>OZ012737.1:366336242-366880681 GCA_963859935.3 Lathyrus sativus
TCCTCATGAGATATTGAGAGTGTATGTGTGAAAAAACAAGCTCCTTGCCTTGAAATTTACCTTGTGCCAAGTTTTCCATACTTGCCTTATTATGCAAGTAACAAAAATACAAAGCAAGTCCCATTTTTAAATCCTAACTCAAAAAAGTGGCTGAACAAATGTCTTTAAAATGATGTTTGGATTCAATTTGGTATATTGGATGACCCATTTTGGATTTGTAGATCTCCCAAACCAATTTTTCATTTCAACTTTTCCAACTTATATGCCTTTTTTAAGTCATTTTCCACCAACTTTTATCAAGTCTTGTTCTATGCATTTACAAACTTCCATGACTTCTTTTCTAGACTTAAAATGACATTTTGAGCAACTTTGATGTTGTGAAGTTTTTCATTTGAAGCTTCCTTGTATGTGTTTTAGGCATAGGCTAAGAATGACCTGTAATTCTAAGATGACCAAAATACCCTTTGCTTGCCAAGACCATAAGTAGAGTTCCACAAATCATATGAAGGCATACCATACCTTTATAGAAAGCTAAGACAATGAGGAACAACTCTCATGTTGTCCAGAAATTCATTTGAAATCTCCTTGATGGGTAAAAGTTGCTTGGAAGTCAAGTAACTTTCACAGACAAAATTTCAAATACCTCAGATGACCTGTAACTTGCAAGAGCTATAACTTGAGTTCCATAAATCATCTTGATGACTTCCACCACTCAAATTAAAGCTATGAAGATACTCTACAAGTTTCCAGCCCTTTGGGCTTGAGGGGTTGTTGGTTTGGAGGATTGTCGACTCTGGGGGCCGATCATTTGGAATTCAGCTAAGTGAGGCCGCTTCAAGAGATGATGATGCCACACCTTTTGGGTATCGTATCATTGTTCCTTGAAAGTCTGTGACGCTGATGAACGCATAGGACGCCGAACTTGTGTCAGTTTAGGTCCATACCCGTGAGTGGGAGGGTTTTTGCAGGAAACTTGACTTCTAGCCTACCCGGTATTTTGGTTTTCTCTCGTCAGAGCGAACTTATCCCGTCAGCAGTGCAGCAGTATTCAGAGCTTTGTGGGGGCTGTGATCCCGTGTTTGTTGCATTTTGCATTGCATTTCATGTGCATCTCATGCTTGCATGTCCATCCTCGGCTGGAACAGAAAGCTTACCCGTCTTTTGTCCAACTCACAGTTGATTTCCTAGCATTCGCATTGGACTTGAGTTAGTTTCTGGATGGATCATGAACTCCGCAGAGTAGAATCAGGTTGTTAACAGGGCAGAGTTTGAATTGTTGAAGAACCGGTTGAGTCAGTTCATGGAAGCCATAAAAACTATGACTAGAGGAGAGGATAATATTCAGAGGACTCCGGTAAACAATGTTGCTCAAGCCCAGCTTGTGCAGATTCCTGTCAGAGATAACGATGCGTCTTCTCTCCATGACACCGACTATCAGCGTTTCACTTTACCTGTGCCAGATCATCAGAGGGCTGCTCCGAAGGTTAATGCTGAGAACCCGCAGACTGTTGAGTATATGAGAAGATTCCAGCTGTTGGAAGATCAGATTGCCACCCTAATGAGTCAGAATACTCTTAACCTGAATGCTTCGAGCATGTGTTTGGGGCCAGGTCTTGTGTTGCCTCCAAAGTTCAAAATGCTGAATTTTGAGAAATACAAAGGGGATAGTTGTCCGAAGCTACATTTGGTTATGTTCTGCAGAAGAATGACCTCACATGTTACCAATGACAAGCTTATGATTCACCGTTTCCAAGATAGTTTGATCGGAGCATCTTTGGATTGGTACATGCAGTTCGAGAGTGACAGTATCAAATCATGGTCGGATTTAGCTAATGCCTTCGTGAAGCAGTACAACTACAACCTGGATATGGCTCCTAGTCGCATGCGTTTGCAAGAATTATCTCATGCGGATAATGAATCCTTTAGGGGGTATGTGTAGAGATGAAGGGAATCAGCTGCTCGCGTTCAACACCGCTTCTGGAGAGAGAAATGGTTGAGCTCTTCTTGGGTACTCTGAAGGGCCGTTATCATGACAATGTTCAGTTGTGCAAGCTTTGCGGACTTGATGAGAATAGGAGAGCTTGTTGAGAGAGGGCTCAAGAATGGAAAGACGCTAGATACTCCTTATATCCCAGTTGATAAGAATGAATCAGTTGGAGGAAGTGATGTTGTCTCAGAATCTCTAGCATCTCAGATTCAGTGTTCAAGCACTTCGAGTGTTCAGAGCCAGCAACCTGTTGGGTCTGTATGTCAGATATTTGTTCCCCACAAGATTCAACAGTCATATCGTCGTCAGCTGCGTTAGCACACCCGATGAAGACCAAGGAAACCTGAAAGGCAATTTACTCAGCTACTGGTGTCGTACAGTCAGTTGTTGCCATATTTGGTCAGAAGTGGATTGATAGCGCCGAAAGAAACTAATCCAATGATCCTGCCTTACCCTCCAGGTTTTGATGCCAACGCCCGCTATGAGTACCATTTTGGGGCACAGGGGCATTCAACAGATGACTGTAAGATGCTTCGAAGCCAAGTTCAGACTCTGCTGGATTCCAACAGGATCTCAATCACGCCTCAGGCTGTTCAGATTAACGACCTTCCTTCATCCATCCAAGTGGGTGTATCAGTTCAGGTTATGGGAGAGTTCACTGAGAGCAGATGTTCAGAAGAGTATCAGGATGACTTCGACGAGCAATTCTGAAGATGGTTGGCTCAGCAGCAAATCAAGTTCGAAAAGCCCGGTTCCCAGAAAATGTCAATCTTTATTTTATCATGTCATTTCTTTGCATTTGTAGTTTCTTTTCTGTTAAAGCGCAAATTGCATTCGTAAAACTTGTATTGTTTTCAATTGATATTGATAATGAAATGAATATGCATGTTTTGATTTAATCCATTTGAGTTCACTCAATGTTTTTATAGATACCCAACGCTTGGTTAAGCGGAATCCGGGAAGGATGACGAAGTTTAAAGACGCGCAAGCTTCCGATTGTATGCTTTTGAAATAAAACCTGCTGATGATGTACAAGCATTGTTTCAAATCCCTAAACACCAGAGTTATAAGGAAGATAATCCATTGTAATCCCCTTTGAGCCTAGTAGTAGGAGTTTCTTTCGGAAAACGAAAAAACCCTCAATCTTAACCCGGGGCAGGGTAGGTGTTAGCTAATTTGATCGAGCGTCCAAATTGCAGAAAGGATTGTCCGTTCGAGGATCAATCACACCTCTAGAGGTCGTGCCTAAAAAACCACAGTTGTTAAGAGTCAGGAGTGAAACAGTCACATTATTCCCCAAAGAGTCAGACAACGAGTGTCACACGACTTGTTCAAAAAAAAAAGGAAAAAAGAATCAAAAGCCCGCTAAGTCAAAACTTGAAAACAAATGACTTAGGCAAAAATGAGGGCATCCCGCTGGACTTAATAATCAAAAGAAGCTCAAAAGAGCCAGTCCAGGCAAAAATTAGGGAAAGCGAAAAACTGAAAAGAAAGAAATGAAAAGGATTACAAAAGAAAAATCCTCAAAAGAAATACAAGTCGCGTGACCCCAAGTGGCAAAGACAAAAAGTGAGTGGCTGTCACTCTAAAAATCTCATGGTTTCTCAAACTATCACTCCTATCTTTCAACCTCTGAGAAGTGAGCGCTAAGGTCGAATTAGCTAAACGTAGGATTGGAGAACATCAAGGTGAACAGGTGGGTTAAAATAAATTTTGAGCCTTTATCCTCTCCTTAAAAATCGTGAACCTGACCATGTTACAACTGGAAAAAGTACTAACTGAAGCAGGTTTGTTTCGAAGGCATACTTCTGTAAAGATCGCGTCGAAGTTGACTCCTAAAAGGGTTCTTCTTACCATGTTGGTACTGATGTTGATATTATGATAAATGACTTGTTCAATATATGCCATAAACTGTTTTTTCCTTTTCCAGTGAACAGATTGGATGTCAAAACTGTCATATGCATTGCATTAATATATCTTTTATGCAGAACAACTTATTTTACTTGCAAGTAGGCGCTTGACAGCAAGAAAAGTTGCCTACAGTGGAAAGTCTGATCAGGATAGATTGCAGAACGCTCGAATACTCCGTGAACCGTGGAAAGATATATCAAGTCATCCCTAGTGATGTCAGCCTTCCAAAGTCAGTTGTTCTGAAGCAGTCAGGTCGAGATTTGATGAATCTCTCGAGGACAATCAGAGGTATTTCCCCACAGATCAGCCCATCAGGGGCAAAGGCGTTGTAGACAGGGGCAGGCCACTCTAAGAAAAGCGCAAAATTTATTTCTTTCCCAAGGGGAATTTGATCCGAAGCATCTCTTCGAGGTTCAGAGTGTTGAGGCAGTTTGTGTCAGACCGTCAGGGTACAGATTTTTAGATTTCCATTCGAGGAATATCCCCACAGAGATCCCACAGACTGGGGCATATCGAAAGCGAAGGAATTATTCCTCTCCGTGTCATCAGAGCTACTCAAGCAGGTTCAGCCAATCTTCAAGTGTGAGACAAATGTTGGGAAGTTGTGCTACTATCCCCCGACTCTTCAACTAGAAACTATGAATTTAGGCAGGATGTTGTCCAGCGTCAGTCGTACTCGACCCATCACAGATAGCCTAAAAGCCCAATTCCTATTGGCAATCGTCAGGAAGCCCAATCCTTATTGGCGCGCCATTCCTAAAAGCCCAACCCATATTGGCAATCACCGTGAGGCCCCAATCCGTGTTGGCACATCAGTCTCGAAATCCGATCTTCATTAATACATAGGAAGACTCCGTCTGTTTTCCCCGGCAAAAGTCCAATTATCATTGGCACGTGTAAGCTATCCCCAGGGAAGTCCTATCATGCTTAGCACATTTGGTTATCCCCAGCGAAGTCGGTTCACCTTTCCAGCATTTATTTTGCTGGAGTAATTATGTGATACCCGGTTTTCGCCAGCGGAGTTGGCTTTGTCTTCAGCATTTATTTTGCTGAAGCGGTTCCGTATCCAGTTTCTCCAGCAGTCCGAGCCTGCATTTGCATCGTGCATATATCATCATATTTGCATCATATTTGCATTTAATCGTCAAATGCGTAGCATTCCATCTTATATGGAGCATTACGCCATGGAAAAATTCAAACATACGCATATGCATGCGAAGCATAAGCGAATTTTTCTATCAGCCTTCTGTGGCAACGTGAATCACTCTGCAATCAAATCAGGGGCATTTATCCAGCAGCGTTGTTCAGACAACTCCTTGGTATTTGATTTTCAGATCATGCGACGATTATGCTTTTTCCATGAATCATCTGACGATGACAGACTTTTCTTTCCGTCAATTCCTATTGACGACGTGTACCTCCGAGTAGGTTTTCTTCCCGTCAGTTCCTATTGACGATGTGTTTCCCCAGCCGGAGTCCCTTAACGTAGGAGCAGGCTCTAGGTGATCTTATTCCTCCCCAGCAGATGGAAGTCGCATTTTTATCCCTAGAAGAGTTGGATGCAAGCTAGTAAGTGGTCAGGCAGTGATGTGCATTCCCAACAATTGGTTACGAGTGTACATTTAATCCCCGGTGACCCTCACAGGGTGTAACCAGGTTATCGGCGTTTTGAAAGGATCATCCCCGCGCAGGATTGTTCTTTCTGTTCTCCAGCAGGTTATCTTTCCTCCAATAGGGTTGATCATCCTCTGCAGAGTTCGTAGCTCCGGGTTTTTGAGACATCCCCAGCAGGATTGTTTCTTCCCCCCAGCGGAAGTTTGGCTTCGTTCCCCCGGCATTTATTTTGCTAAAACGCCTCTTGGAATTTGCATCGTGCATAGCATTTGCCCAAACGCGTAGCATTTCCATGCCGTATGGAGCATTACGCCATTTTTTCAAACATATACATGTTGAAACATAAGCCAGGTTGGTTACCTCTTCGTTTTTAGGTGTTTTTCCCTGCAGGTAATTGGAATTCTTGTTCAGGATGGTTTCCGAATATTCAGATTTTTGGCATGAGATATGTGATGATAACGTTCGTCCTATCATGTATTCCCTTATCAGAGTTGCTTGTTTAAGTTTCTCTTCTTCCCCAGCGAAGTTTTCCTCGGATTGCTGTTACGTCAGCATTAAAAGATTTTAGGGATTAGACCTTTGAAGTTGTTACGTGTTGTCAAAGTAAGTGTCTGGTAGTTGATGTCAGAATTTCCCCAGTAGAGTTTTCCTCGGATTGCTGTTACGTCGGAGGAAAAGAAAATCTCATAGATATTTTGACCGTGTTGACAGAGATTTTACCCGTGTTGACGGAGATATTACCCGTGTTGACGGAGATTTTTACCCGTGCTGACAGAGATTTTACCCGTGTTGACGAAGATTGTTACCCGTGTTGACGGAGATGTTACCCGTGTTGACGGGGATTTTTACCCGTGTTGACGGAGATTGTTACCCGTGTTGACGGAGATGTTACCCGTGTTGACGGAGATTTTTACCCGTGTTGACGGAGATTGTTACCCGTGTTGACGAAGATTGTTACCCGTGTTGACGGAGATGTTACCCGTGTTGACGGAGATTTTTACCTGTGTTGACGAAGATTATTACCCGTGTTGACGGAGATTTTTACCCGTGTTGAAGGAGATTTTTACCCGTGTTGACGGAGATGTTACCCGTGTTGACGGAGATTTTTACCCGTGTTGACGGAGATTTTTACCCATGTTGACGGAGTTCTTACCTGTGTTGATAGAGTTTTTACCCGTGTTGACGGAGTTGGTCTCGTGGAGTTGTTCGTTCAAGTCTTCAAATATCCACAATGTCAGAATTTTTCCCCGCAGAGTTGCTTGTTCAAGTCTTCGGATGCCCGGTTCGCACTTTTATTTAGTGTATGCCCGTTTCTACGAAAATGGAAGGTCAAAGATATTGACAATTCGCGCTTTTATTTAGCGTATGCCTGTTTCTGCGAAAATGGAAGGTCAGAGATATTGACAATTCGCGCTTTTATTTAGCGTATGCCCGTTTCTGCGGAAATGGAAGGTCAGAGATATTGACATACCGTACTTTTATTTAGTGTGATGCTCGTTTCTTCGGAAATGGAAGATCCAGGATAGTACATGGATGACGCGCTTTACGTAGTGCATGCTCGTTTCTTCGGAAATGGAAGGTCAAGGATAGTATATTGATATACCGTACTTTTATTTAGTGCGATGCTCGTTTCTTCGGAAATGGAAGATCCAGGATAGTACATGGATGACGCACTTTACGTAATACGATGCTCGTTTCTTCGAAAAGGGAAGGTCAAGGATAGTATATTGACAAACCGCGCTTTTATTTAGTGTGATGCTCGTTTCTTCGGAAATGGAAGATCCAGGATAGTACACGGATGACGCGCATTATGTAGTGTATGCTCGTTTCTTCGGAAATGGAAGGTCAAGGATAGTATGTCGATATGGTCCTATGGCTCGGTGCCCGCTTATTGTAGCGTATATTTGAAGTTTGATTATTGTTGATCTAGTGTATTGATTCAACGCCTGTGGCGTCACACAGATGGTTGATGGTAAAGTCAGGTTCTTTGTCGGATGATGGGTCAGTTGTTGTCGTGACAATTGGATTCAATTTTCTGAATATTTGTTCCCCAAGCAGTTTTTGCAGTTTATTTCTGCAGCTTGGCAAATTTTCGGGTTCTTTGGTATTCAACCGCCTTCTACCTTTGAATGTTTGAAAGTCGTTCGCTCTTCAACCCTTCAGGTCCAAGTCGCTTGAACAGGGGCAGCTGTTGCACCCCAAAATTTGACCAACCAATTCTTTTATTTGGCTTATGTTTCGATTCATTTTGCATTTTGCATTCGCATATCGCATTCATTGCATTTTTGCAGCCAGATTGATTTTATCGGGATTACAACCTTCTTCTCACGTTTCAGGCAGCTCAAAGCTTTTCGAGTACGAGGATTTATTTTGGGGAGTAGTGCTCTTCCCGGTGTTTTCAGCTTTGGCTGTTGTTTTTGAGGATATTTCGGTGTCCGTATTTTTACCGGTTATCTCGTTGCGTTCTCGCAGTTTGGCTCGCCGATTTAATTGATGTTTTTGTTCCTTATGGAAATATTGGCTTTTCCCTAAGGTTTATTTTGTTAATTGGTTAGCTTAGAAATTATATCAGATTTTAAATTTTTTTTCTTTAGAAAATAGATTTTTCAAATAGGCTAATTGTTTTTCTAGATTTTAAATAGATTTTAAATAGATTAATGGCTTTCTAGAATATTTTTAGATATTATTAGATATTAATAGTTTTTCTATTTTTTATAGGTTTTATTTCTAGATATTGAGTTGTTTAGAAATTAATAGAAATTTTATAGTTTTAATTCTTTTAGATTTAATTTGTTTAGAAATTAATTGATAGTGGATTCTTTTTTAGATATTAATTGTTTTGTTTTAGAAATTAATAGGATTAATCTTCTTTTTTATATTTTAATTTCCTTAGAATATTAATTAGATTGTTAATTAGGTTAACTAGCTTTAATTAGGTTCAGATTTTAATCCATCATTAGTTGCAATTAACTGAGTTCATTAGAGAATTAATAGAATCAGTTTTTAGAGGATTAATTACAGTCAGTGTTTTTGTCCGTTATGGGCCACTTGTCCAACTTTGGAGGCCCATTGAGCCAGGTCCAAGACACTTGGCAGTATAAGAAGGCGCCACACGTTTTTCTCTCTCTCTTCCACCTCACATTTCTCCCTCACTGCATGGCTTCCACGTAGCCACCCACTCACCCTTCACCGCCGGCCATGCAACCACCACCGGAGGTTCGCCGGAACCTCCGTAACCGTCATCGGTAACTCCTAACCGTCGTCGGAAACTGCAATTTCCCACCATATTGTTCATCGTGTTCATTCTCTCCACCGTGTTCTTCACCATCTCCGAATAAAATTCATCAACCTTCATCCTAGTTCTTGCTAGATTTCCAGAATCATCCAGATCTTCATCCAACTCTTTACAGATTCATCACGTTTTCCAGCGAGCATTCAAGATCTTCATCACCAGATCCTCATACTTTTCCAGATTTTTCAAGAACTCATAACAATCATCCACAACATTCACCAAGAATCTTCAGAGATCTCCATCAAGATCTTCAAATAATTTGTCTGTTCATCTTGTTTCCAGATCTCGTCCATGTCAATCAAAACTTCTCATATATTCATCAGACTTTCTTCAAGGATCTTCAAATGAAACTTCACCAGATCTTCACCACTTCAAGATCTCATCATCTTCGTTCATCTCAACTTCACAGAGCATTCATCAATTTTTCAACAGGATCTGCAACAAGCTTCAACATGCCATTCCAATCTCCAGAGGAGAGCGAGAGAAGCGTGAGATGAAGCGGAGTAGTCGTTTTCAAGGAAGATGCAGATATTTAGAGGAGGTGGTAAGGGAGAGAGTGCGACCGAAAAAGTTCGTCAGAGGAAGGTTGAGGTGAGATGGAGACGGGACGGAGAAAGCAGTTGAGAGTGAGGTGACGACGAATTCGAAAGGAGAAGAAGGTTCTAGGGTTTCTGATTGGAGTTGGGAGAGGAAAGGTCTCGTGGACTGGTTTGTGGTCGTTGGGCCTGTGGCTCAATCAATTCCAGTTCACACCTTAGTTTTCCTCACGCACCCTTTTCCTGGCTGTGTTGTTACGGATGGGCTTAGAGCCCTAAGCCCAATTCTAGCTTTTCTGGACTACACCCCGCATTCCCAACGTGCACCCCCTGCTGGAGTTTGGGTTGACTGTTGGGCTGGGCCCAGCGGATTCCTGGCTACACCACGCTGTTCCTGCCTGCACACCCCCGTTCCCTTGAGCTAATTTTTATTTTTCTGGCTGTATTGTGGGCTCAAGCCCAATTGCTGTTTTTTCCAGGTTGTACCCCTGTTTTAGTTGTTGTACCCCCTTCCCTTTTATTTTTGTTTTTGCTTGTATTGGATATGTGTTTGTAATAGATATTAGTATTATTTTTCTATTTTTTCTTCTTACGAATTATAGTTTAGATATTATTTCTTAGCATATTTTAGTATAGATTTTATATTCTAGGATTTATATTCCATTAGCATTTTCTTTTATTATAGAAGTTTATATAGAATTTTCATTTTATTTTCTTTGTAGAAAATTATAGGATATTGTGCATGGGATAGAATTTCCATTTTATTTTCTATTATGCATTTCCTTTTAATATTCTTTAGAGTATTTTCTATTAGGAATTTATTTTAAATTTTAGGAGTAGAATTTTATTTCCAATTGTATTGGATTTCTCTCCTGATTTCTTATCTGATTTTATTTTGGATTTTATTCTGGGCTGGCCGTGTGACATGATTCAATTGGAGAATGATTTTTCGATATCATTTCTCTATCTTGTCTTTGACATGGATATCAATATGCTACCTCTTAGAGTTTGATTTATCGTATAAGTCAAATCATGACGGTCTAAGCGTTATATTGGTTCTGATTCGAGCGTCATCATCAAGGATCCAGAGAGGAGAAGATTGGAATGGAGCTTGCGCACATGTCAAGGGCCAACGGAGCCGCTTCGTTCGAGATCATCTTTCTTATTCGAGTCTTCGTGCAACCGTCGAGTGTTGTCAGTTGTATCATTCGATACGTAGGAAATGGTGGTTGAGGGGTTTCCTCTCAATCGTCTAGAGTGTTTAGTGTGGCACCCTTTGGGTGACTTGCGACGCACTCGCTCCTACGCCTTAGGTTCTTACGTGTGTGTCCCGAGTTCCTTCCCGTTTAGGCGTGCTAGGCCTGCTTCCCCTTTGTTCTCGCCCCCGCGCGATTGAAACCCTTTTCTCTCGCGTTCAGGTGATTGAGACCCCTTCTCTTGCCCTGTGCAATCGAGACTTGTTTTCCGCGTGCATCGAACTACGTTTGCTCTGATCTCTCGTACCAGACGAGAGTACGTAGGCATAGGATTGCGATGATCCTAGCGAGCTCCCTTTTTCCCCTTTCCCCCTTTGTTGTAGTTAGCTGAACTACAACTGCTCTGATTTCTCGTACCTGACGAGAATATGTAGGCATAGGATGCGATATCCTAGCGAGCACACTAACAACTAACTTTTCTGTTCTCTCGCTTCAGTGCGATCGAGATCTTCCCGCTAACGACTGATGTTCCCTTTCTCTTGCCCTAGCGCAATTGAGACCAGATCGTACTTCTAGTTCCCGTAGGTTCCCATACCTTTAAACCCCGACATACTACGTCCGTTCTACCGCGAACAGGTAACGCCTAAGTCTCCAATGGTCGAGCAGCATACACCTAACTGCTAGAATGCATATGCTAGTATCGTCAATCCTTTCTCTCACCCCCGTGTGATCGAGAACACCTTGTTTACCCGTAGTAGCCCGAACTACGTTAGCTCTAATCTTTCACGCCGTGTGAAAGTACGTAGGCACGAGATGCAATGTCTCGGCGAGCAATCCCCCCGTAGTTTCCCAAACTACGTTGACTCTAACTTTCTCATTGCACGAGGGAATACGTAGGCATAGAGCGTGATGCTCTATCGAGTCAGTTTCTTTCCGTTTAGATTTAGAAGTCGTACCTAGATTGTTTTTCACCCGTAGACAAACCAGCAAGCGTGGATCCCATCGAGTACGATGGACGTGAGGGGTGCTAATACCTTCCCCTTGCGTAACCGACTCCCGAACCCAGACAATGGTTGCGATGACCTTGTCTTATACCTTTTCGTCAGGTTTTTTCCGATCGTTTCCTTTCTCGTTCTGAGAGATAAATAACGAAAGGTGGCGACTCTTCTGTTTTGTCGGCACCTTATTTTCGCGGTAGCGACAGATGGGTAGACCTTGGCTCCGCTCATGTACCTCTAACTTAGGACCTCTGTTTGCATTTAATAAAATAAGCCCAAACATTGCAGTGATATCCAAAACCTTGTTGAATCCAATGACCTTACTTTCACTCCTGACTGGGATTCACCCATTTATCAAGCTGAAGATGAGGGTGATGAAGATTTTGAAGTACCCACTGAGCTGGAAAAATTGGTTGAGTATGAGTACACCGAGCTTCAACCGTACAAAGAGTAGGTAGATTTGATTAATCTTGGCACTGATGAAGACTTGGGGCCGAGGTCAAGATTGGTTGAGTATGAGTACACCGAGCTTCAACCGTAGAAAGAGGTCAAGATTGGCATAACACTTGGGGCCGAGGTCAAACAGAGATTGGTCAAGCTTCTAGAAGAATATTCTGACGTGTTTGCATGGTCATATCAAGATATGCCTGGTTTAGACACTGACATTATAGTTCACAAGCTACCGCTTAAGCCAGAGTGTCCACCTATCAAGAAGAAACTTAGAAGAACAAGACCTGACATGGCTCTAAAATTTCAAGATGAGGTTAAGAAGAAGCTTGATGTAAGTTTCCTTACTGTTGCGAAGTATCCTGATTGGGTGGCCAACATTGTTCCAGTGCTAAAAAAGGACGGGAGAGTCAGAGTGTGTGTAGACTACGTGGATTTGAACAAAGCAAGCAGAAAAGATAATTTCCCTCTATCGCATATTGATGCACTTGTTGATAATACAACCAGTTTTGCAGTGTTCTCCTTTATGGATGGTTTCTCCGATTACAATCAGATCAAGATGGATCCCGCCGACAGAGAAAAGACTACATTCATTACTCCTTGGGGAACCTACTGCTACAAAGTTATGCCCTCCGGTTTGAAGAACACAGGGGCAACATATCAAAGAGATATGGTCGCTCTCTTTCATGACATGATGCATAAAGAGATCGAAGTTTATATTGATGATATGATTGCCAAATCCCAAAATGAAGAGGACCATTTGGATCATTTGCTGAAACTGTTTGAACGACTCAAGAAATACCAGTTGAAATTGAACCCTGCTAAGTGTACCTTTGGTGTTAGATCTGGAAAATTACTTGGTTTTATCGTCAGCCAATGAGGAATTGAAGTAGATCCCGATAAAGTGCGAGCCATTCAGGACATGCCAGCTCCGCAGACTGAAACACAAGTGAGATGATTTCTTAGACGACTGAACTATATCTCCAGATTCATTTCTAATATGACTGTTACCTATTAGCCGATCTTCAAATTACTCTACAAGGGTTAGATTGTTGATTGGAATGCTAACTGTCAGCAAGCATTTGAGAAGATAAAGGGTTATCTGCAAGAACCTCCTATCCTGATCCCTCCGGTTCCCGGAAGACCACTGTTCATGTACCTTCATGGACTTCTTCCATGAGCATACTCGCCTCTTTCTCTTCTACACATCTGAGTAGCACGAGATCGTGGTTTCTCTTGTACAAAACTCCATCAGGATTGAGATAAAAATTTCCAGACAGCCTCCTCAGAGTCTTCTTATCCTGGGTTGAAGCTCCCGCAGGATACTCCTTAGTCATAAGGAAGGTCTGGATGTCATGGAACCATGGCTTGCCGTCAGAGGCTTCCTCGATCGCAAAGACGAACGCAGGTCTATCAAGACGAGAAAGGACAATTCTTGGAGCTTCATTCCAAAAATTGACTTTATACATCAAAGCCAACGTGGCTAAGGCATCAGCCATCTGATTCTCGGCTCTGGGCACATGATGGAGTTCCACTCGATCAAAGAACGGAAGTAGCCTTCTGGCATAGTTCATGTACGGCACCAAATTCGATTGACGAGTCTCCCACTCCCCTTTAATCTGGTTAATCACAAGTGCCGAGTCACCATATACATCTAGGTTCTTAATTCTCAAATCAATTGCCTCTTCTAGTCCCATGATGCATGCTTCGTACTCCGCTTCATTATTGGTGACTGGAAACGTCAGTCTCGCAGTGAACGGGATATGGGATCCATGTGGAGTCGTGATGATTGCCCCTATGCCACTTCCGTAAAAATTAACCGCCCCGTCAAATATCAATTTCCATTGGGATTTCCTATCCGGCCCCTCGTCAGGCAACGGTTCATTGCAATCTTTCGCTTTAAGAAACATGATGTCCTCATCAGGGAATTCGAATTTCATCGGCTGGTAATCCTCGATTGGTTGTTCGGTGAGGTATTCATACAATACGCTTCCCTTGATGGCCTTCTGGGAAACATACTGAATGTCATATTCTGTCAACACCATTTGCCATCTGGCAATCCTGCCCGAAAGTGCTTGCTTCTCGAAGACGTACTTGATCGGATCCATCTTCGAAATTAGCATGGTCGTGTGATTGAGCATGTACTGTCGTAAACGTTTGGCAGCCCAGGCTAGTGCACAACACGTCTTCTCCAGCATCGAGTAACGAGATTCACAGTCTGTGAACTTCTTACTCAAATAGTAAATGGCATGCTCCTTTCTGCCCGTCTCGTCGTGCTGACCGAGAACACACCCCATACTATTCTCAAGAACTGTCAAGTACATGATTAAGGGTCGTCCGGCCACTGGGGGTATCAAGATCGGAGGTTCCTGCAGATACAGTTTTATCTTGTCAAATGCCCTCTGGCAATCCTCGTTCCAGATAATTTCCTGATCTTTCTTCAGTAGTTTGAACATCGGTTCACACATGGCCGTGAGCTGAGAGATAAACCTTGCAATGTAGTTTATTCTGCCCAGGAAACCACGAACTTCTTTTTCGGTTTTTGGCGCTGGCATTTCTTGAATTGCTTTTATTTTTGCAGGATCAACCTCAATGCCTCTTTCGCTCAAGATGAACCCCAGTAGTTTTCCAGACCATACTACGGAAGTACACTTGTTAGGATTCAGCCTCAACCTGAACTTCCTAAGCCTCTCAAAAAGATTCAGCAAATTGACCAGATGTCCTTCCTCCGTTTGGGACTTCGCAATCATGTCATCAACATAAACTTCAATCTCATGATGAATCATATCATGAAACAAAGTAACCATTGCTCGTTGGTAAGTGGCCCCTGCGTTCTTCAGACCGAAAGGCATTACCTTGTAGCAAAACGTTCCCCAAGGTGTGATAGACGTAGTTTTCTCCATGTCCTCCGGCGCCATCTTGATCTGATTGTAGCCGGAGAAGCCATCCATGAACGAAAATACGGAGAACTGAGATGTATTGTCGACCAACACATCAATATGAGGCAGCGGGAAATCATCTTTAGGGCTCGCCCTATTCAAATCCCGATAATCGACGCACATTCGCACCTTACCGTCCTTCTTCGATACAGGCACTATGTTGGCGACCCACGGAGGGTAAGTAGTGACCGCTAAGAAGCCAGCATCAAGCTGCTTTTGCACTTCTTCTTTGATCTTAACGGCCATATCTGGTCGCGTCCTCCCAAGCTTCTGCTTGACGGGGGGACAATCTTCTCGCAGCGGCAAGTGGTGGACCACGATGTCAGTGTCAAGTCCGGGCATATCTTCGTATGACCAAGCAAAGACGTCACTATACTCTCTTAGCATCTCGACCAATCTCTGCTTGACATCACTCTGCAATGCGGCCCCTATCCTGACGTTCCTGACCTGTTCCTCAGAACCCAGATTCACAATCTCAATCTCTTCTTCGTGAGGCAGAATAACTTTCTCTTCTTGTTTCAACAAGCGGGCCAACTCTTCGGGAAGGTCTTCGTCTTCATCAATCTCTTCTTCGGCTTGATAGACCGGGCAATCGAAGTCGAAGTGAGTCGTAGAAGGTCCAGAGTCGATGTCATCTGCTATGTGGATCCTGCAATAACAAGGGTTAAGCTTAAAACAAGGATATGCGGGTTAGCACAAACCCCATTTCCATTTTATTGTTTTTCAAAACAAATATAAAACAGGAATAACAGAGATCACAATATTTGAATACGAAGAAAAATGCCTTTTGATTTATTGATAAAATGCATGTACATAATCAAACGAGGCCCTGACAATAAAACCACTATGCCCCGGGTAGGACACAGGGTTGTACAATGATTGGAAAAAGTAAATCATTACTCTTTGCTTGTCACTTGGATGATATCCCCGACGGACCAGTTGTTGAGGTTCTCGCCTGGCTTGCTTGGCTGGATCCAAGAGTCTAAGTCACAGCCGCTATCTCCGCTGTCTTCAGACACTGCGTTGACGCTTTCAAATATCACCCCGCCATTAGTAAACTGGATCGGCCCTTTACCTCGCGACGCACTGCTAGAAGAGGAGGCTTCAGCCGCAGGAGAATATCCCAACCCAAACTTGTCTTGCTTGTTAGGTATCTCTAGAATCCGCCCCCAGCCTGGGGTAGATTCGGCTTGAACAACGACCCGAGCTTCCTTGAAGGAAGAGAGAGTCATCTTTGGCTTTTCAGTGACTATAGGAGCTACGTCCTTGACTTTAACAGCTTCGAACGCTTGGCATAGGGTTTCGTGGATTTCCCCATCCATCTCAACATACTTGAAGGATGACAAATGGCTCACCACTATGTCTTCCTCGCCACACACAGTCACGATGCTACCTCCGACAGCGTACTTGAGCTTCTGGTGCAACGTGGAGGTCACGACACTCGCAGAATGGATCCATGGCCGGCCTAAGAGACAGCTGTAGGCAGGCATGATGTCCATAATATAAAAGACCGCGTCGAATGTTTCCGGTCTGACCTGGATTGGCAACGTCACCTCCCCGAAAACATGGCGTTTGGTTCCATCGAATGCTTTCACAACCAGATCACTGGGTGTGCAAATCACTCCGCGAGTATCTAACTTCATCAATGCTTTCTTCGGAAGAACATTGAGTGACGACCCTGTGTCCACCAAAACGTGAGACATAATCGTTCCTCTACACTCTATCGAGATGTGCAGGGCACTGTTGTGGTTCCTCCCCTTCGGCGTCAGCTCCAAGTCAGTGAACCCTAACCCATTTCCAGCATTCACATGGGCTACGACCCCTTCCAACTGGTTTACCGATATTTCCTGCGGTACATACGCGGTGTTCAACACCTTCAGCAGCGCATTGCGGTGCGCCTCAGAACACAGCAACAGGTTCAGGATGGAAATCTTCGAGGGTGTTTGATGGAGATGATCCACGATCTTGTAGTCACTCTTTTTAATCAACCTGATAAATTCCTCGGCGTCTTTAACAAGTAAGTCTTTTTCTACCCCATGAGGGGTCTCTTCAACGACTTTACTCTTCCCTTTATCAGTTGCATCAGCTTTGTCCGCTTTGTCCGCCACGATCTCAGGTGGTGTAAACACTCTTCCGCTGCGAGTAATTCCGCTAATGCCCACTAGGTTCTCCACAGACGACCCAAACGGTTCTAGTTCCAACTTCTGTCTGTTGCAGTAGACCTCTGCCCCATAATGCCATGGGACAACATTAGTGCTTTCGAACGGTATCGGCCCAGCTTTGGTGATAGTAATTGTGGGCGGCCTGGGTGCAGAAATAGTTATCGTCTGGCGAGGGATGGTGATGGTAGCAACCTCATCATCTTGCTTCAGCATTACCTCTCCCGATCCGCTTTCGGCCCTTCGGCTAAATTGCAGGATTCCTTCGGTCATCAGACTTTGAATCCCCTCTACCAACTGTTCACATCCATCAGGACTTGTCGCACAGCCCATACATAGCTCTCCATAACCCGGAAAGAAACCCCTTTTCATCAGCTTAGCCTTAACGAAGCTAAGCGGCGTCTTCAGATCTCTGACGTCGGTCAACAAATCCAAACTCTCGTCTTCAATAATGGCGTTTACTCCACCTCCCCTATGATTCGGCATAGGGTTCTTCGTGACGTTTGGCACATTATCGGAGAAGTTGATGATCTTAGCGTCCACCATGTCCTGCACCTTATGCTTGAAGGCTTTGCAATTCTCTATTGTGTGGCCTGGTGCCCCTGAGTGAAATTCGCAAGTTGCATTCGCGTCGTAACTTGGCGGAGGTGCCCCTGTCAAGGGAGCCAGGGTTCTCTTCTGGATCAACTGTAGCTGAAGCAAGGTCTGTAACAGTTGAGCGTAAGACATGGGCGGTGTCTCGAGGTGACGCTCGACAGAGGTGCCCTGTTCTGATACTTTCTGTACCCTTGCTGATTCGGTTGCTGCTGCTGTGGCTGTTGAACTGCCGGGATAGTTATGCTGGCCACCTGTTGGTGAGGGCCTTTACCCTTCCTTCGAGCGTTGGACACGGCGCTCGTCTCTCCTTCCCGTCTCTTGCCACCATAAGGTTTCTTTCCGCCTCCTCCAGCTGAGGATGCATCACCTTGAATTTTCCCCAGTTTGATCCCATTTTCAATGTGCTCACCCGTGATAATGAGATCTGAGAAGGTTCCAGACATACTGCTGACCAATTTCTCATAATAAACCCCTGTGAGGGTGGCTACAAACATTTCCACAAGCTCACATTCAACCATCGGCGGCTGAACCCTGGCTGCCAATTCACGCCACCGCTGGCCGTATTCCTTGAACCCTTCGTTGTTCCTTTGCAATAGATTCTGCAGTTGGACTCGGTTCGGAGCCAAGTCACTGTTATATTGGTAATGGTGCACGAATGCTTCAACAAGGTCCTTCCACGTGCACACACTGGTAGGTTCTAGACTCATGTACCATTCGAGGGATGGCCCAGACAAACTGTCCTGAAAGAAGTGCATCAGCAACTTCTCGTCCTCAGAATGAGCGGACATTTTCCGGTAGTATGCTCTCAGGTGGGCGCGAGGGCAAGTGGTGCCCTTGTAATTTTCAAAGTCAGGTACCTTGAACTTGGGAGGCACCTTGAAATCAGCAATCAGTCTCAACTTGGACATATCAACACCCAGGGTGTTCTGGTTCTCGATATTCCTCATCTTGTCCTCAAGTGCCTTGAACCTTAGCCGTGCTTCAGCAGTCAGCTCACCTTCAGCACCTTTCTGAGAGAATACATCGTCTTGACGGTCTTCTAACCATGGCTGAGTCCCAAGCAGATTTCCAACACCCGCAGTGCCGTTGCCCAGCCCAACATTGACGTTAGCTTCAAAATTCCCATTACCGACGCCCGTCGTATTACTGTTGAGTCCCATGTTAGCTATCACATTGCCGTTGGCGCTACCATTCCCCCCGGTCCCGGGGACGCCATTCTGAGGAGTTTCAACTGGCAGAGGGGTAGGCACGGTCCCACCATGGAGTACGCCATTGCTATCAACCCTTGAAATCAGAGGCTGAACCAAGGTTCTGAGTTGATCCTGGCCATTGGCGACCGCTTGCATGAGCTCCATGAAGCGGTCCATCCTTTCTCGGAGTTCTTGAACGTCAGTTTGCATTTGCTCCATAACTCTGGCTTGATTTGCTATAGTCGGATAGCGGTGGATAGGTCTCTGATCAATCCTGGAACGACCTGAAATAACCTGAAAACACAAAAGGGTTAGAAGAAACAACAAAGTGCTCGTTATGAAGATGCTTCATGCAAATGCAAACGTGTGTCTGTGCGTTAGGGAGGTATCCCCCGATCCTAGTGCCTGAGTGCCAGTGCTGATAATAAGAAGTCTGAGTCCAATCATGGAAATAGCATCTCATATACATAGAAAGCCCATCAAGGCAGTAAATAACGTCACTGAATATAAGATGAATCAATAGCATGACCTCAACCAACAAGCCTGGTGATGGTCAGCATACAACAACGAGCAAAACAAAAGGAATACAAATAGTTAAGCACGGCCACGGGCGCGAAACTCTTCTAACAACCCCTTCGTTTCTGGATGATCAGGCCGAGTGAGCAACCCTTCGACGAGTAACTCCCTCTGCATAGTAGTGTACTGAAGACCTTCGACCGAATCTTCCCATGCTCCTTCGCCGAAACAATCTTCTAGCTTCCGCTTCTTGGACTCAAACGTCAGTTTGTGCTCCTTCAGGTTAGCGAGAGCTTTGTTGAGCTGGCCTTCAGCGGCATATCTGCAAGCGGTTTCTTCATCAAACCTCTTCTCACTAGCCTTCACTTGGGCTTTCAGCTTGGAGATCTGTTGCATCAGCTTATCCTCCCGCTCTTTCCTGTTGGCTAGGGTGGCCTCCCAATGCTGGTTAAACTTGGATATCCACCGATACGCTTCGTCCAAGTGCTTCTTCTTCGTGGCTAGCACATCGTTGACAGCTTTGAAGTCTCGACCCATGCACTCGCGCTCAGCTATCCGCTTAGTCAAATCTGTTCCTAACTGGTTCACCAACTCTGTCTGCCTCTTGAAAGAATGAACAGCTTTGCTTCTCTCGCTTTTGAGCTGAGCCAATTCTTTCTCCAATTCTTCATTTGCCCTCTTCATTTCATCTCTCTCAGCTAACACCTGATTATGCTGCTGAATAGGCACGGTGGTAGGCTCTTCAATCACGGGAGGGCTTTCTGGCTTAGCAGGAGGGAACGACATCCCTATAGCATCTACTCTGGCTCTGATCCAAGTCATATACGGAGCATAGGCTTGGCTATTACTCTTTCCCAGCAACGATTCTCCCCGCTTACTGATACCATTCAAAGCGTGCTGCAGCTTAGATAACATGACCCCCTCTAGAAGACCAGTGAGGTACAGAGATTCCTGTACCTCTTCATCCTTCGGCGGAGCTCTCAAAGCATAAGCAAACTGTCGGACCAGCAGAGATGGATTGTAGTTTATGCAGCCCTTCCTGCCTATCAAAGGCACGTTCGGAAACCCGCTGCAGCTGAAGATAATCTCAGTGCCCAACCTATCTCTGTCAAACTAGTCAATATCCTCCGCTGATAGACTCATCAAACGCTCGGACCACTCGGCTGTGGCTGCAGACGAAGCAAAGGGACCCCTCTTGGGTAGGTGACTATCAAGCCATCTATAGAGCAGGGGTACACAGCACGAGACGTTCTTGCCCCTTCTGTTCTCATTTTTGTAGTGGACGGAATGGTAGACATCTCCTATCAAGGTAGGGACTGGATTCCCTGAAACAAAGATGTGGAAGGCGTCGAAGTCCACAAAGTCGGGCATATTGGGGAACAGAATGATGCCATATATGCACAGAGCGAGGATGGCATTGAACACGACCCAACATCCTTCTTTGGCGCACTGCTGAGCCTTTCCCACTAAGAACTGCAAGGAGAAACCGGGAACCTTGTTCCAACTAGACAATACCAACTCGGAGGCATCCAGATGAAGTGAGGGAGCTAGACTAGCCAGGTCAGGCTCAGCATCCATATGAACAAAGGGCATCTGACTCTTGATAGACACACCTAACAAATCAACACACTCCTCTAGCGTGGGTGGGAGAACAAAGTCCTGGAAAGTAAAGCATCTCAAAGGAGGATCGTAGAACTGCAGCAGAGCGTGCAACCCATTCAACTCAAACACAAAGGGTTTACGAACCAAACTGAGCAATTTACCGTAAGACTTTCTGAATTCATCTCTCACAGAATCATCTGCTAAAGCTATCAAACCAGTCAGCTGAACAACATCAGGAGCAGGTAGCTTGTAAGCCACGGTCTTCCTCAGAGAACCCATGATAGCACAATAGAAGGCAAGAAATCCTGAATCGGGGGAAACGGTACCTGCAACACAGACACATGTTAATGAAATGCAAATGGGTATGCAAAGCAATGTAAAATGCAATCATGCAGCAGGAGATCAAGACGACTGTGCTGTTGAAGAAATGAAGGCGAAGATTCTGTATCAACAAAACCATAATACTGCTCTGTCAAGAACAACCACAATCTCTGATAATAAGAGAACCCTGATAGCGGACCATAAATCTGCTTTGTCATGAACACCCATATCTGATAATAAGGACCTCTGACACAGGACCACAAATCTGCTCTATCAAGAACACACACATCTGATAATAAGGACCTCTGTCACAAGACCATAAATTTGCTCTGTCAAGAACAAACATATGATAATAAGGACCTCTGATGCAGGACCATAAATCTGCTCTGTCAAGAACACATATACACCTGATAATAAGGACCTCTGATCCCAATCATAAACCTACTCTGTCAAGAACAACATACACATCTGCTGATGAGATCCTCTGATCCCCATCATAAACCTGCTCTGTCAAGAACAAACGCACATCTGCTAATGAGATCCTCTGATCCCCATCATAAACCTACTCTGTCAAGAACACACATACATCTCTGAAGATAAGGTCCTCTGATACAGGACCATAACTCTACTCTATCAAGAACACATATCTCTGAAAATAAGGACCTCTGATACAGTACCATAACTCTGCTCTGTCAAGAACAAACATATATCTGCTGATGAGATCCTTTGATCCCAATCATAAACCTGCTCTGTCAAGAACAACTACACACACCTCTGAAGATAAGGTCCTCTGATACAGGACCATAACTTGCTCTATCAAGAACACATATATCTGATGATGAGAACCTCTGATACCAACAAAACTGATTCACTATCAAGAAAACCAGGAAGTCTGAAGGTTAAGGTTTCCTGCAACAAACCCAACCCTGCTCACAGGTATGGACCTAAACTGACACAAGTTCGGCATCCTATGCGGTCATCAGCGTCACAGACATTCAAGAGGGGTGATACGATACCTAGAATGTGTGGCATCACCGGCTCATGAAGCGGCCTCACTCGGCTGAATCCCAAATGATCGGTCCCCAGAGTCGATAATCCTCCAAACCAACAACCCACTCAACCCAAAGGGTTGAAAAAGAAGTCAACCGGGAGAACCTCGTCTGAGCGTGGATTTTATGAGACACTAGTGCCTGCCAAGCAAGCACGCGCCCAATAATTTCCACAACTAATGCTAGGTTCACTCAAACCTGGGTCTGGCTTCTCACTCATCAGAATGCCCCTCCCACAACAGCACAAATAATCATATCATACTGAAAATAAAATGCGGGAAATAAAATGCGATAAATAAACATAACCCAACAAGTAATCATACAAGCGCTAGGATTGACTCTCGCAGGGACGTTAGATCCCCAAACTGACTCGCATAAGGGACGCTGGATCCCAGGAAACTATCAAGTCCCCAGCAGAGTCGCCAGTTGTCGCTTCCGCGAAAATAAGGTGCCGGCAAAACAGAAGAGTCGCCACCTTTCGTTATTTATCCCTCAGAGCGGGAAAGGAAACGATCGGAAAAACCTGACGAAAAGGTATAAGACAAGGTCATCGCAACCGTTGTTTGGGTTCGGGAGTCGGTTACGCAAGGGGAAGGTATTAGCACCCCTCACGTCCATCGTACTCAATGGGATCCACGCTTGTTGTGTTTACTGGATGAGTTGGTTTTATCTATCTACCTATCAAGGCTGGTCTGAAAAGAAAAGAAAATGACTCGGCAAAGCGTCGCACTTTATGCCTACATATTCTCATCAGAGAATGAGAAATCAGAGTCAACGTAGTTCGGCTAACTACGGGTTACGGGGAAGGTGGCTCGCCAATACATCGGTATTGTGCCTACGTACTCTCAACAGGCATGAGAGATCAGAGCATATGTAGTTCGGGGTAACTACAGGTTACGGGAGTTCAAATTCATCTGTTTTATCGAGTAGGGTTAACAAACAGTTCCAGCAGTCGGATGTACGTAGCTCGACCCTTGGAGACTTACGCGTTACCGTTTGCGGTAGAACTGAAAGTTAACGACACTTTTTTCTTCAGAAAAGCTTTCTTTGAATTATGGGCCCACGGGGCAAAAGGTTTAAAGTTTGTTTTCTGTCTTTTAGGAAAGAACTGTTTTTTATGGTTGTTTTCAACTAGTATCGCACTAGAGACTATGACCTAAGTGTGAATGCGTCGCATGTCACCCAAAGGGTGCCATACTAAACATCCAAGCTGTCGAAAAGAAACTCTCCGACAACCCTTTCTCAAGTAGCTTAAGGCTCGTAACGTACGACGTCAGTTAACCTTTATTACTGTATTTTAATTTGTTTTGAGATGAGAAGAGAGAACAGGCTCCACTAAGGGGAAGACTATCAAGTCCTACTGTTGTCATACCAAGGATTCATCCTATGGTTGAAGTTTGAAACAGGGAACTCCTAGAAGTTATCATGCATAGGTTTCAACCTAAAGTTCTAATCATCACTTCCTTATCAAAGGAAGTGAGATTCCTAGGGGATCATGTCAATGATAAAGAAACAGATAAAGCATCAGCTTAAACAGTAAGCAGATATACAGTAAAATGCATGCAATGCAAGTGAGGGAGGAAATGTGTGTGGGGCATCAGCCTTCACAAGCTCATCTCAACCTCAAGCCAGATATGAATAACTGCAATCATACATAGGAAATAACATGCTATCAAAAAGAATATGAGCAACTGCAATCATACAGAAGAAATGGAATGCTATCAAGCAACACAAACCACATACGCAAGGGAGCTGGGCTCTACCGAATACCCGCAAGCAAAGCCATACAGTAAAAATACAAGCAGAGGGAGCAACTCAACCTCTAGTGCAATCATGCTCCTAGCTTACAGTCAGTCTAGATATGAACTTATTCTAATGCATAAAGCAAATCAAACAAGGCACATCAGTACAGAAAAGAAAACAGATCAACAGCTTCCACAATAAAGCCCTCCTCTGACAGCCTCTCAGTCATCATACTTCAACCACCCTTCAAGACTATCATCCTCAATAACAAGTATCAACTTGCTTATCCAAGGTTTCAACCCATCAAACATAAGTATCAACTTATTCTCTCTTCCTTAAGCCTCAGCTTTACAGTAAATCCCACCTTCAGGCTTTACTCCTAACTGCAGGTATCAACTTGATTCCTTCAGGCTCTCAATGCATCAATACAAGTATCAACTTATCCTTTATTCCTCAAGCCTCAGCTCTTCACTCAATCTTAATTTGATCTTCTTCACAAGTGTCAACTTGGTCTTCAAGCTTCAGCTCTCTCCTCTTCACCAGTATCAACTAGCTCTTCCTGATCTACAAGCTTCAGCTTCTCAGAGTAATCTTCAATCACAAATAAGTATCAACCTCATCCTTCAATCTTCTTCAAGCAAGGAACTCCATCCTCTAACAAGGGAGAAAGATTCATCTATCAAGAGCAAAGTTTGGATAATTGGTAGCAGAGTGAAGACCAAAGGTCACCACTAAGCATCCTATCATCAGAGAAAGGGACCCTCAAAGGTTCTACCAACTTGCAAAGGGCCACACATCCTACCAAAGGAGGGATGAGGCCTTTACAAAGGGACCTTTCATCATAGGGAAGAATGGAAGTGATCAACATCATCCATGTTTATGAAGGAAGAGAACTATCTAGAAGCTCTGCCTACAAAACCCTAATCTTAACCTAATCAAAACTACACCACAAGAAGGGAAGATCTTCACATCCAAGCCTCTTCAAGCAATCCAATGCATCTTCAACTTGCCTCCAACATCATCCAAGAACAAGCAAAGCAAAACCCTAATCTAAGGGAACTAAAGAAGTTGATCTAGTTGAGTTAATGCATTAGAATCATCTAAAACTAGCACTTAATCTAAAATCAATCAAAAAATAGTAAACTACCTTATAAATTTCTACAAAAATTCCTAAGGGATCCTAATTCAATTAAGAATGCCTCATACAAAAACTAGGGACTAAATCATCTATTAAGTCCTAAAATTAAGTCCTAAATCCAAAGGTATCAACCATAAACCCTAAAAGTGGAGCTTCTAAGGTTTCAACCTATAACTACCACTTACATTCATCACAAAAATGTGAGAAAAATCTATGGGGATCATGCATATCTATGCTAGCCACATCCAAAAAATCATGGCAAGAATCATCACCAATTAATCACACAAAATTCCACAACATCAAGCATCAAGCATGACTATTTTAATATCAATTAAAATGTGAAAATTCCCATAAAATCAGAAAATGCATGAAATAATAATATTTTTTATCTAAAAAATACTAGATTCAATCATGAATCTAATGCAAAAAGAATGGGGTCAATTGAATCATTTTTCCATTTTTTAATGATTTTATCAAGAACCATGAATAAAATGAAAAAAATAAAGAAAATCCAAATAAAATGGACAAGCGCACGGTGCAGATAGTAATGAAAATCAGTTCATTAAAGCAATTGGGACATGAGGGGGGTGTGGTTATCAGCTAATGCATTAAGCCCAAAACACAACTTAAGTGAAACGCCGCGTTTCACATTAGTTCAGAATCCTTCACAAAATGAGAAACATTTGTGGCCATTGGATCATGCCCTCAGTCAAAGTTCAACCCCAATCTGATGGCTATAAAGTCATCTTCTTCATTTGAAATCCTGAAACACGCGTGCAGCCATGGCCGTCGCCGGTGGTGCTCCGGTCATCGTCCCCAAACCTAACTCTCTCCACAGGCCTCCATTCCAAGAGGTCTCTACATGAAACTCACTCCAATTTTCACAAGGAATCTTCCTATGCCATTTAATCATGCTAACAGTTCAAGAATCCAAGAATAACAATCTCAACCGAAGATTCCATGAACCCTAATTGGTCACTAATCTCCAAATTGATGATCCAGAAATCTTCCTACACCATTCTACTATGCATCTACCACAACAATTCATCTTAATTCTACCTAATTTAAGCCATAGCACAAGAGTTGCATACCTGGTAAACTTGAGCAAACAGAAGGGTTGAATCTTCAAATCAGCCTTCAAGAACTTGCAGAATCCTTCACCGAATCACAATCAATCTTCTGTATACAAAGAAAAGAGTTGAATCTTCTTGAATTATCAAATCCGATTCTGAGTCGCAAGCTTCACTCTTCAATGGCTACTTCACGATTCTTCCACCACAGTGCCTTGAATTTGATCTAGAATTGATCACCAACCTCAGAGCAAGCTACTGAGATCAATTTCTTGGACTGAAATGGCATCTAACCTTGTAACCGATTTTGATTTGCAATGAGAAAGTTCAAAGTGCAAGCTCAGTTTTCTCTCTCAATCATCACCAACCTTGGCCTTGGATCACCTCTACTCAATATATAGACCATGTATGAATGATCTAGAAACCTCTAGATCCTTCTAATGAGAAGTTCAATCTCTCATGTCATGAGAATTTCAATCACATGCCATGGTGTGCTCCATTCTGCTAACAGCTTGAAATCAATCCCATTCTCTTCCAATTTCTCCCCTAGTGACATTTTGGATGTGTTTGGCTTGCAAGGGACCTTGATTATGCCTTGCATTTTGGTTTTGCAAATGTTACTTAAGATGTAAGTAACTACTTTTCAAAGCAAGTCCACAAATTAGACCTCAATTCAAAAATGTGGCTAAACCAATGTTCTTAAAATGCTTTTTATAATCAAAATGACCTATTACATGCCTTTGTTTGGATATGTAGATCAAAAATATCAATTTCCAACTTTGGTTCATTTAACTTATACCCTTATTTTAGGTCATTTTTGCAACTTTGAGCTACAAGCACTTCCAACATCTCATGACCTCTTGACTAGCATTGAAACATAATTTTGAACAAGTTTGATGTTGAACATTTTCCCATTTGAAGCTTGGAAATAGGAGTTATGGCCTTATGGTTGAAATGACTTATAATCTCCAAATGACCAAAATGCCCTTGACTTGTCAAAGCCATAACTCGAGTTCTACAAATCTTATCAAGGAATTCTAGTACTCTCTATAAAGCTAAGAGGATGAGGAACAACATTCATGTTGACCAAAAGTTCATAGGAATCATCCTTCTAGGGCAAAAGTTTCATGCAAGTTGGACAACTTTCATGCCCTCAAATTCACATACCTCAGATGACCTGTAACTTGCCAAAGTCATAACTTCAGTTCTACAAATCCTATCAAGGACTTCTAGCACTCAAATTAAAGCTAATACCATGCTCTACAACATTCATGTTGGGGGCAAGATGATATGACAATCACATCTTGAGCTAAATTGCCTTGAAGATAGGGGTCAAACTAGGGGATTTTACACTGTCAAGCCTTAGAAACCCTAGCTTAAAACTTCTCAAACTCTTCAATCATGATGAGTTAACCTTGGAATCATCCTTATAACATCTCAACGTATCAATCCATGATCACATGGCCTTTGAATTAGGTCTCAACCTTGTTCAAATCATCAGTTGACTTAGGGTTGACCCAGTCAAACCCTAATTGCACCACTCATGGCTGAGGCTTCTTAATCTTGCACAATGACCTGTCTAGGCCTCAAAGTGATCTTCAACACTTCACATGAGCTCTCTCAAGACCTCAAGTCCAACTTCATGGCTTCAGAATCATCTGAGGACTTCCCACAATTCTCAAGTTGGGAGGCACACACTCTTGGTTTCAACCAGTCTCTCTAGGGATCTTTTAATTTCTCTGACAAGGATATCAACCCTTGAACACTTGAATAACCTTCTTAGTTAGCTTCATAGTCTTTTATAGCTCTTGATTGGTAATTATACCTCTTGATCTCCTGCATACATGTCAATGAAATGCAAATGATAATGCTAATGTGCATGAAATGAAACATAAGCTAGGTAAAGAAATGTTGGGCAAATTTTGGGGTGCAACACCTAGGCATCACTAATACTACATTAACTAAAATCTCTAGAGAATCGTCAGAGTCTGAATCAAAATTATCAGTCATTTCATCGTCGACCCTAACCGGTTTTCTCTGCTCCTCGACCTGGGCAAGAAACATTCTACGCCCTATAGGTGTTTTCCCAAATGCTTTTGTTCATCCTTCTTCATTTTCGACAGGGGCGTTGGTACTGGATTCTTCCTGGTCCCTTTGTGAGCTTTCCCTGAGTGCTTTCGCTTACGCTGTTCCCGTCTCTACTGTGACCGAGACATGGGATTCTTTCCTTTGTAGTTCTCAGATGCATGGGTATCTTTTGAACATTGGAACTCCTTTCGATAACTCAATGAAGACCCTCGTTTCACCTCAAAGTTCTTCCACCTCTGTTGTCCCTGTTGTCTATTCTCATTAGGCTTTGTCCACTTACCATCAGCAGCCTCAGCGTTGGGTTTGAAACTGGTGGTTTGTTTGTCGGGGGCCTTGTGCAAGGCTCAGATCTCCTTTGGAGATTACTTCAAGCGTCGAATCTGAGCCTTTCCTTATTTTGTCTTAGCCTCCGTCTTCCGTCCAATTTCTGTGCAGCCTTTTTGTCGAAAATGGCACTGCATCGAGGGCATAAAATCACACTGGATCCTTTCTCTTGGAAACGATGGAGGAAAGCAACAATCGACTCTTCCTGCTGTGGGTAAGCTTCCCTAGTGTGTTCCTCCTGGTAATTTGATTCACTATCCCATACAGCTTCATGTTGAGTGATCTCTATCATATTGATTTCAACCCCTTTGACCAGATTAAGCTTCCTTAAGCCTAAATCCAAACCTTTAATGGCTTGATCCATTTTGATGAAGTTATCAGCAGTTTCTTTGGTCACTATTGCCCAACCTAGATTGCCCTTGTCATTTGAACATACATCCTCATCAACTTGGTCGAGGTCATCAACGGCCATTTTCACACAGTCCTCTCGTCCGAAACTCATGGTGACTTTTGCCATTACAGCCTCATCTATGAGATTATGAGTAACCTCTACCATGTCAAATGAAAAATCGCAGGCATCAGTAGCTTCGACCATGTTGGCTTCCACCGGTTCTGTATAATGTGCATCCGCCATCTGCAAGGGGTCTGTGTCGACCTTCATCTAGCTACTGGCATTCTCTCCAAACTTCAAACGTCCTTCCTGAATTGCATTTTGAACAAGATCCCTGAAAAGAAAACATTGAGATATTTTATGACCCAAAAAATTATGGTATTTACAAAACCCTTTTTTCTTCCTTTGTTCTACAGACGACATTTTAGCACCAGGTGGCATTATCATTTGTCCATCTTTCACTAACAAATCGAAGATTTCATCACATTTTGTGATGTCAAAAGTATATGTTTTCTTTGGGAACCTATCATTCTTTTCGGACTCGACACAACTCTTCCCCTGTGGGGGAGCTAGTACTTTACAAGATTAAGGTGGACCTTGTTTGAGTTCAGCAAGATCCACTTCTCTTTCGTCAAAGTACAAGGGATCATCGCACATCCCTTCGACATTCTCATTGAATTCGACAAAAGCTACCTTCTTATTTTTATTGAACTTAGCCTTTTCGTCTTTAAGCCTTTCCAGTTGTCGAACTCATCCAGTTGGGCCATGTCCGTTAGATACTGGGTGTCCAACTTCTTCGTAATGGAATAGTCGAGACCTCCAACGGCCATCTCGACCAACTCGTGTTCAGGGACCTGTGTGAAACATCTGGCCTTAAGCAAACAGAACCTATTAAGGTATTCTTCGATTGGCTCAGAAACCTTACGCTTCATGTCGCTACTGCGAAAATAAGGTGCCAGCAAAACAGAAGAGTCGCCACCTTTCGTTATTTATCCCTCAGAACGGGAAAGGGAACGATCGGAAAAACTTGACGAAAGGGTATAAGACAAGGTCATCGCAACCATTGTCTGGGTTCGGGAGTCGATTACGCAAGGGGAAGGTATTAGCACCCCTCACATCCATCATACTCGATGGGATCCATGCTTGTTGTGTTTATCTGACGGGTTGGTTTTACTATCTACCTATCAAGGCCGGCTTAAAACGAAAAGAAAATGACTCGGCAAAGCATCGCACTTTATGCCTACGTATTCTCATAAGAGAATGAGAATTCAGAGTCAACGTAGTTCGACTAACTACGGGTTATGGGAAAGGTGGCTCGCCAATACATCAATATTGTGCCTACGTACTCTCAACAGGTATGAGAGATCAGAGCTTACGTAGTTCGGGATAATACAGATTACGGGGTTTTAGATTCATCTATTTTATCGAGTAGGGTTAACAAACAGTTCCAGCAGTTTGGCGTACGCAGCTCGACCCTCAGAGACTCAAGCGTTACCTTTTGCGGTAGAACTGGGAGTTAACAACACTCTTTTCTTCAGAAAAGCTTCCTTTGAATTATGGGCACTCGGGGCAAAAAGGTTTGAAGTTTGTTTTCTGTCTTTTACGAAAGAACTATTTTTTATGTTTATCTGTAGTTTGTACAGCACTAGAGACTATGACCTGGGAACGAATGCGTCGCATATCGTCCAAAGGACATATACTAAACATTCTAGACGATTGAGAGGAGGCCGCTCAATTATAATTACCCAAGTAGCTTAAGGCTCGTATCGCGCTTATACTAACTTGCCTTTATTAAGTTTTTTACTATTGTTTTGAGATGAGAAGAGAGAGGGCTCAACTAAGGGGAGACTATCAAGTCCTAATGTTGTCATGCCAAGGATTCATCCTATGGTTGAAGTTTGAAACAGGGAACTCCTAGAAGTTATCATGCATAAGTTTCAACCTAAAGTTCTAATCATCACTTCCTTATCAAAGGAAGTGAGATTCCTAGGGGATCATGTCAATGATAAACAGAAACAGATAAAGCATCAGCTTAAACGGTAAACAGTAAAAAACTGTAAAATACATGCAATGCAAGTGAGGGAGTAAAGGTGTGTGGGGCATTAGCCTCCACAAGCTCATCTCAACCTCAATCCAGATATGAATAACTGCAATCATAAAGGAAAATAAAATGCCATCAAGCAAATCACAAACCACATAGGCAAGGGAGCTGGGCTCTACCGAATACCCGCAAGCAAAGCCATACAGTGAAAATACAAGCAGAGGGAGCACCTCAACCTCTAGTGCAATCATGCTCCTAGCTTAAAACAATCTAAACATGAACTTATTCTAATGCATCAAGCAAATCACACAAGTCACATCAATACAGTTGCACAGAAAGCTAACAAACAGGAAAGAAAGCAAATCAACAGCTTCCATAGCTTCACAGCAAAGCAATCCTCTGGCAGCAACTCAGTCATCAGTCTGTAACTGTTCTACAAGTCCTTCATCTTCAATAGCAAGTATCAACTTGCTTCTTCAAGCTTTCACTGCATCAAACACAAGTATCAACTTGTTCTTCATCTTCTTCAAGCTTCAGCCCTCAATTTGATCTCCTTCACACAAGTGTCAACTTGTTCTTCTTGATCTTCAAGCTTCAGCTCCAAGGGCAGTCTTGAATCACAGGGGAAGTGCAACCTCTAACATCTTCAATCTTCTAGCAAGGAACTCCATCCTCTAGCAAGGGAGAAAGATTCATCTAACAAGAGCAAGGTGGGGATAGGGAAAAGCAAAGTGAAGACCAAAGGCCACCTCTAAGCACTCCACCATCAAGGAAAGGAACCCTCAAAGGTTCTACCAATTTGTGAGGAGCCACTCATCCTACCAAAGGAGGCATGGGGTCTTCACAATGGGACCTTAAATCATAGGGAGGAATGGAAGTGATCAACACCTTCCATGTTTCATGAAGGAAGAAAATCTATTCTAAAGGATCTCCCTAAACACCCTAATCCTTAACCCTAAACAAACTACACCAAAGGGAGATCAAACTTCAAGTCCAAGCTCCATCATGCATTCCACGGTAGCCCACATATGTCTTCATCATCATCCAAGAGCAAGAGAAGCAAAACCCTAATCTAAGGGAACTAAAGAAATCATTCTAGTTGAGTTAGCAAGTTAGGATCACCTAAAACCTAGTACTAAAGTTAATCTTAACTAAAATACTAAAACCAATTTTAAAATCCTACAAAAATAACTATGGGAACCTAAGTCAATCATGACTCTACCATGTTAATTCCAGAGATCAAATCTTCAAATAAGACCTACAAATAAATTCTACACTACAAGGTACTAGACTTAAACCCTAAAAGAAAGCACCTAAAGTTTCAACCTAAAAACCACACCTAATTTCATCACAAAAATGTGAGAATAATACTATGGGAGAATACATGTCTAAGCTAATCACACACAAGAAATCAAGCCAAAAATCATCACCAAGTGCTCATAATAAAATCATCAAACAGAGGTATCAACCATGCCCACTTTATTATCAAATAAGATGTAAAAAATGCACAAAAATTGAAAATGCATGATTTTCCTAATATTTTTATTCAACAAAATTCTAGATTCAATCATGAATCAGGGGGAAAAAATCTGGAATTAATTGACTTATTTTCCTATTTTTCATGAATTGTTTTCAAACCAACATGAAATGATGAATTTAAAAGAAAATCAAAAGGAATTAATAAACCTGCGTGCTGAATAGCAAATATAATCAGTTCACAATGGGGATTGGGCCAGATGGGGGGGGGGGGGGTGTTGATATTAAGACAACGCCAAGGCCCATGCGCTTTGAGTTCACTTGTATTCTCTTCAGAAATTGATGAAAGAAAAAAAAAGAGTACATGCCAAGATTCGAACCCACTCTCCCTTGGCTTACACAGCGAAGCAAAATAAATCCTGAGTTTCTACTTATCAAAACGCAGCGTTGTGTGTGTGTGGGGGGGGATACGTGGCGCAACATACGCGCTAGGATGGAGTGACCAAGTCAAGCGTTCAACACAAACAGACGGTCAATACTTCATCTTCTTCATTTTCAAACCTGCAAACATCAAACCTGTGCCGCGAACCAGACCACCGCCAATGGCTTTTCCGACCACCCTGGTACAACCCTAACTTCATCTATAGGCCACCAATGGTCACGATCTCTACATGAAATTTGTCCAGAATTTCACCAGGAACTCAACCGTACCACTTATTCACTCTAAAAACGCCTGAATCTTGAAATCACAATCTCAACCGAAAATGGAATCCACCCTAACTTGTCTTTAAACATGCGATTAATCATCCTAAATCCAACTACACTTCATCCTGATCCTAACCGCATATGAATTGCTATCTAACACTGCCTAAATTATGAGTAATTGAAAAATTCACCAACCTGTGTTCAAGCTTGTAACAGAGATGGTTCTTGCACTCTTCAACCTCTAAGAAAGTGCAGATTCACTCCAGGATGCTTGATGAAGGTAAAGAAATGCTCAATTGATCTTGATTCGCCCTTGAACTCCAAAATCAGATTTCAACTTCAAGCTTGTTTCTTCACTTCTCTCCAATGGCTTCTACATGAAAATGATCACCAGAACCTTCCAATTCTGTTCTAAATCCTTTTTATATTTTGTTTCAATGGATTAGAGGCGCAAACCAGGCCCATTCATGAGTTTTTGATTTTCACCTTTCTTACAAATTTCCAAAGTTGATATCCACCTTCAAGCCTTGCTCATACTCCAATTTCATTCCAAACCATACACTTAAGCCTTGTGGGATGTAGTGATGTGGTTCGTTTCCTTTGATTTCAACTTATGGAGTGTGTGAGATGTGTTTCTTATTTGTGAAGCAACCTTCCAAATGGCCATGTTAAGCACCTCAAATCAAAAATGTAATAATGCCAATCTCCTTAGAACATCAATTCCATTCAAAATGACTACAAATTTGACTTGAAAACATGTTATTCTCAATTGTTTTGATTTTTCTCATCTTAATTCATTAAAATGGCTTTTATATGAACTTTCTTCCACCAATGCTTGATATAATCCATATCAATGGACCCTTGATGCTTAGGTAATCTAAAAACATCATTTTGAACAACTTTCATGTTGAAAAAAAATCCATTTGAGGCTTGCAAGATGGTGAAATTGACTTATGATTCAAAATGACCTGTAATGTCCAAATACCCAAAATACCCTTGACTTGTCAAAGCCATAACTTGAGTTCTACAAATCCAATCAAGGACTTATAGTACTCTCTAGAAAGCTAAGAGACTAAGGAACAACGTTCATGTTGACCAAAAGTTCATAGGAATCATCCTTCTAGGGAAAAAGTGTCATGCAAGTTGGGTAACTTTCAAGCTCCAAATTCACATGCCTCAGATGACCTGTAACTTGTCTGGCTCATAACTTGAGTTCTATAAACCCTATCAAGGACTTCTAGTACTCAAATTAAATCTAAGATCATGCCCTACAACAATCATGTTGGGGGCAAGATGATATGACAATAATATCTTTGGCTAATTTTCCTTGAAGACAGGGGTCAAACTAGGGGATTTTACACTGTCAAGTCTTAGAAACCCTAGCATGAAACTTCTCAAACTCTTCAATCATGATGAGTTGACCTTGGAATCATCCTTATAAGATCTCAATGCATCAATCCATGGTCACATGGCTCTTGGATTAAGTCTCAACCTTCTCCAAATCATCAGTTGACTTAGAGTTGACCCTGTCAAACCCTAATTGCACCAATCATGGTTGAGACTTCTTATTCTTACACAATGACATGTCTAGGCCTCAAAGTGATCTTCAACACTTCTCATGAGCTCTCTCAAGACTTCAAGTCTAACTTCATGGCTTCAGAATCATCTGATGACTTCCCACAACTCTCAAGTTAGGAGACACACCCTCTTGGCTTCAATCACTCTCTCTGAGGATATTTTAACTTCTCTGACAAGGATATCAACCCTTGAACACCTGAATAAGCCTCCCAGCTAGCTTCAAAGTCTTGTGTCACCCTTGATTGGTAATCATACCTCTTGATCTCCTGCATACATGTCAATGAAATGCAAATGATAATGCTAATGTGCATGAAATGAAACACAAGCTAGGTGAAGAAATGTTGGGCAAATTTTGGGGTGCAACAGCTGCCCCTATTCAAACGGCTTGGACATGACTGGGTGAGAAGCGAACGATCCTCAAACAATCAAGGTACGAGACGGTTGAATAACAACAAACCCGGAAATTTGCCAACTACACAAGTACACGGTACTCTGATGGGGACAAATCTTCGGAACCTGAAATAATAGATGCACGACAACTAGCTGGAGAAATACTGATCTGAACCTCCGTCAGGATGATTCTCTGATTTATCTGATATCATTGCATCCTCAAATTATCAAGGGATCACCAGTTGCACGGTAACTGATGATTCGTAAACGGTACTCCGATTGGTAGGAACATCTTCCAAACTGAGCATGACAGTTGCACGACAACTTGCTGGGAATTGGTCACGCGGTAACCGGTGAAGGGTCTAATCTCAAATCTCCGTCAGGATGACCATCTGATTTTGCTGTAGATCTTCGTCCTCAAGTCATCAAGGTATCACCGGTTACACGGTAACGGGTAATGGATGGTTGATCACGCTGTCAGGCATTCTGCGTCGTAGCAGAAGAATTCCTTATCGTCGCCTATGGACTCATCATGTCGCTAGGCACGTCGACAACATCTTTGTTGGACTTCATGAGTAAGTCAATAAGGGATCACCGGTTATTTAGGAACTGGTGAATGGATACTTTCAAATCTCCGTCAGGATGATCATCAGATTTCGCTGCAGCTTCTTCCTTAAGTCATTAAGGGATCACTGGTCACTCGGTAACCGGTGATACATAGCTGGTATTGCCGTCAAGCATTCTGCGACACTGCGGCAGAAGAATTCCTCGGGACTCATCAGGTCATTAGGAACTTTTTTAACAATCAAGTTAATCATGCCGTCGGGCATTCAAAGGAATTTTCGGGCGTCAGCCGGACTTTGTCAGTAAGTCGGGAATAGAATCCTCGGTCAATCATGAACTAATTGGGGATATCCAAACTTCTGCCATGAGGCACTCTGTATCAGCTGAGGGAACTACGTCGACTTTACAGTTGGACTTCGTCAGTAAGTCTTAAAATGGGATCCTTAATCAATCATGAACCAATAAGGATATACATTCTTTTGCCGTCAGGCACTCCGCGTCAGCCGAGATAACTGCTTCAACATTGCAGTTGGACTTCATCAGCAAGTCCAGGGTTTTGGCACCGCTGCCAGACTTCAATCGTCAAGTCTTCAAGGAAATTTCAACTTCGCCGTTCCAACCTGCTGGGGATGACACATCTCTGCTGGGGATTCTGGAGAGCTATCAAGTAACTCTACTTCGGGGGTCCAGAAATCATTCCGGGTGAATCAACTCTGCTGAGGACTTCAAGAATCATCTTGGACAAATAACTCCGTCAGGGACTTCAAGAATCATCCTGAACCAATAACTCTGCTGGAGATTTCAGGAATCATCCTGAGCAAACACTCTGCCGAGGACTCTAAGCATCAACTTGAGCAACCCTCTCTGGCGACTTCACCGGGGATTTTAAGAATCATCTTAAGCAAACAACTTCGCTGAGGAATTCAAGAATCATCTCGATCAAACCATTCTGCGGAGGAACACCTGCAAAACAAGAACGGTAACGCCCTAGCTCATGTTTCATATGCATATGCTTTGACAATGGCGTAATGCTCCACACGGTGGAAATGCTACGTATTTAGGGTAAATGCTATGCAATCATGCAAAATGCTATGACCCCATCAGCAAAATAAATGCTGAAGGGAGAATCCTCCTGTCAAGGAGAAAGAACCAATCTGGTGGAGGAAGGAATCATCCCGCCGAGGAGAAGAAGTCACACTAATCTCAATTGGATTCCGCCTGGGTGTTGCACCCCAAAATTTGCCCAACATTTCTTTACCTAGCTTATGTTTCATTTCATTCACATTAGCATTATCATTTGCATTTCATTGACATGTGTGCAGGAGGTCAAGAGGTATGATTACCAATCAAGGGATACACAAGACTTTGAAGCTAGCTAAGAAGGCTATTCAAGTGTTCAAGGGTTGATATCCTTGTCAGAGAAGTTAAAAGATCCTCAGAGAGAATGGTTGAAACCAAGAGTGTGTGCCTCCTAACTTGAGAGTGGAGGGGAGCCATCAGATGATTCTGAGACCATGAGGATGGACTTGAGGTCTTGAGAGAGCTCATGAGAAGTGTTGAAGATCACTTTGAGGCCTAGACAGGTCATTGTGCGAGATTAAGAAGGCTCAGCCATGATTGGTGCAATTAGGGTTTGACTGGGTCAACCCTCAGTCAACTGATGATTTGAACAAGGTTGAGACCTAATTCAAGAGCCATGTGATCATGGATTGATACATTGAGATGTTATAAGGATGATTCCAAGGTCAACTCATCATGATTGAAGAGTTTGAGAAGTTTCAAGCTAGGGTTTCTAAGGCTTGACAGTGTAAAATCCCCTAGTTTGACCCCTATCTTCAAGGCAATTTAGCTCAAGATGTGATTGTCATATCATATTACCCCCAACATGAATGTTGTAGAGCTTGATATTAGCTTTAATTTGAGTGCTAGAAGTCCTTGATAGGATTTGTAGAACTCAAGTTATGACTTTGACAAGTTACAGGTCATCTGAGGTATGTGAATTTGGGGACTTGAAAGTTGCCCAACTTGCATGAAACGTTTGCCCAAGAAGGATGATTCCTATGAACTTTTGGTCAACATGAATGTTGTTCCTTATCCTCTTAGCTTTCTATAGAGTACTAGAAGTCCTTGATAGGATTTGTAGAACTCAAGTTATAGCTTTGATAAGTCAAGGGCATTTTGGTCATTTGGAGATTATAGGTCATTTCAACCATAAGGCCATAACTCCTATTTCCAAGCTTCAAATGGGAAAATGTTCAACATCAAACTTGTTCAAAATGATGTTTTAAGGCTAGTGAAGAGGTCATGATATGTTGGAAATTCTTGTAGCTCAAAGTTGCAAAAATGACCTAAAAATAAGGGCATAAGTTAAATGGACCAAAGTTGGAAATTGATACCTTTGATCCAGACATCCAAACCAAGGCATGTAATAGGTCATTTTGACTCTAAAAAGCATTTTAAGAACATTGGTTTAGCCAAATTTTTGAATTGAGGTCTAATCTGTGGACTTGCTTTGAAAAGTAGTTACTTACATCATAAGTAACATGTGCAAAACTCAAATTCAAGGCATGATCAAGATCCCTTGCAAGCCAAACACTTCCAAAATGTCATGAGGGGAGAAATTGGAAGGAGTTGGGATTGATTTCAAGCTGTTTGCAGAGTTGTGCATACCATGGCATATCATGAGAATTCAAGTGACATGAGAACTTGAATTTCTCATTGGAAGGATCTAGAGGGTTCTAGATCATCTCTACACACTCTATATATGGAATAGAAGTGGTTCAAATCTTTTTTTGGTGATGATTGAAGGAGAGAGCAGAGATTGAGATTGGGATTTCATTGCTTGCAACTGAATTCGGTTACATCATTTCATTCACTTTCCATCCATTTTCTTGATTGCAATCTCATCCATGGATGCTAGCGAATGATTCCAGATTATAATCAAAGGGAATTCGTGGCTGATTGGTGTTCTTGAGCTCAGATATCTCCACCTGCAACTCAGATTCGAATCTAAGAATTGAAGCCATTTCAATCAATTCTATTGCATACAGAAGCTTGAAAGTGATTCACTGAAGGAGTCTGGAGCATTTGAGGGCTTGATTTGAGGTCTTGCTACTTCTGTGCACGCGAAATTTTCAGGTTGGTAACCTTCGTCCTCTGGCTTGTTTTAGTTAGAATCAATGGGAATTAGGATGATAGATGCATTGTACAACGGTGTAGGAAGGATTTCAGATCATTAATTTGAGAATTAGTGACCAATTAAGGATGTTACCATTTTCGGTTGATAGTTGGTTCTTGCGAATCTTGAGGATTTAGGTTGAATTAATGGTATGAGTGAGTTCCTTGTGAGATTTGGGACAAGTTTCGTGTATAGACCACTTGCAATGGAGGATTCTATAGAGAGTTACGGTTGAGGACGATGACCGGAGCACCACCGGCGACGGCCATGGCTGCGCGCGTGTTTCAGAGGTTCAAAATGAGAAAGATGACTTTGGAGCCATTGGATGGGGCTGAGACCTTTGACCAGATGAAGATCCAATGGCCACGTATTAATTTCATTTTGTGAAGGATCTCTGACTTAATGAAACGATGCGTTTCATTAATCAGTTGTGTTTTTGGGCTTAGTGCAATAATTGATAACCACACCCCCTGATGGCCCAATCCATGAATTGAACTGGATTTTACTACTATTGGCACCGTGCATTTGTCATTTTACTTGGATTTTCTTTAATTTCTTCATTTTATTCATGGTTCTTGATTAAATCATAAAAAATGTAAAAATGGCTCAATTGACCCCATTCTTTTTGCATTGGATTCATGATTGAATCTAGTTTTTTTTAGATAAAAAAATTTTTATTTCATGCATTTTCTGATTTTATGGGAATTTTTACATTTTAATTGATATTAAAATAGTCATGTTTGATACTTGATTTTGTGGAATTTTGTGTGATCATGTGATGAGGATTTTGATCTTGATATTTTGTATGTGGCTAGCATAGATGTGCATGCTCCCCATAGATTTTTCTCACATTTTTGTGATGAACATAGGTGGTAGTTTAGGTTGAAACCTTTAGAAGCTCCATTTTTAAGGTTTATGGTTGATACCTTTGGATTTAGGACTTAATAGATGATTTAGTCCCTGGTTTTTGCACGAGGCATTCTTAATTGAATTAGGATCCCTTAGGAATTTTTGTAGAAATTTATAAGATAGTTTACTATTTTTGATTGATTTTAGTTTAGGTGCTAGTTTTAGATGATTCTAAGGCACTAACTCAACTAGATTAACATCTTTATTTCCCTTAGATTAGGGTTTTGCTTCTCTTGCTCTTGGATGATGATGAAGGCAAGTTGAAGATGCATTGGATAGCTTGAAGAGGCTTGGATTTGAAGATATTCCCTTCTTTTGGTGTAGTTTTGATTAGGTTAAGATTAGGGTTTGTAGGCAGAGCTTCTAGATAGTTCTCTTCCTTCATAAACATGGATGATGTTGATCACTTCCATTCTTCCCTATGATGAAAGGTCCCTTTGTAAAGGGGTCATCCCTCCTTTGGTAGGATGTGTGGCTCTTTACAAATTGGTAGAACCTTTGAGGGTCCCTTTCTCTGATGACAGGATGCTCAGTGGTGACCTTTGGTCTTCACTCTGCTACCAGTCATCCCAACTTTGCTCTTGATAGATGAATCTTTCTCCCTTGCTAGAGGATGGGGTCCTTTGCTTGAAGATGATTGAAGGATGGAGTTGATACTCCCTTGTGTTTGAAGATTACCCTTAGGAGCTTAAGCTTATGGATCAGGAAAAGCTAGTTGATACTGGTAAAGCAAAGAGAGCTAAAGCAAGAAGAACAAGTTGATACTTGTGAAGAAGACCCAATGAAGATTGAGTAAAGAGCTGAGGCTTGAGGAATAAAGGATAAGTTGACACTTACATTGATACATTGAGAGCCTGAAGGAGTCAAGTTGATACTTGTAGTTAGGAGTGAAGCCTGAGGGTGGAATTGACTGGAGAGCTGAAGCTTGGAGAAGAGGGAATACGTTGATACTTATGTTTGGTGTATTAGAAGCTTGAAGAAGCAAGTTGACACTTGTTATTAAGGATGGTAGCTTTGAAGGGCAGTTGAAGGCTGAGGACTAAACTGATGTCAGAGGAGCTTTGCTGTGAAGCTGTGGAAGCTGTTGATCTGCTTTCTTTTCCTGTCTGTTTTCTTTCTGTGCAACTGTATTGGTGTGCCTTGTTTGATTTGCTTGATGCATTAGAATAAGTCCATATCTAGATTGACTTTAAGCTAGGAGCATGACTGCACTAGAGGTTGAGTTGCTCCCTCTGCTTGTATTGTTACTGTATGGCTTTGCTTGCGGGTATTCGGTAGAGCCCTGCTCCCTTGCCTATGTGGTTTGTGATTTGCATGATGGCATTTTATTTCATGTTTTTGTATGATTGCAGTTATTGTATTTTTCTTGATAGCATGTTATTTCTTCTGTATGATTGCAGTTATTCATATCTGGCTTGAGGTTGAGATGAGCTTGTGGAGGCTAATGCCCCACACACATTTCCTCCCTTACTTGCATTGCATGCATTTTGCAGTCGTTTACTGTTTGCTATTTAAGCTGATGCTTTATCTGTTTCTATTTATCATTGACATGATCCGCTAGGAATCTCACTTCCTTCGATAAGGAAGTGATGATTAGAACTTTAGGTTGAAACCTATGCATGATAACTTCTAGGAGTTTCCTGTTTTAAACCTCAACCATAGGATGAATCCTTGGCATGACAACAGTAGGACTTGATAGTATCCCCTTAGTTGAGCCTTCTCTCTTCTCATCTCAAAACAAATTAAAATACAGTAATAAAGGTTAATTGACGTCGTACGTTACGAGCCTTAAGCTATTTGAGAAAGGATTGTTGGAGAGTTTCTTTTCAACAGTCTGGATGTTTAGTATGGCACTCTTTGGGTGACATACGACGCATTCACTCTCAGGTCATAGTCTCTAGTGCGATACTAGTTGCAAACGAACATAAAAAACAGTTCTTCCGTAAAACACAGAAAACAAACATCAAACCTTTTTTCCCCGTGGGCCCATAATTCAAAGGAGGCTTTTCTGAAGAAAAGAGTGTCGTTAAACTTCAGTGCCACCGCAAACAGGCTTTGTCCCTAACTGCTGGAACTGCTGTTTAACCCAACTCGATAAAACAGATGAATCTGAATTCCCGTAATTCGTATTATCCCGAACTACGTAAGCTCTGATCTCTCATACCTGTTGAGAGTACGTAGGCACAATACTGATGTATTGGCGAGCCACCTTCCCCGTAACCCGTAGTTAGTCGAACTACGTTGACTCTGATTTCTCATTCTCTGATGAGAATACGTAGGCATAAAGCGCGACACTTTGTCGAGTCATTTTCTTTTCTTTTTCAGACCAGCCTTGATAGGTAGATAGATAAAACCAACCCGTAATATAAACAAAACAAGCGTGGATCCCATCGAGTACGATGGACGTGAGGGGTGCTAATACCTTCCCCTTGCGTAACCGACTCCCGAACCCAGACAATGGTTGCGATGACCTTGTCTTATACCTTTTCGTCAGGTTTTTCCGATCGTTTCCTTTCTCGTTCTGAGGGATAAATAACAAAAGGTGGCGACTCTTCTGTTTTGCCGACACCTTATTTTCGCGGAAGCGACAGCTGGCGACTCTGCTGGGGACTTGATAGTTTCCTGGGATCCAACATCCCTTACGCGAGTCAGTCTGGGGATCTAACGTCCCCTGCGAGAGTCAATCCTAGCGCTTGTATGATTACTTGTTGGGTTGTGTTTATTTATCGCATTTTATTTCCCGGATTTTATTTCCAGTATGATATGATTATCTGTGCTGTTGTGGGAGGGGCATTCTGATGAGTGTGAAGCCATACCCAGGCTTGAGTGAACTTAGCATTAGTTGTGGAAATTAGTGGGCGCGTGCTTGCTTGGCAGGCACTAGTGTCTCATGAAATCCACGCTCAGACGAGGTTCTCCCGGTTGACTTCTTTTTCAACCCTTTGGGTTGAGGGGGTTGTTGGTTTGGAGGATTGTCGACTCTGGGGACCGATCATTTGGGATTCAGCCGAGTGAGGCCGCTTCATGAGCTGGTGATGCCACACCTTCTGGGTATCGTATCACCCCTCTTGAATGTCTGTGACGCTGATGACCGCATAGGATGCCGAACTTGAGTCAGTTTAGGTCCATACCTGTGAGCAGGGTTGGGTTTGTTGCAGGAAACCTTAACCTTCAGACTTCCTGGTTTTCTTGATAGTGAATCATTTTTGTTGGGATCAGAGGATCTCGTCAGCAGATGTGTAGTTGTTCTTGACAGAGCAGGTTTATGATTGGGATCAGAGGATCTCATCAGCAGATGTATGTTTGTTCTTGATAGAGCAGAGTTTTGGTCCTGTATCAGAGGTCCTTATTACCAGATGTTTGTTCTTGACAGAGCAGAGTTTTGGTCCTGTATCAGAGGTCCTTATTACCAGATGTTTGTTCTTGACAGAGCAGAGTTTTGGTCCTGTATCAGAGGTCCTTATTATCAGATGTTTGTTCTTGACAGAGCAGATTTATGGTCCTATATCAGAAGTCCTTATTATCAAATGTGTGTTTGTTCTTGACAGAGCAGAATTTATGGTTCGATATCAGGGTTTCCTTCTTATCAGAGATAGTGGTTGTTCTTGACAGAGCAGTATTGTTGTTTTGTTGATACAGAACCTTCATCTCTTCAACAGCATAACCGTCTTGATCTCCTGCTGCATGATTGCATTTTGCATTGTTTTGCATACTCATTTGCATTTCATTAACGTGTGTCTGTGTTGCAGGTACCGTTTCCCCCTATTCAGGATTTCTTGCCTTCTATTATGCTATTATGGGTTCTCTGAGGAAGACCGTGGCTTACAAGCTCCCTGCTCCGGATGTTGTTCAGCTGACTGGTTTGATTGCTTTAGAAGATGATTCTGTGAGAGATGAGTTCAGAAAGTCTTACGGCAAACTGCTCGGTTTGGTTCGTAAACCCTCTGCGTTTGAGTTGAACGGGTTGCACGCCGTGTTGCACTTCTACGATCCTCCGTTGAGATGCTTTACTTTCCAGGATTTTGTCCTCGCACCTACGCTAGAGGAGTATGTTGATTTGTTAGGTGTGCCTATCAAGAGTCCGATGCCCTTTGTTCATATGGATGCTGAGCCTAATCTGGCTAGTCTAGCTCCGTCACTTCATCTGGATGCCTCCGTGTTGGTCTTGTCTAGTTGGAATAAGGTTCCCGGTTTCTCCTTGCAGTTCTTAGTGGGAAAGGCTCATTAGTGCGCCAAAGACGGATGCTGGGTCGTGTTCAACACCATTCTCGCTCTGTGCATATATGGCATCATCCTATTCCCCAATATGCCCGACTTTGTGGACTTCGACGCTTTTCGCATCTTTGCTTCAGGGAATCCAGTCCTTACCTTGATAGGAGATGTCTACCATTCCGTCCACTACAAAAACGAGAACAGAAGGGGTAAGAATGTCTCGTGGTGTGTGCCCTTGCTCTATAAATGGCTTGATAGTCATCTACCCAAGAGGGGTCCCTTTGCTTCGTCTGCAACCATAGTTGAGTGGTCCGAGCGCTTGATGAGTCTATCTGTAGAGGATATTTCCTGGTTTGACAGAGATAGGTTGGGCACTGAGATTATCTACAGACTTTGCTTCAGTTACAGCTAATCCAAAAGAGAACCCTGGCTCCCTTAACAGGGGCACCTCCGCCAGGTTATGATGCGAATGCAACATGCGAGTTTCACTCAGGGGCACCAGGCCACACGATAGAAAATTACAAAGCCTTCAAGCACAAGGTGCAAGACATGGTGGACGCTAAGATCATCAATTTCTCAGATAATGTGCCAAACGTCACGAAGAACCCTATGCCGAATCATAGGGGAGGTGGGGTAAATGCCATTATTAAGGAAGAGGACTTAGATGTGTTGACTGATGTCAAGGATCTGAAGACACCGCTCAGCTTCGTTAAAGCCAAGCTGATGAAAAGAGGTTTCTTCCCGGGCTGTGGAGAACAGTGTATGGGTTGTGCGATTTGTCTTGATGGATGTGAACAGTTGATAGAGGGGATTCAGAGTCTGATGACCGAAGGAATCTTACAGTTTAGCCGAAGGGCCGAATGTGGATCTGGAGAGGTAATGCTGAAGCAAGATGATGAGGTTGCCACCATCACCATCCCTCGCCGAACGATAACTATTTCTGCACCTAGGCCGCCCACGATTACCATCACCAAAGCTGGGCCCATACCTTTTGAAAGCACCAATGCTGTCCCATGGCATTATGGGGCAGACGTCTACTGTAATGGACAAAAGTTGGAACTAGAACCATCTGGGTCGTCTATGGATAACCTAGTGGGCATTGGCGGAATCACTCGCAGCGGAAGAGTGTTCGCTCCACCTGAGATCGTGGAGGACAAAGCGGACAAAACTGATGTAACTGATAAAGGAAAGAGTAAAGTCGTTGAAGAAACCCCTCGTGGGGTAGAGAAGGACTTACTTGTAAAGGACGCTGAAGAGTTCATGAGGTTGATCAAGAAGAGTGACTACAAGATCGTGGATCACCTCCATCAAACACCCTCGAAAATTTCCATCCTGAATTTGTTGCTGTGTTCTAAGGCACATTGCAACGCGCTGTTAAAGGTTTTGAATGCCACGTATGTACCGCAGGAAATATCGGTCAACCAGTTGGAAGGGGTCGTAGCCCACGTGAATGCTGGAAATGGGTTAGGGTTCACTGACCTGGAGCTGACGCCGAAGGGAAGAAACCACAACAGCGCCCTGCACATCTCGATAGAGTGTAGGGGAACGATTATGTCTCACATGTTGGTGGACACAGGGTCGTCACTCAATGTTCTTCCGAAGAAAGCGTTGATGAAGTTAGATACTCGAGGATTGATCTGCACACCCAGTGATATGATTGTGAAAGCGTTCGATGGAACCAAACGTCATGTTTTCGGGGAGGTAACGTTACCAATCCAAGTTGGGCCAGAAACATTCGACGCAGTCTTCTACATCATGGACATCATGCCTGCCTACAGCTGTCTCCTAGGCCGGCCATGGATCCATTATGCGGGTGTCGTGACCTCCACGTTGCACCAGAAGCTCAAGTATGCTGTCAGAGGAAGCATCGTGACCGTTTGTGGCGAGGAAGACATAATGGTGAGACATTTGTCGTCCTTGAAGTATGTTGAGATGGATGCAGAAATCCACGAAACCCTATGTCAGGCGTTCGAAGCTGTTAAAGTCAAGAACGTGGCTCCTGTAATCACTGAGAAGCCAGAGATGACTCTCTCTTCCTTCAAGGAAGCCCGGGCTGTTGTTCAAGCCAGATCTACCTCAGGCTGGGGGCAGATTCTAGAGATACCCAACAAGCAGGACAAGTTTGGGTTAGGATACTCTCCTGCGGTTGAAGCCTCTTCTTCTCACAGTGCGTCGCGAGGTAAATGGCCGATCCAGTTTACCAGTGGCGGGGTGATCTTTGAAAGTGTCAACGCAGTGTCTGAAGACGGCGAAGACAGCGATTGCGACCTAGACTCTTGGATCCAGCCAAGCAAATCAGGCGAGAGCCTCAACAACTGGTCCATCAGGGATACCATCCAAGTGACAGGCAAAGAGTAATGATTTACTTTCTCCAATTGTTGTACAACCCTATGTCCTACCCGGGGCATAGTGGTTTTATTGTCAGGGCCTTGTTTGATTATGTACATGCATTTTACCAATAAATCAAAAGGCGTTTTTCTTCGTATTCAAATATTGTGATCTCTGTTATTCCTATTTTATGTTTGTTTTGAAAAACAACAAAATGGCAATGGGGTTTGTGCTAACCTACATATCCTTATTTTAAGCTTAACCCTTGTTATTGCAGGATCCACATAGCAGATGACATCGACTCTGGACCTTCTACGACTCACTTCGACTTCGATTGCCCGATCTATCAAGCCGAAGAAGAGATTGATGAAGACGAAGACCTTCCCGAAGAGTTGGCCCGCTTGTTGAAACAAGACGATAAAGTTATTCTGCCTCATGAGGAAGAGATCGAGATTGTGAATCTGGGTTCTGAAGAACTGGTCAGGAACGTCAGGATAAGGGCTGCATTGCAGAGCGATGTCAAGCAGAGATTGGTCGAGATGCTGAGAGAGTATAGTGACGTCTTTGCTTGGTCATACGAAGATATGCCCGGACTTGACACTGACATTGTGGTCCATCACTTGCCGCTGCGAGAAGATTGTCCTCCTGTTAAGCAGAAGCTTAGAAGGACCCGACCAGATATGGCCGTTAAGATCAAAGAAGAAGTGCAGAAGCAGCTTGATGCTGGCTTTTTAGCGGTCACTACTTACCCTCCGTGGGTCGCCAACATAGTGCCTGTACCGAAGAAGGACAGTAAAGTGCGAATGTGCGTCGATTATCGGGATTTGAATAGGGAGAGCCCTAAAGATGATTTCCCGCTCCCTCATATTGATGTGTTGGTCGACAATACAGCTTAGTTCTTCGTATTTTCATTCATGGATGGCTTCTCCGGCTACAATCAGATCAAGATGGCGCCAGAGGACATGGAGAAAACTACGTTTATCACTCCTTGGGGAACATTTTGCTACAAGGTAATGCCATTCGGTCTGAAGAACGCAGGGGCCACTTACCAACGAGCAATGGTTACTTTGTTTCATGATATGATTCATCATGAGATTGAAGTCTATGTTGATGACATGATTGCGAAGTCCCAAATGGAGGAGGGACATCTGGTCAATTTGCTGAAGCTTTTTGAGAGGCTTAGGAAGTTCAGGTTGAGGCTGAATCCTAACAAGTGTACTTTCGGAGTACGGTCTTGAAAACTAATGGGGTTTATCGTGAGTGAAAGAGGCATCGAGGTAGATCCTGCGAAGATAAAAGCCATACAAGAAATGCCAGCGCCAAAAACTGAAAAAGAAGTTTGTGGTTTCCTGGGCAGAATAAACTACATTGCAAGGTTTATTTCTCAACTCACGGCCACGTGTGAAACGATGTTCAAACTGCTAAAGAAAAATCAGGCGATTATCTGGAACGAGGATTGCCAGAAGGCATTCGATAAGATAAAACAGTATCTGCAGGAACCTCCAATCTTGATACCCCCAGTGGCCGGAAGACCCTTAATCATGTACTTGACAGTTCTTGAGAATAGTATGGGATGTGTTCTCGGTCAGCACGACGAGACGGGCAGAAAGGAGCATGCCATTTACTATTTGAGTAAAAAGTTCACAGATTGTGAATCTCGTTACTCGATGCTGAAGAAGACGTGTTGCGCACTAGCCTGGGCTGCCAAACGTTTACGACAGTACATGCTCAATCACACAACCATGCTAATTCGAAGATGGATCCGATCAAGTACGTCTTCGAGAAGCAAGCGCTTTCGGGCAGGATTGCCAGATGGCAAATGGTGTTGACGGAATATGACATTCAGTACGTTTCCCAGAAGGCCATCAAGGGAAGCGTACTGTCTGAATACCTTGCCGAACAGCTGATCGAAGATTATCAGTCGATGAAATTTGAATTCCCTGATGAGGATATCATGTTTCTTAAAGCGAAGGATTGCGATGAACCGTTGCCCGACGAGGGGCCAGACAGGAAATCCCAGTGGAAATTGATATTTGACGGGGCAGTTAATTCTTACAGAAGTGGCATTGGGGCGATCATCACGACTCCCCACGGATCCCACATCCCGTTCACCGCTAGACTGACGTTTTCGGTCACCAATAATGAAGCAGAGTACGAAGCATGCATCATGGGTCTAGAAGAAGCAATTGATTTGAGAATCAAGAACCTAGATGTATATGGTGACTCGGCGCTTGTGATTAACCAGATTAAAGGGGAGTGGGAGACTCGTCAATCGAATTTGGTGCCGTACATGAACTATGCCAGAAGGCTGCTTCCGTTCTTTGATTGAGTGGAACTCCATCATGTGCCCAGAGCAGAAAATCAGATGGCTGATGCCTTAGCCACGTTGGCTTCGATGTATAAAGTCAATTTTTGGAATGAAGCTCCAAGAATTGTCCTTTCTCGTCTTGATAGACCTGCCTTTGTCTTTGCGATCGAGGAAGTCGCCGATGGCAAGCCATGGTTCCATGATATTCAGACCTTCCTTACGACTAAGGAGTATCCTGCGGGAGCGTCAACCCAGGATAAGAAGACTCTGAGGAGGCTGTCTGGAAATGTTTATCTCAATCCTGATGGAGTTTTGTATAAAAGAAACCACGATCTCGTACTACTCAGATGTGTAGATAAGAAAGAGGCGAGTATGCTCATGGAAGAAGTCCATGAGGGAACATTTGGTACGCACGCCGGCGGGCATGCTATGACGAGAAAAATCCTGAGAGCAGGATATTACTGGCTGACGATGGTGTCGGATTGCTTTAAATTCCCGAAGAGATGTCATAAATGCCAGACTTATGCTGATAAGATTCATGTGCCGCCGTGCCCGTTAAATGTCATGTCCTCCCCGTGGCCGTTCTCCATGTGGGGCATCGACATGATAGGCAAGATTGAGCCCACTGCATCTAATGGTCATCGCTTCATTCTAGTAGCTATCGACTACTTCACCAAGTGGGTGGAGTCAGCCTCATATGCTAATGTGACCAAGCAGGTGGTGGCTAAATTCATAAAGAGGGACATCATCTGTCGTTACGGAATTCCCGAGCGGATCGTTACTGATAATGGTTCGAATTTGAATAACAAGATGATGAAGGAGTTGTGCCAGAGTTTCAAGATTGAACACCATAACTCATCTCCTTACCGGCCGAAGATGAACGGCGCCGTTGAAGCGGCCAACAAGAACATCAAGAAGATTGTACAGAAGATGGTTGTGACCTATAAAGATTGGCACGAGATGTTGCCATTTGCATTGCACGGTTATCGTACCACGGTGCGTACATCAACCGGGGCAGCTCCTTTCTCACTGGTGTACGGTATGGAGGTTGTCCTACCGTTAGAAGTTGAGATCCCTTCTTTACGAGTTTTGGTTGACGTGAAACTCGATGAGGCAGAATGGATTAAGAACCGACTAAACCAACTCAGCCTGATGGATGAGAAGAGATTATCATCGATTGCATATGGTCATTTGTACCAAAGCCGAATGAAGAAAGCTTATGACAAGAAGGTGCGTCCTAGAAGCTTTCAGACGGGTGATCTCGTCCTGAAGAAGATTCTTTCTCCACACTTCGATCACCGGGGCAAGTGGACTCCTAATTACGAAGTTCCGTACGTCGTCAGCAAGGTCTTCTCGGGAGGAGCCTTTTTGTTATCCACGATGGATGGTGAAGATTTTGCATCCCTGGTGAACGCGGACGCAGTTAAAAAATACTTTGCTTAAAAATGACCCGCTGGAAAGAAAAAGAATATCCAGGCAAAAGTGGGGCATCCCGGCGAACCATAAAAAAGGAAAAAGGTTCGGGCAAAAATTAGGGATATAAAGAAAAGAATGTACACCCGCAAAGTCGAAAACCTGGAAAGGCGACTTTGGCAAAAAAGGGTATCCCGGTGAATCGAAAACCCGAAAGGGCGATTCAGTCAAAAGTTAGGGATTTGAAAAAAGCAAATGAGTGCGTTCCGCGTGTGGATTTTTATTTTTTAGTGGTTTGGAAGACCTGAGGGCCGTTTATCTGAATCAATCTCTTCTGAAGCTGAAGCATCGGAGAAGTATCGAAGTCGAGTGGGTCATAGAGGGATCAACTCATGGTGTCTGTCTATGCCTCATTGCCGACATTTGTATATACTGATGTATATTTATGTTTTTATTGTGGCGCAGCTTCCTCATTCCAGGAGCTTGCATCTGTTGTAAAACATTTTTACCCATTCAGGGGTTCGTTATCAATAAAATGTATACTATTCAGCAATTCTGTTCGTTTGTTTAGCATTTACCTGTTTTGTTTGCGAAAAAGAACGCCGATGTTTTTGATAAAATTCGCATACATAAACTTACTGGCCTAGGCCACTGATTGTTGAAACAATGAATTACTTGAGTATTGTCACAAGATGATAACCTTGATAGGTCCCTTTGAGAAGGGTATCTTGTCTGTTTGTTTGTGTTGTTACAGGTGTAGCATATACCAGGCAGTACGCCGTATGTGTCCCCAAGCAGGATGATTCCTTCTTCTCCAGCAAGTTCAGCAGCACCTCCCCGTGGAGTTTGAACATGAGATCGTAGGCATTGATATGTCTCCCCAAGCAGAGAAGATTCTCTCCCCAATCAGATGTATCCTGAAGGATCGTCGCTTCCCCAGCTGAGTCATATACTGAAGTGTACATCACCCGATAGTACAGACTGAAGTCTTCAGGAGAATTGAGATTCCCCACAGAGTCGTACTCTCCCTAGTAAGCAGGATGATTCCTTCTTCCCCAGCTGAGTTTGCAGTTCCCCAAGAGAGCCGAGTCCTTGGGAGCCGTTCAGGCCATGAATGGTTTTTCCCCAGTAAAGTATTGAATAGCTGATGCTGTATTTCCACACCGAAGTCGTTATCTCCCGGAACGTTTTTCCGCGAAGGCTGTGCAGTTTATTTCCGTGATTGACATCGTTCTCCTCAGCAGCTTGTGGTTTGAATACCCAGATGAGCAGGTTCATGTTCTCGTAGAGCTTTGTTCCCCTGCAGCAGTCGACTGAAGTTCGTTTCCTCGGGCGAAATCCAATTGAGATTGGTGTAAATTCTTCTCCTCGACAGGATGGTTCCTCCTCTCCACCAGAGTGGTCCTTTCCCCTTGACAGGAGGATTCTCCCTTCGGCATTTATTTTGCTGATGGGGTCGTAGCATCTTGCATGATTGCATAGCATTTACCCTAAAAACGCGTAGCATTTCCACCGTGTGGAGCATTGCGCCATTGTCGATCATATGCATATGAAACATGAGCTAGATTGTTACCGTTCTTGTTTTGCAGGTGTTCCCCGGCAGGGTGTCTGCTCAGGACGATTCCTGAAATCTCGGAAGAGTTGTGTGGCTCAGGATGATTCTTGAATTCCCCCAGCAAAGTCGCTCGCCCAAGATGATTCTTGAACTCCTCAGCGAAGTTGTTTGATTAAGATGATTCTTAAAATCCCCAGTGAAGTCGCCAGAGCGGATTGCTCAAGTTGATGCTTAGAGTCCCCGGCAGAGTGTGCTCAGGATGATTCCTGAAATCTCCAGCAGAGTTATTGATTCAGGATGGTTCTTGAAGTCTCCGGCGGAGTTATTTGTTCAAGATGATTCTTGAAGTCCTCAACAGAGTTGATTCACCCAGAATGATTTCTGGATCCCCGAAGCAGAGTTACTTGACAGTTCTCCAGAATCCCCAGCGGAGATGTGTCATCCCCAGCAGGTCTTAAACATAGAAGTTGAGATTTCCTTGAAGTCTTGATGATTGAAGTCCGGCCGCAGTGCCGAAACCCCAGACTTACTGACAAAGTCCAACTGCAATGTCGAAGCAGTTATCTCAGCTGACGCAGAGTGCCTGACGTTCTCTCAGCTGATGTGGAGTGCCTGATGGCAGAAATTTGGATATCCCTATTGGTTCATGACTGACCAAGAATTCTATTCCCGACTTACTGACGAAGCCCGGCTGACGCCCGAGAATTCCTTTGAATGCCCGACGACATGATTAACTTGATTGTTCAAAAAGTTCCTAGTGACCTGATGAGTCCCGATGAATCCTTCTGCCGCAGTGTCGCAGAACGCCTGACGGCAATATCAGGTATGTATCGCCGGTTACCGAGTGACCAGTGATCCCTTGATGAATTGAGGACGAAGATCTATAGCAAAATCAGATGATCATCCTGACGGAGATTTGGGATTAGACCTTTCACCAATTACCGTGTGCCCAATTCCCCAGCAGAGTTGCCGTGCAACTGCCATGCTCAGTTTTGAAGATGTTCCTACCAATCAGAGTATCGTTTACCTGTGCGTGGTTGGCAAATCACCCGTTACCGTGTAACCAGTGATCCCTCAATGATTTGAGGACGCAATGATATCAGATAAATCAAAGAATCATCCTGACGGAGATTCAGATCAGTATTTCTCCAGCTAGTTGCCGTGCAACTATCATTTCAGTTTCCGAAGATTTGTCCCCATCAAAGTACCGTGTACTTGTGCAGTTGGCAAATTTCCGGGTTTGTTGGTATTCAACCGTATTTTACCTTGATTGTTTGAGAACCATTTGCTTCTCACCCCGTCAGGTCCAAGCCGTTTGAATAGGGGCAGCTGTTGCACCCCAAAATTTGCCCAACATTTCTTCACCTAGCTTGTGTTTCATTTCATTCACATTAGCATTATCATTTGCATTTCATTGACATGTATGCAGGAGATCAAGAGGTATGATTACCAATTAAGGGCTACACAAGACTATGAAGCTAGCTAAGAAGGTTATTCAGGTGTTCAAGGGTTGATATCCTTGTCAGAGAAGTTAAAGGATCCTCAGAGAGACGGGTTGAAGCCAAGTGTGTAGGTCTCCTAACTTGAAAGTTGTGGAAATCCATCAGATGATTCTGAAGCCATGAGGATGGACTTGGGGTCTTGAGAGAGCTCATGAGAAGTGTTGTAGATCACTTTGAGGCCTAGACAGGTCATTGTGCAAGATTAAGAAGCCTCAGCCATGATTGGTGCAGCTAGGGTTTGATTGGGTCAACCCTAGGTCAACTGATGATTTGAACAAGGTTGAGACCTAATTCAAGAGCCATGTGATCATGGATTGATACATTGAGATGTGATAAGGATGATTCCAAGGTTAACTCATCATGATTGAAGAGTTTGAGAAGTTTCAAGCTAGGCTTTCTAAGGCTTGACAGTGTAAAATCCCCTAGTTTGACCCCTATCTTCAAGGCAATTTAGCTCAAGATGTGATTGTCATCTCATCTTTCCCCCAACATGATTGTTGTAAAGCACGATCTTAGCTTTAATTTGAGTGCTAGAAGTCCTTGATAGGATTTGTATAACCCAAGTTATGGCTTTGACAAGTTACAAGTCATCTGAGGCATGTGAATTTGGAGTTTGAAAGTTACCCAACTTGCAAGAAACGTTTGCCCTAGAAGGATGATTCCTATGAACTTTTGGTCAACATGAATGTTGTTCCTTATCCTCTTAGATTTCTAGAGAGTACTAGAAGTCCTTGATAGGATTTGTAGAACTCAAGTTATGGCTTTGACAAGTCAAGGCTATTTTGGTCATTTGGAGATTACAGGTCATTTCAATCATAAGGCCATAACTCCTATTTGCAAGCTTCAAATGGGAAAATGTTCAACATAAAACTTGTTCAAAATGATGTTTTAAGGCTAGCCAAGTGGTCATGAGAGGTTGGAATTGCTTGTAACTCAAAATTGCAAAATGGCCTTAAAAAGGAAGAATTAAAGTTCATTAAAAGGACCAAATTTGTGGTTTTTCATTTGATGACCAAATGAGACAAACCTATATGTCATTTTGATCAGAAATGACATTTTAAAGATATTGGCAATGTTACTTTTCCCATTTGAGGTCAAAATCATGGAGTTGCATTTTGTTGCTTAAGGTTTAAGTTACATATGCCAAACTTCTCATAAGATCAAACCATGGTGCTAGCACATTCCAAACACACTCAAAATCTCATGTGGAGAGAATTTGAATGAGAATGAGGTCAAATGCAAGCTACTAGCAAAACTGATATGACCATGGCATGAGATTGAATTTCAAGTGAGATGAGATATTGAACTTCTCATTAGAGTGATCTAAAACTTTCTAGATCATTCATTCATGTCCTATATATGATTATGAAGTGATTCAGATTGAAGGTTGGTGAGAATTGAGAGAGGAGAGTGAGATTGCATTTTGAATTTGCACATTGCAAATCAAAATCGGTTACAGCCATTGAAGCCATTTCCATCCAAGTTATTGATCTCAATAGCTTGCTATAGTGTTAGTGGTTGATCCCAGATTGAATTCAAGGCACAATTGTGGGAGAATCGTGAGTTGACCATGGGAGTTTGAAGCTTGCAACTCAGAACTGAATTCAAGAATCTACCAAGTTTCAACTCTTTTCTTTGCATACAGAAGGTTGATTGGATGCTAGTGAAAGAGTCTGGAGATTACTGAGGGTTGATTTGAAGGTTTGAGCACTCTGTTCACACGATTTTATCAGGTATGCAATTCTCATTCCATGGCTTAATTTGAGTAGAATCAAGAGGATTTGTTAGGTTAAATGCATTGTAGATTGATGTAGGAAGGTTTCTGGATCATTAATTTGGAGATTAGTGACCAATTAGGGTTTATGCAATTTTCGGTTGAGATCGTGTTTTTGCAAACCTTGAGTTTTTAGCATGAATTAGTGGCATGAATGAATTCCTGAGGAAATTTGGAACAAGATTCATCAAGAAATCGTGACCAATGGTGGATTCTAGAGAGAGTTAGGGTTGGGAGTGGTTGATCGGAGAAGTCACCGGCGATGACTCTAGCGCGCGCAGATGGAGAAAAACTCAGAAATTTGAAAGGAAGAAGATGAGTTGGTTGCCATTGGATTGGGCTGAAGACTTTGACCTGGGAAGGATCCAACGGCCACGAATGATTTAATTTTTGTTAAGGACTCTGAGTTATGAAACGATGCGTTTCATTTAAATGTTGGTTTTGGGCTTAAACACAGATTGCTATCACCACCCCCCTTATGGCCCAGTCTGGATAATGAACTGAATCTTTATGCTATTCACACCACGCGTTTATCATTTTCTTTTGATTTTCATCTTATTTTTTCATTTCATTCATGGTTATTGAATAATCCATAAAAAATTGAAAAATGACTCAATTAATTCCATTCTTTTTTCCATGGATACATGATTGAATTTAGTCTTTTGTAGATAAAAAATATTAACATTTCATGCATTTTTGATTTTATTAGCATTTATTGAATTTTAATTGATATTAAAATAACCATGGTTGATGCTTGATTTTGTTGAATTTGGTTTGATCATGTGATGATGATTGTTGCCCTGATTTTTTGTGTGTAGCTAGCATAGATATGCATGTTCCCCCTAGATTTTTCTCACATTTTTGTGATGAATGTGAGTGGTAGTTTTAGGTTGAAACTTTAGGAGCTCCATTTTTAGGGTTTATGGTTGATACCTCATGATTTAGGTTGTATATCTAGGACTTGGTGGATGATTCAACCTCTGAATTTTTTGTGGTAGATTCATGATTGAATTAGGGTCCCTTAGGAATTTTTGTAGGAATTTACAATGTAGTTTGCTATTTTTGTTTGATTTTAGTTTAGGTGCTAACTTTAGATGATTCTAATGCACTAATTCAACTAGAATGACTTCTTTAGTTCCCTTAGATTAGGGTTTTGTCTCTCTTGGATGACGTTGAAGACAAGCTTGAGCTACCATGGATTAAATGAAGAAGCTTGGATGTGAAGATCTCCCCTTCTTTTGGTGTAGTATGGATTAGGTGTTAAGATTAGGGTTTGTAGGCAGAGCTTCTAGATAGATTCTCTTCCTTCATAAACATGGAAGATGTTGATCACTTCCATTCTTCCCTATGATGTAAGATCCCTTTGTAAAGGCCTCATCCCTCCTTTGGTAGGACGTGTGGCTCTTTTCAAGTTGGTAGAACCTTTGAGGGTCCCTTTCTCTGATGATACGATGCTTAGTGGTGACCTTTGGTCTTCACTCTGCTACCAATCATCCCAACTTTGCTATTGTCAGATGAATCTTTTTCCTTGCTAAAGGATGGGGTTCCTTGCTTGAAAAGATTGAGATGCTAGGAGTTGATACTTCTTTATGTTTGAAGATTACCCTTAGGAGCTGAAGCTTGTAGATCAGGAAGAGCAAGTTGATACTTGTAAAGAGGAGAGAGCTGAAGCTTGAAGGTCCATAAGAACAAGTTGACACTTGTGAAGGAGATCAAATTGAAATTGGGTGAAGAGCTGAGGCTTGAAGAAGAAAGATTAAGTTGATACTTTGAGAGCCTGAAGGTGCCAAGTGGATACTTGATATTAGGGGTGAAGCCTGAAGGTGGAATTTACTGAAGAGCTGAGGCTTGAAGGAAGTGTAGGATAAGTTGATACTTATGTTTGATGTATTAAAAGATTGAAGAGGCAAGTTGACACTTGCTGTTGAAGATGATAGCCTTGAAGAGCAGTTGAAGACTGAGGACTGAACTGCTGTCAGAGGAGGGCTTTGTTGTGGGAGTGGTTGATCTGCTTTCTTTTCTTGTCTGTTTGCTTTCTGTGCAACTGTATTGCTGTGACTTGTGTGATTTGCTTGATGCATTAGAATAAGTCCATGTTTAGATTCTTTGAAGCTAGGAGCATGATTGCACTAGAGGTTGAGTTGCTCCCTCTGCTTGTATTTTTACTGTATGGCTTTGCTTGCTGGTATACGATAGAGCTCAGCTCCCTTGCCTATGTGGTTTGTGATTTGCTTGATGGCATTTTATTTCATTTATTCTGTATGATTGCAGTTATTATATTTTGCTTGATAGCATGTTATTTCCTCTGTATGATTACAGTTATTCATGTCTGGCTTGAGGTCGAGATGAGCTTGTGGAGGCTGCTGCCCCACACACATTTCCTCCCTCACTTGCATTGCATGCATTTTACTTTTACTGTATTGTTTAAGCTGATGTTTTATCTGTTTCTGTTGTCATTGACATGATCCCCTAGGAATCTCACTTCCTTTGATGAGGAAGTGATGATTAGAACTTTAGGTTGAAACCTATGCATGATAACTTCTAGGAGTTCCCTATTTCAAACCTCAACCATAGGATGAATCCTTGGCATGACAACATTAGGACTTGATAGTCTCCCCTTAGTTGAGCTTGTTCTCTCTTCTCATCTAAAAAAAAATTAAAATACAGTAATAAAGGTTAACTGACGTCGTACGATAAGAGCCTTAAGCTATCTGAGAAAGGATTGTTGGAGAGTTTCTTTTCAACAGTCTGGATGTTTAGTATGGAACCCTTTGGGTGACATGCGACGCATTCACTCTCAGGTCATAGTCTCTAGTGCGATATTGGTTGCAAACATCCATAAAAAATAGTTCTTCCGTAAAAGACAGAAAACAAACTTCAAACCTTTTTGCCCTGTGGGCCCGTAAGTCAAAGGAAAGCTTTTCTGAAGAAAAGAGTGTCGTTAACTCTCAGTTCTACCGCAAACGGTAACACCTAAGTCTCCAAGGGTCGAGCTGTGTACGTCCAACTGCTGGAACTGTTTGTTAACCCTACTCGAAAAAACAGATGAATCTGAATCGCCGTAATCCGTATTATGCCGAACTACGTAAGCTCTGATCTCTCATACCTGTTGAGAGTACGTAGGCACAATACTGATGTATTGGCGAGCCACCTTCCCCCGTAACCCGTAGTTAGCCGAACTACGTTGACTCTGATTTCTCATTCTCTGATGAGAATACGTAGGCATAAAGTGAGACGCTTTGCCGAGTCAATTTTCTTTTCTTTTAAGCCAGCCTTGATAGGTAGATAGATAAACCAACCCGTCATATAAACACAACAAGCGTGGATCCCATCGAGTACGATGGACGTGAGGGGTGCTAATACCTTTCCCTTGCGTAACCGACTCCTGAACCCAGACAACGGTTGCGATGACCTTGTCTTATACCTTTTCGTCAGGTTTTTTCCGATCATTTCCTTTCCCGTTCTGAGGGATAAATAACGAAAGGTGGCGACTCTTCTATTTTTCCGGCACCTTATTTTCGCGGTAGCGACACTAAGGATGGAATTCTTGGTTTAAAGACAGGTTTCCTAGTCGAGAAGGCTTCATTCTATGCTGATTATTCTAATAAGGCTCCATTTGAGGCAATTTTCGCTTTGCTTGTTTATAGGTTGTTTCTATTTTCGAGTTTTGAAGGTTTCATCGATCTCAAGGCATTCAAGATCTTTATGAAGAACAACCCAGTGCCAACTCTGTTGGGTAATACATATCACTCTATACATCTCCGAAACCTTCGTGGTGGGGGAATGATTACTTGTTGTGTACCCTTACTTTACAAGTGGTTTATTTCGCACTTGCCAAAGTCTAGCTCTTTTACAAACATTGGCAAAGAGCTTTGGTCTCCGAGGGTTATAGCATTGACCCATTCTGACATTGATTGGTACAACCAGGTGTATGATGGGGTATTAATCATTGATAGTTGTGGTAACTTCGCTAATGTACCATTGCTCAGTTTCGATGGAGGAATCAGCTACAATCCCATTTTAGCCCGTCGACAGTTGGGATACCCGTTGAAGGAACCTCCTAAGAGTGCCCATGTAGAGGGTATTTTCTTCAACAATGATGTAGAGCTTCGAGGAAAGATTCTGGATGCACGGCGTAATGTGTACAAGAAGGGGAAGAAAAGTCTAGGAAGGCCTAATTGTGTATCTCTAGAACCGTATCTCCAGTGGGTAAGAGACAGGGCAATCAAGCTAAGGATGCCTTATTCTCGTAAACACCCTATACCTCCAAGAAGGGAGCCCACTTATGTATTTACGTCCGAAACTGAGAAGTTAGAGGTTGCTATGAAGAAGTCGCGACAAGAGTTAGAGTCATGGAAGAAAAAGTACCAAGTGTCTGTTGCAGAGATTGAAAAACTCCAGAAAGAGAAAGAGGAACTCCAGAAGCAATTACAGTTGAAAGATGAAGAGTTACTCCCTTGCAAGAGGAGGAAAGTCATGGAGGATTTATTTTTCTCCGATCCACAATGCACTATTTGGAAGCTAATCGTGGACAACCTTATCCGTGAGAAGATGCAATTAGAAGAGCAACTCAAGCAGCAGAATTCAAAACTTCTTTAGTGTCTTTACTAGCTTTTATTTAGCTACTTATTTGGGACTTTTAAAAGCAATTATTTGTATTCCGTTTCAAAATTAAATAAAAGCGTTTTCTTTTGCCACAATGTTTATAAATAGTTAGGATCCCTTGAAGTCCTACTCATTTTGCATTGCATTCTTTCTTTACTCAAGAAACTCAAATTTATTTCTCAGGTATTGTAACCATGGATTTCAAAAGAGAAGTATTGGAGTACACTTTCCAGAGTCCTAACATTGAAAGCTTGAGAGAACTAGCAGACCTCATTGAGAACCGTTACGCCTTCACAGCAAAATATGGAGAAGTCTTCCGTTTTCTTGAACTCAAGATGAAAAGGGGGTTGTTGGAGACCTTGGTTCAGTTTTATGATCCGTTGTACCACTGTTTCACTTTTCCAGATTACCAGTTGATGCCGACACTGGAAGAGTATTCTGATTTCCTGAGGATGCCCGTAACGACCCGTTCCCTATTCACCGGCCAGGAAGACACACCCAGTCATCAAGAGATTACTAATGCTACTCATCTCGGTTTGGCATATGTTCAAGCGCACCTAACCACCAAGGAAGGAGTCCTTGGATTCCCTGCTGACTTTTTGATTGAAAAGGTCCGCTACCATGCTGAAAGAAAGGAAGTCCTTATCGTGGAAGCCACCTTTGCTCTGTTGGTCTATGGGATTTTCTGGTTCCCAAAGATCGATGATTTCGTTGACATGGATGCGATTAAATTATTCATACTCAAGAATCCCGTTCCCACTTTGCTCGCTGACACGTACTATTCTATTCACTCGAAGAATGCTGAAGGAGGAGGATATATCGTTTGTTGTATCGCTCTATTATATTCATGGTTCATTGCTCGCCTAACTCGACACCCGTCTATTTGGGAAGAGGAAGAGTCGCCCCGTTGGTCTGAGATAGTTATGGCCCTTACTCACTCTGACATTGTGTGGTACGACCCTACCTATGGAGGTATATGTATGATCCATAGCATCGGAGGATTTACTAACATACCACTCATTGGGAGAGAAGGATGCATAAGTTACAACCCTGCTCTGGCTCGTCTCCAATTTGGGCATCCCATGATTGAAGTGCCTGACCAGACTCTGTTAGAAGGAATCTTTCTCAAAGAAGGAGAAGACCCAGACCTGAAGACCGTCATAATCTATGCATGGAGATACATCAACAAGGAAGGAAAAGCTGCTTTAGGATACCCCAATTGTGCTGTCTCTGAAGAATATCTACATTGGGTGCGAGAAAGAGCTCTCGACCTCAAGATTCCGTTCCCTTTCCATGAACCTATGGTATTGGCTTTTCATGATCCAGATTGGTTTGACGTAAGCAAAGAGGATCAGTTGAAGGTTGCCTTGGATGAGGCTCAGAAGCTGAAGACCGCTTGGAAGAACAAGTTTTTCATACTCAAGGTAGAGAAAGAGAAATCCCAGAGGCTGCCAGAAGTAGAACTTGCAAGGAAAAGAAAGGCGCGAGAGGATTTATTTTCCTCTCACACCTCTTCAAAAGCTATCACCAGTGACGATCTTCCCCCAGTTACTGTGGTTTGGAAGGAATGTGTCGACCGACTCATCAAAGAGAATGCCGAGTTGCAAGAACACATCAGTCAGCTAGAAGGAGAACATCGCACACAGAAGGAGCATAAGGAGTAGATCTTCGAGTTTCTCTTTTGCTTTTGATTCAATGTAATAAACTCTTAAAAGAGTACTCCGTTTTGTAATGCTTCGATCATCAAAATAAAATAAGTTTTCTCCAAGGTTACAATACCGAAATAATTTGAGTTTCTTGAAGTTTCATACTCATTTGCATTTTGCATAAGCATATCATCGTTTGTATTCCAGGGTCTCACTCTTGCTTCATCTCCGCAAAACAAGCTGAATCACCGATACAAAACTCGAGCTAGTCAACGCCAGAAGATGGATCAACTAGAACAAGAGAACAAAGTGCTCCGTGATGAAGTTGCAAGTATGAAAGAAAGTTTGGAGAGGTTGAATAGTCTAGTGGAAGCTTTGTCCAATCAAGCCTCGATCAATAACCAAGAATTTCCAAGGACTGTGATCTCTGAAGTGACGCCAACACCGATCCCAGTGGTGTCTTCTGTTCCTGAAATATCCTATAGTATGCCTCAAGGTTTCCCGTGGGGATTGTCTCCTAATTTCTTTTCGGCCGGTTACCGTCCGTCTGTGTCTGAGATCTCTGCTGTGACCACTGTTCAAGCTGCTCCTGTAGTTTCTGCTGTGATGACTACCGCATCTCCACATGTGAACGTTGTTTCGTATATTCTTGATGAACCAGTTCTACATGGGTCGCCGGCCGAAACTGTGGGCTTAGAAGAGAGGATAGACGGATTTCAAGACCAGTTTTCTGAAATACAAAAGGAGTTGAGAGCCCTTCGTGGGAAAGATTTGTTCAGTAAGAGTGCTTCTGAGCTGTGCTTGGTTACGAATGTTAAGGTCCCACCAAATTTTAAGGTCCCTGATTTTGAAAAGTACAAGGGGAATACTTGTCCTCAGAGTCACCTTATTATGTACGCCAGGAAGATGTCTGCCCAAACTGATAATGATCAACTACTCATTCACTACTTTCAAGACAGTTTGACAGGTGCCGCACTCAAGTGGTATATGGGGTTGGATAGCACGAAGATTCGAACTTTCAATGATCTAGGAGGAGCCTTTGTCAAGCAGTATAAGTACAATGTGGACATGGCGCCCGACCGAGATCAGTTGAGAGAAATGGCACAGAAAGATAAAGAGAGTTTCAAGGAATATGCTCAACGTTGGCGCGAGTTGGCCGCACAAATCACACCACCATTAGAAGAAAAGGAGATGACCAAGATTTTTCTGAAGACTCTCGATCCTTTCTTTTATAAGAAAATGGTAGCCAGCGCGCCCAGTGACTTTACTGAAATGGTCAATATGGGAATGCGTCTAGAAGAAGGTGTTCGTGAAGGAAGATTGACCAAAGAAGAGAGTGCTCCTAAAAGGTATGGGAGCAGTTTTGTGAAGAAAAAGGAGCAAGGTGTAAATGCCATTCAATAGGGACAATTCAGAAAGAGGTACGTGCCACCACACCAAGTTGCAGCGGTATCGCCAGTGTTTAATGCTCCGGCTTATCAGCTACAGTCTCCGCAACCCTATCAGCAACCTCAGTCTCCCATTGCTCAACAACCACAAGCTCAACAAAGTCCACAATACCCTCAGTAGAATCGGCCATCCAGCAATCAGGGTCGTGTGTATAGAAAAATAAATTTTGATCCGATCCCAATGACATATGCTGATTTATTCCTCGCTTTGATTAAGAAGGGTCACATTCAGACAAGAGCTCCACCTTTGGCCCCCGCGAATCCTCCTCCTTCTTATAGAGCTGACAAGTTTTGTACTTACCATCAGGGTGCTCCAGGACATGATATCAAGAGTTGTTTCGGTTTGAAGATGGATGTCCAGAGGCTCATTAAAAATGGAATCTTGTCTTTTAGGGATTCTGACCCTAATGTACAGAAGAATCCATTACCACCACATGGTTCTCCCTCTATCAATATGATTGAAATTTTTTTGGAAAATGATGATCAGGAAGTTTCAGATTAAGAGGCTGAAGAAGTTTGTGTCATAGTACCTCATTTTAAGGAAGTGGAACGTATAGAGATTGTTTACAATAGTAGGAAGCCAACTGTCACTCCTTTGGTAATCAATGTGCCTGGACATGTCCCTTATACTTCCAGTAAGGCTATCCCCTACAGGTACAACGCTACGATGTTGGAGAGTGGAAATGAAGTGCCTTTGCCCACCATGCCTTTAGTAGTTAATATCGCAGATGTTAGTAGGGTGACAAGAAGCGGTCGAGTCTACCCGACTGTGCCACCGAAAGAAAAAGAAGTTTTGTTCGAACCATCAGGCTCAAAAGACCCAACTGTGGGGCAATCTGGTGGGTCTAATTTATCCAACTCCGATGAATATTTTAAAGTAATCAAAAGAAGTGAATATAAGGTTGCAGATCAGCTTCTGCAAACCCCGTCGAAGATTTCTGTGCTACAATTGCTGATGAGTTCTGAGGCTCATAGAGAAGCGCTTCAGAAGATTTTGGAACAAGCCTATGTCGAGCAGGATGTGACTATGGAACAATTTGATAACATCATTGGCAGTATTACTTCGAGTGATAATCTGGGTTTCAATGAAGACGAGCTCCCGGAGGAAGGAAGGAAACATAACATGGCTCTACATATTTTTGTGAACTGTGGAAACGACTCTCTGTCCAGTGTGTTGGTTGATACTGGATCATCTCTAAATGTAATTCCTAGAACTACTCTATCTAAGCTGTCGTATCAAGGACCGCCGATGAGGCCAAGTCGCGTCATTGTCAAAGCTTTCGACGGGTCAAGGAAAACGGTAATTGGTGAGGTAGATTTGCCCATGACTATTGGATTACAGACTTTCATGATCCCGTTTTAGGTTATGGACATTCGTGCCGCCTATAGCTGTTTGCTAGGGAGCCCATGGATACATGAAGCTGGAGCAGTTACTTCTACCCTGCATCAGAAATTGAAATATGTTTTTGAGGGGAAAATAGTTACAGTTTGTGGAGAAAGAGCTTTGGTGGTAAGTCACTTGTCATCATTCTCATATGTCGAAGCTGAGGAAGAGGTTGGCACGCAATTTCAAGCTTTGTCTATTATGGGCGAGGGCGTCCAAATATCTCAGGCATCCATGTCATCATTTAAAGACGCACAGTGAGTAGTGAACAGTGGTCATCAGACAATGTGGGGAAAGGTGTTGTCTTTGCCAGAGAACAAAAATAAGGAGGGTCTCGGCTTCACCAGCAGTTCTGCTCAACAAGGCACCAAGAATCAAGGGTTTCCGCTAATCAATGAAGTGTTCCATAGTGGAGGAATCGTCCATCATCCTCAGATTAATGTTGTGTTAGAGGACGAACTTGAGGGCTACATATCAGATGGTTCTGCAAGGTCCTCCATTCCTTACGAAGACTATGAGCCCTATATGGAAGATCCAGGCTATGTTTCGGATGAATTTGACTGTACCTTTGGAGTTTATGCCGTCATCGAGGAAGATCCAGATGAGGACATCCCAGACTTTGTGACCCCAGGCGTTGTGGTCAAGAATTGGAGTGCGGTTGAATCCCCTACTGCCATTCATATATCTAAGTAAAGCATTTGTTTTAAAACTTTCGCTCTGCCCAAGGAGAAACTGCATTTTTTTAAGGGCTTACTTTTAATAATTCCCTTTGCTCTGCCCAAGGCAAAGGTGACTTTGTTGGGCGTGTCTCTTTGGTTTTGCTATCATCAATAAATCACTTTCATTTACATTTGTGTTTTATATTTATTCACGATGTTGGAAAATAATAAGTAGCGTCTCGCGTACACACACTTTCCACTTTACAAAAACTTATTGAAAATCACATCACTTGCGCAGATTGCTACATAAATTACATCCTGGGAATGACGATCCACTACCTTCTCAGAATTTTGAGTTTCCTGTGTATGAAGCTGAGGATGAGGAAGATGATATCCCAGAGGAAATTTCCAGACTGCTTGAGAAGGAAGAGAAAGCTATCCAACCTCATCAAGAGCCGGTGGAAGTAATCAACTTGGGATCAGAAGAAATCCGTAGAGAAGTGAAAATTGGAGCTCTTCTTAAACCCGATGTGAAGAAACAGCTGATTGATTTGCTTGGAGAGTTTGTCGATGTGTTTGCTTGGTCATATCAAGACATGCCCGGATTGGACACAACTATAGTCGAACATCATTTACCGTTAAAGCCAGAGTGCCCGCCAGTAAAATAGAAGCTCAAAAGGACTCGACCTGACATGGCTCTAAAGATTAAAGAAGAGGTACAGAAACAGATTGATGCAGGTTTCCTTGTCACCGCCGAGTATCCGCTATGGTTAGCTAACATTGTACCCGTTCCGAAGAAGGATGGTAAGGTTCGCATGTGTGTAGACTACATGGATTTGAATAAAGCCAGTCCGAAAGATGATTTTCCATTACCTCAGATTGACATCTTGGTAGACAGTACTGCAAGATATGAGGTTTTCTCCTTCATGGATGGTTTTTCAGGTTACAACCAGATTAGAATGGCTCCCGAGGACAGAGAGAAGACGTCATTCATAACGCCTTGGGGCACCTTTTGTTACAAAGTTATGTCGTTTGGATTAAAGAATGCAGGGGCAACATATCAGAGAGCTATGACTACTTTGTTCCATGATATGATGCACAAAGAGATCGAGGTGTATGTAGATGATATGATAGCTAAGTCGAAGACCGAAGATGATCATGTTAAACACCTGGCTAAGCTGTTTGGTCGTTTGAGGGAATACAAGCTTCGTTTGAACCCCAACAAGTGCACATTTGGAGTACGATCAGGGAAACTATTGGGTTTTATTGTCAGCCAAAGAGGGATTGAAGTGGACCCTGACAAAGTGAAAGCTATCCGGGAAATGCCATCTCCCGCCACCGAGAAACAAGTTAGAGGATTCTTGGGACGTTTGAACTACATCTCCAGGTTTATATCCAACATGACCGCTACGTGCAAACCTATATTCAAGCTTCTGAGGAAAGAACAAGGGTATGTTTGGACTGAAGATTGTCAAAGGGCTTTTGATAGTATCAAAGATTATTTGCTTGAACCACCTATCCTGACACCGCCAGTTGAAGGACGACCTTTGATTATGTATTTGACTGTTTTAGAAGATTCAATGGGTTGTGTACTCGGCCAGTGAGATGAAACAGGAAAGCAAGATCATGTCACTTATTACTTGAGCAAGAAATTTACTGATTGTGAAACAAGGTACACTATGTTAGAGAAGACATGTTGCGCTCTAGTGTGGGCCGCCAAGCGTTTGCGCCAATATATGTTGAACCATACTACTTGGTTAGTTTCAAAGATGGATCCTATCAAGTATATTTTTGAGAAGCCCGCTTTGACTGGGAGAATTGCTAGATGGCAGATGTTGTTGTCTGAATATGATATCGAGTACCATACTCAAAAAGCTGTTAGAGGAAGTGTTTTGGCTGATCATCTGGCTCACCAGCCCATTTTGGATCATCAACCCTCAAATGATGACTTTCCTGATGAAGATGTTATGTTTTTAAAGATGAAAGATTGTGAAGAACTCGTACACGGTGAAGGGCTAGAGCCAGGTTCTCAATGGGGTTTAGTTTTTGATGGGGCTGTCAACGCTCATGGAAAAGGGATAGGTGCAGTTATTGTGACTCCTCAAGGGACCCACTTCCCATTTACCTCCAGATTAACATTCCAGTGTACTAATAATGAAGCTGAGTATGAGGCATGCATTATGGGTCTCGAAGAAGCAATCGATTTGAGAATTAAGAATTTAGATGTGTTTGGTGATTCTGCAGTGGTAATCAACCAAATTACTGGAGAATGGATAACTCGACATGATAAATTGGTCCCATACAGGGATTATGCTAGAAGACTGTTACCGTTCTTTGATAGAGTTGAGTTTCATCATATCCCTCGTGATGAGAACAAAATGGCAGACGCGTTGGCAACTTTGGCCTCGATGATTGTGGTAAACTTTTGGAACGAGTGTCCTCAGATTGAAGTAAAACGTCTTGATAGACCTGCCTACATCTTTGCTGTCGAAGAGATCGAAGATGGCAAACCCTGGTACCATGACATCGAAGTGTTTCTTAGAACTCAAGAATATCCTTTGGGAACTTCCAACAAAGACAAGAAAACTTTGAGAAGGTTGGCTGGAAATTTTCTTCTAAGTAATAATGTGTTGTATAAGCGGAATTTTGACATGGTCTTATTGAGATGTGTTGACAAACAAGAAGCGGATATGTTGATGACGGAAATTCACGAAGGATCTTTTGGCACTCATGCCAACGGACATGCTATGGCTAAGAAGCTTTTAAGGGCTGGTTATTATTGGATCACAATGGAATCAGATTGTTACAAGTTTGTTAGAAAGTGTCACAAGTGTCAGATTTACGCAGATAAGATTCACGTACCTCCAACTTTGTTGAATGTTATCTCATCACCGTGGGCATTCTCTATGTGGGGAATCGATATGATTGAAATGATAGAGCCGAAAGCGTCTAATGGACACCAATTCATCTTAGTAGCCATTGATTATTTTACCAAGTGGGTCGAGGCGGCTTCCTATGCTAATGTAACTCGACATGTGATTGTCAAATTTATCAAGAACCATATCATTTGCCGATATGGTGTGCCAAGTAGAATTATTACAGATAACAGTTCCAATTTGAACAACAATATGATGAAGGAGTTGTGCGAAGAATTCAAGATTGAGCATCATAACTCTTCCCCTTACAGACCAAAGATGAATGGGGTTGTTGAAGCCGCCAACAAAAACATTAAGAAGATCATTCAGAAAATGGTTGTCACTTACAAAGATTGGCACGAAATGCTCCCATTCGCCTTACATGGATATCGTACGATGGTACGCACATCGACTGGGGCAACTCCATTTTCACTTGTCTACGGTATGGAGGCCGTACTCCCGATAGAAGTTGAGATTCCTTCCATGAGGATCTTGGTGGAGGAAAAGTTATCAGAAGCTGAATGGTGTCAGAACAGATACGATCAGTTGAACTTAATCGAAGAAAAGAGGATGGTCGCGCTATGCCATGGGTAGTTGTATCAGCAGAAGATGAAGAAGGCATTTGACAAGAAAGTTCAACCCCGTGTATTCAAAGAAGGTGACCTCGTGCTTAAGAAGATTCAGTCTTTCCTCACCGACGTCAGAGGAAAATGGGCCCCGAATTATGATGGACCATTTGTAGTAAAAAAGGTTTTGACAGGAGGCGCTTTGATGTTAGCAACAATGGACGGAGAAGGGATCACTCGCCCTGTTAACACAGATGCTGTTAAGAAATATTTTGTTTAAGAGAAGCAAGTCATTATTCCCTTTATGTAATCGCTATTACTTTCCAACACTGTAACATCGGGGTCATGCTTTTTTTCTGCTGACCACCATTCAATAAAAAAAAGGTTTTTCATTTATCATAAATTTGTATTCTTGATAGCAAAATCCAAATTGATTTAAACCTTTTCAAAAAACCTTATGTTCTACTTGATATATGAATAACAAAAGGATGACCAGGGACGTTTATTTCGTCCAAGGAAAAACAACAATGTTATGTGCTTCTCTAAGGCAAGAGGATTTATTTTATCCAGACACGAAGGTTGCCTTTGTTCGAAGACTTTCTTAGCAGGCGATAAGGGATCTATGGAGATTTTACTTGACTACCCTTTCGTTTGAGGCGTTTATTTCGTTTCTCCCAATCTGTCGACATACGCATAGCATATAAGCAGACAGCATGGCATGTGCATTTTTCGCATTCTTTGTATTGGTTTTATTCTATCGCTTTGGCTATAGTTATCCCTAGGTTTCGGGGCGCGTCTTATCCCTCCACATAGATTTGTCTACCCTAGGCAGAAAGAGCACAACGTTCCATCTTCCCCATGAAGTCCAACCCTCATGGAGGATGGTTATTTTAGTACAATCCCATTTGAGTTCATACCTCAATGGTTGAGTCTTGCTTGACAGTTTCTCTTCAGTTATTTCCTGAATTGAACTTCGGTCTTTGGCAATCGCATCGTGGACATCTCCAACTTTTAAGCATGGTTGCATTTATTTTGCACCCTACTTCCCAGGAAGAATATTCATAAAGACAGACATTCCTTCAACAATAGCATCACAGGATTCTCTCGAACATCCACACTCTGACTAAATAATCTCTTTATTTGAGCAACTCGTTTTGATCAGGACCTTATTCAAAACGACAAACGATATTTTCTACAAGACAGTTCATTCACCCTCAGTGGGTCCTTCAACATCATCAAATCATCAAAAGGTATCGCTTCGTGAATTCATCGAGGAAGCTTACCGAAGACATTACAAGACACCTCTCTTTGTTTTGAGAGCTTACAGAATATTTTGCAATTACAAAGACACTCAACAGGAACGCATTCCCCAGTGAGTTCATCGCACAAGTTTATTTCCATCAAGTGACATTTCCTCGAAGAAGTCGAGGAAGTTTATCACGGTAGTCTCCCTTCATTCGAGAAGACGTGCATTACAATTCAATCGGCTCACATCTCTTCCGAAAATCCCCGGTGAAGTTTTACAAATTACATCTACATTTACAACTACATTTACAAATTTACAACTACAATCTACAAATTACATCTACAACGAACTACATCTACAATTTACAATGATTCTACAAACTACAAAATCTACAATCCCCTGTGAAGACGCTCGCACGAGTTTTCATCATTTTGGGCAGAGACTGAGACCAGCTCATGATTCCCATATCATGACGCTCGGGGAGGTCATTCATCAGTGACTGAGACCAGCTCATGACTCCCATATCATGACGCTCGGGGAGGTCATTCATCAGAGACTGAGACCAGCTCATGATTCCCATATCGTGACGCTCGGGGAGGTCATTCACCAGAGACTAAGACCAGCTCATGATTCCTATATCATGATGCTCGGGGAGGTCATTCATCAGAGACCGAGACCAGCTCATGGTTCCCACGCCATGACGCTCGGGGAAGTTATACATTTTACTCTTTCCAGTTGGATTTCAAAAGAAGAAAAATATATATATCAATAAAAGAGAAAAAGAATACGAAACGAAATTGAATTATTCAAAAAGTCACTACGGTCCTTACCGCTGTCTGGATTAATTCATGTTGATAATAAACTACCATTCAATTACAAGTTTCTCGCCTATTATTTAAATCACCATATCCTTGGTGTATGTGCTACTGTTATACTTTGGAGATTCCTCATTGGTATTTGTTTCCTGTCCTCGTGGGGTCTCGCCCCGTTGGGTTTGTTGCTCCTTTGTCTCGCGTGTCGTGTCCAGTTCCTCCCCTGTGACCTCTCTTCCTCATAGGACCGTCTGTCTTGTATTCTCGTATCATTTGCGTTCGGTGTTTTCTTAGGGCCAAAAATTCGCGCAATGTTTGTATTTAAGTCCCTCCTATCTCGGCGAGGTGGAGATTTTAATCTCCATATCTCCGGATAGAAGTAACTTAAATAGGGGCATCTGTCGCACCCTAATTTTTTACCTTAAGATCCCACCTCCTCGGGCATGTTTTTACATATCATTAAGTCAATCATTATGCATAGCTAATCGTTTTAACCAACTTGTTTGTTCATTATGTGAAAGATAGGTTACCGCTGGGAATTCACCGAATCATGAAGTGATGCCTATAAGGGCCTATTATTCAAGGATTGAGGTTTATACCATCTTGCTGTCAAGGGTTGTCTACCATCGTTCAAAATACAACCAATAAATGCCATACTTGGGGGTTTATGGGACTAAAATCCAAGATTTATCCTTTATGCTCATAAAGAAGGCGAGAAGGGAACTCAAAGTCAAGTCATGATCCAATTTGAAATGTGCACATAATTCATGACAAGTGGATTCATCTTTGAAAGTTTACCAAGATAGGTATTTAAGGATCCATGTTCTTTTCAAAGTTCATGTTGATGACAAGCGCCAAACTTTGCATATATGGATACAAAGTCTAGTTGCCTTACAAGACTCAAGATTGATGTGGAAGGTTGTTAAAAAACTCAAATTTAAAGGATCAAGCATGGAATTTTAAGATTCAAGGCATGAGAAATATAGTTGTTGCACCCCAAAATTTGACCAACATTTCTTGTGTTTCATTTCATTCACATTAGCATTATCATTTGCATTTCATTGACATGTATGCAGGAGATCAAGAGGTATGAGTACCAATTAAGAGCTACAAAATACTTTGAAGCTAGCCAAGAAGGTTATTCAAGTGTTCAAGGGTAGATATCTTTGTCAGAAAAGTCAAAAGATCCTCAGAGAGAGTGGTTGAAACCAAGGTGGTGTGCCTCCTAACTTGAGAGTTGTGGGAGCTCCTCAGATGATTCTGAAGCCATGAGGATGGACTTGAAGCTTTTATAGAGCTTATGAGATGTCTTGAAAGCCATCATGAAGCCTAGACAGGTCATTGTGCAAGATTAAGAAGCCTCAGCCATGATTGGTGTGATTAGGGTTTGACTGGGTCAACCCTAGGTCAACTGATGATTTAGAGAGGGTTGAGACCTAAACCAAGAGCCATGTGATCATGGATTGATGCATTGAGATGCTATAAGGATTATTCCAAGGTTAACTCGTCATGATTGAAGAGTTTGAGAGTTTCAAGCTAGGGTTTCTAAGGCTTGACAGTGTAAAATCCCCTAGTTTGACCCCTATCTTCAAGGAAGTTTATCTCAAGATATGATTGTCATCTCATCTTGCCCCCAACATGAATGTTGTAGAGATTGTTCTTAGCTTTAATTTGAGTACTAGAAGTCCTTGATAGGATTTATAGAACTCAAGTTATGACCTTGACAAGTTACAGGTCATCTGAGGTATGTGAATCTGGGGCCTTGAAAGTCACCCAACTTGCATCCAACTTTTGCCTAAGAAGGATGATTCCTATGAACTTTTGGTCAACATGAATGTTGTTCCTTATCTCATTATCTTTCTAGAGAGTACTATAAGTCCTTGATAGCATTTGTAGAACTCAACTTATGGCTTTGACAAGTCAAGGGCATTTTGGTCATTTGGAGATTACAGGTCATTTCAACCATAAGGCCATAATTCCTATTTCCAAGCTTCAAATGGAAAAATCTTCAACATCAAACTTGCTTAAAATGATGTTTTAAGGCTATTAAGGAGGTCATGAGATGTTGAAAAGGCTTGTAGCTCAAAGTCAAAAAAATTACCTAAAATAAGAGCATAAGTTAAATAAACCAAAGTTGGAAATTGATATTTTTCAACCTACACATCCAAACCATGGCATGTAATATATCATTTTGACTCTAGAAAACATTTTAGAAACAATGTTTTATCCACATTTTTGATTTGAGGTCTAAATTGTGGACTTGCTTTGAAAAGCACTTACTTGCATATTAAGCATCATTTGCAAAACTCAAAATCAAGGCATGGGCAAGGGTTTTTGCAAGCTAAACACCCCTAATATCTCACTAGGGGAGAAATTAAGAGTGAATGGGATGAATTCCAAGCTGTTGGCAAGGGTTGTACATGTCATTATAAGTGATTCAAAATCTCATGACATGAGAATTGTAAAATCTCATTGGAAGGATCTAGAGGGTTCTAGATCATCCAAACTTCATCTATATATTGAGTAGAATGGATCCATGGCAGAGGTTGGTGATCATTGAAGGATTGAGCATAGTTTGAGAGTGAATTTTCTTGGATTGCAATTGAAATCGGTTTCCTCAAACTCCTCAATTTCCATTCATTTTCTTGGTTGATACTTCTTCCATGAGTGCCAAGGAGTGATTTCAGATCAATTTCAAGAAGAATTGGTGGCTAGATCGTGTGGGAGCAAGTGGTTTTCAGCACCTGCAACTCAGCATCGTGTTTCAAGATTGAAGCACTTTCCATTGAATCTTTTGCATACAAAAGCAAGGAGGAGGTTCAGTGATCGTGTACAGAAGATTTGAGAGCTTGCAGTGAAGATTTCGTGCATCTGTTATTCAAGAATTTCCAGGTTCGTAACCTTCTTCCTATAGCATGATTTAGGTAGAATTAGGTTGAATTAGGGTGCTAGATTAGTTGTAGAATGGCCTAGGATGGATTTCAGATGGTTAATTGTTGAATTAGAGACAAAATAGGAAGATCACCATTTTCGGTTGAGATTGGGAGATGATGATTCTTGGGGTTTCAGAGGAAACTAATGGTATGGTTGAACTCGTGGCAAGGTTTGGAATGAGTTTCATGTTTTGACCTCTTGGATTGGAGGCCTCTAGGGAGAACTAGGGTTGAAGGGGACGATCGGAGCTCCACCGGCGGTGGCCGGAGCTGGGCGCGAAGCTCAGAGGTTTGAAAGGTAGGAGATGAAGTTCTCACCATTGGATGTTGTTTTGACCATTGACTAGGAGAGGATCCAACGGTTGTGTTTTAAAATTGGATTGTGAAGGACTCTGATGATGAAACGATGCGTTTCATTTATTCAGGCGTTTGGGCTTAATGATTTAAGTGTTATCCACACCCCCCAGCAAGCCCAACCCATGTTTTTAACTGAAAATGATTACTTCCTGCACCGCGCGCTTATTCATTTTTATTTGATTTTCATTTAATTTTCATTTAATTCATGATTCTTGTAAAAATCATAACTAATTGAATATTAATCCAATCACACCCATTATTTTTGCATATTAATCATGATTGAGTCTATTATTTTTTAGAGAAAAAATATTTTCATTTCATGTAATTTCTGGTTTAATTGGAATTTTGTATTTTAATTGATATTAAAATGGTTATGTTTGATACATATTTTTGTGGAATTTTGTTTGGTCATGTGGTGATGACTTTGATCCTAATTTTTTGTGTGTGATTAGGTTAGACATGTATGATCCCATAGAATTTTTCTTACATTTTTGTGATGAAAATAGGTGTGCCTTCTAGATTGATGTTTAGATGCTTCCTTTTTAGGGTTTAGGTTAGATGAGGATGCTTGAAGTTGCTTGGAGCTTTGGATTTGTTGGTGCCTGAAGGTGTCTGATGAAGATTAGGAGATAGGACATAGGGAGAGCCTTGTAGTTAGAATGATTTCTTTCACAAACATGGAAAGCATCTTGTGCTTCCATTCCTCCCAATGACTAAAAGTCCTTCTAAGATATTCACATCTCTCCTTTAGAGGGATGGGTGGCTTTATCTGGGAAGTAGAACTTTGAGGGAGCCAGTCTCTCACAATGATGAACCCTTACAGGCTTCCTTTGGTTGTCAATAAGCTGTTTATCATTTCCACTCATCATGTTCAATCAATTATCTTCTGGGGTGAGGATCTTGAAAGATGTTGGGCTTGAGTTTGAAGATGAAGACTTCACTGAAGAGTGTGGAAGAGGATGATTCCTTGAGCATTGCCATTGCAGCTGGAGCTTGAAGAGCAAGAAGAGCAAGTTGATACTTGAAGACCCAATGGAGATTGAATGAAGAGCTGAGGCTTGAGAAAGAATTGAAGGATGAAGTTGACACTCCCAGATGATTGAAGATTACTCTGAGAAGCTGAAGCTTGCAGATGAAGAGAGAAGACCAGGTTGATACTGGTAAAGCAAAGAGAGTTGAAGCTGAGGAATCAATTAAGAGAGTTGATACTTATGAAGAGGATTCAATTGAGATTGAGTGTAAAGCTGAAGCTGAGGAATAAAAGACAAGTTGATGCTTGTGCATTGATACATTGAGGACCTGAAGGAATCAAGTTGATACTTGTAGTTAAGAGTGAAGCCTGAAGGTGGAGTTGACTGGAAAGCTGAAGCTTGGAGAAGTGAAGATAAGTTGAAACTTATGTTTGATGGATTGAAACCCTGGAAGCAAGTTGATACTTTCCAGTGAAGCTGATAGCCTGGAAAGGTGGTTGAAGTCTGAAGACTGAGTTGCTGTCAGAAGTGCTGAAGCTTGGAATTGAGAGAGGAGTTTATCTGCTTTCTTGTCTGTTTTCTTTTCTGTATTGATGTGCCTTGTGTGACTTGCTTGATGCATTAGAATAAGTCCATGAATAGACTAACTTTAATCTAAGAGCATGATTGCACTAGAGGTTGAGTTGCTCCCTCTGCTTGTATTGTTACTGTATGGCTTTGCTTGCGGGTATTCGATAGAGCCCTGCTCCCTTGCCCATGTGGTTTATTTTGCTTGATAGCATTTTACTTCTTCTGTATGATTACAGTCTCTTATATTCTGCTTGATAGCATGTTATCTTTTCTGTATAATTACTGTTATTCATATTTGGCTTGAGGTTGAGATGAGCTTGTGGAGACTGCTGCCCCAGACACATTTCCTCCCTCACTTGCATTGCATGCATTTTACAGTCGCTTACTGTATAATTGTTTACTGTTTAAGCTGATGCTTTATCTGTTTCTGTGTATCATTGACATGATCCCTTAGGACTCTCATTTCCTTTGATAAGGAAGTGATGATAGAACTTTAGGTTGAAACCTATGCATGATAACTTCTAGGAGTTCCCTGTTTCAAACTTCAACCATAGGATGAATCCTTGGCATGACAACAGTAGGACTTGATAGTCTCCCTTAGTTGAGCCTGTTCTCTTCTCATCTCAAAACAACTTAAGATACAATAATCATGAATGATTTCTTTCGTACGTTACGAGCCTTAAGCTATCTGAGAAAGGATTGTTGGAGAGCTTCTTTTCAACAGTCTGGATGTTTAGTATGGCACCCTTTGGGTGACATGCGACGCATTCACTCTCAGATCATAGTCTTTAGTGCGATTGAAATTGCAAACACAATAAAAAACACTTCTTTCGTAAAAGACAGAAAACAAACTTCAAAAACTTTTGCCCCGTGGGCCCATAATTCAAAGGAAAGCTTTTCTGAAGAAAAGAGTGTCGTTAAACTTCAGCGCCACCGCAAACAGGCTTTGTCCCTAACTGCTGGAACTGCTGTTTAACCCTACTCAATAAAACAGATGAATCTGAAGTCCCGTAATCCATATTATCCCGAACTACGTAAGCTCTGATCTCTCATACCTGTTGAGAGTACGTAGGCACAATACTGATGTATTGGCGAGCCACCTTCCCCGTAACCCCTCGTAGTCGAACTACGTTGACTCTGATTTCTCATTCTGTGATGAGAATACGTAGGCATAAAGTGCGACGCTTTGCCGAGTCATTTTCTCTTCTGTTTAAGCCAGCCTTGATAGGTAGATAGATAAACCAACTCGTCCAGTAAACACAACAAGCGTGGATCCCGTCGAGTACGACGGACGTGAGGGGTGTTAATACCTTCCCCTTGCGTAACCGACTCCCGAACCCAGACAACGGTTGCGACGACCTTGTCTTATACCTTTTTGTCAGGTTTTTCCGATCGTTTCCTTTCCCGCTCTGAGGGATAAATAACGAAAGGTGGCGACTCTTCTGTTTTGCCGGCACCTTATTTTCGCGGAAGTGACAATAGTGTACTTAAGTTTTGAAGTCAAGAGGATTTATATATATTTTGAATCAAGATCTAAACTCAAGAAATTCCAAGATCACAAACTTTACAATAAGAAGATTTTCTTTGATGTACAAGAATGAGCTAACTTTAAGTTACAAATACATCATCATTCCACAGTTCTTCTACAAAAGGATGAATTTCCATATATTTATCAAGTTCAAGATGGAGTGAGCTGCCTTGTGATACTTCTTGAAGTTACCGAAGTTGGACACCTTGTCGTCCTGGTATGAATATTGGAAAGTCATGTGCCAATGTATTCTCATTAAGGGTGTAAAACAACAGAGAAAGAAATAGTTGTTGCGGCTGGTGTGGCAGCTGGAACTTCTTCAGGTCTCGACGCAACAGTTGCCAGTTGTCTCTTTGCTATCGAAACCAGGCTAAGACATCTTCGTGCGGAGAATCCTCCCCCGTCTACAAACTGCCATGGTTGTATTGGCTTCTACCTTTTCTCCAAACATCAAACAGGGGATACTAGTATGCAAATTGATAACAGAACTGCTAGTGTTGAAGCAGGCACCCAAACATTGAATCAGTTAATGCTCCCTGCACCAGCTACATCTATTGGTTCTACTGTACCCGCCAAAGTTGATCCCAAGTGAGACCTTCTCAGTGGTGATACCTATGACTCACCAAAGTAGATAATTCACCTGCTCTTGGTCCTGCGAGAAAACAACAAGCAGTCAGTCCTAAATCTCAACGAAAAGCCTTTGTTCGCTTTGATACATTTTCTAATGGAAATAATGTGCCACTTTCTGTTAATACTCAACCAACAACCCCTCAATTTTAACAATAACAGACATTCATATCTCAAGATGTAGTCTACCCCAATGGAAGTGTGCCAAATGCTGGTTCACCTCAGTAGGAGCAGTCACTGCATACATAAGTACAGGTCCTGTCTGGGAATGGTCAGATTGCGGAACAACAGCAGCCAGCTTCTTTTTTATGGTGCATAATAATGGATCATCGCCGCTACCTCCGTGAGAAACTCAACCTGCAAGACAAGAGTAGACATAAAGTTTTGAAGCTTATAGGTACACAACCAAACATCCCAAAGGCACTTAGCTCAATTGATGATTTTATCAAGTCTCTTACACCAATTAGTACACTAGAGTCAGATCGTTCTTCTCCATGAATAGTGGCCTGCTACAATATGTACTTCATCAGCGGGAGACCCTGAGCAGTCCCCAAAATCAACATTATGACAGAAGTTCAAATTCATCTGCTGCAAACCCTTGTGAAAGAGATGACCTCCTAGCTTGAAGCATGTACGAGCCAGAATGGGAAGACTGTGTTGACCCTGTATCTCCATTTGGCACATCTTCAATATTGAATGAGTACCCTGTTGTTGGTGCTAGCATAAATTCACTAGGGGAACAACCACCTGCCCAGACCGATAATGGGAATCACAGTGAAAATATGCAGCAAGATCAATAGAACAAATAGAGAAATCAATTACAATTCAAAGCAAAGAACCATAACCACTGCTAGTCCCAAAGACCATTAATCTAAAAAAAAACATCATTCATAAACCTACAGCAATGATGAAGAGTGTCATCAAGAAACTAGTAGGACTCAAACTCTTTTAATTAGAACAATTTGTTGCATAATACGAGTACAACCATTTGAGGGTTGGGAGTGTACCCAAATCCACCGCAGAACAACATCTTCACCTGCAACACAAACCTCACAGTAGTAATTCACATTAGATTCTTGCTCAAGAAACAGGGATAGATTCGCAAATTTGGAATCACCAGTTCAAGCATACGAAGATGAGTTTGCAAAATTCAGGAGTGCTCCCAACGATGAGGCTTTGGGCTCACCAGCTCTTTTACCGTAAACCACTTTAGGCTGTTAGTTTTTCTGGCCCAGAATCCTTCGCTATCCGCACCTGTCAGGTTACCAATTCAAGAGTTAGCAATTAGTAAAGGAATATACCGGTTCAAAAAGGAAGATTCACAGAACATTGAATCTGGACAAACAGAGGCATTAAGCATGATTGATGAAGGATATCACAGATTGGGATTCCATTAAACAAAATCATCCGAAAATGGAAATCTTTCAAAAACATTGTCTAAACCAAAAAGGAAATCCAAATCAACATTCAAACTAATTTAATCAAATCAGAGATCCTCTCTGAGGCCTATATAAAGGGGGATTTGAACATAGAGAAGAGGAGGCATCCACAAATAACCACCGATAGAAATTCCTAAATACCAAATAACGACCCTAAGCTCAAACGAGAGGAGACTTATCTCTTGAGTTCCGCCGTTGATTTGCAGCCACACGTTCGAAACCCTCGCGAGCTACCTAGAACCCCTTTGCGAATCGCCATCACTCGTGCTCCTCCACCATACTCGCCGGAATCACGAAGCTACCACCCCCATCACTGGCGAGCCACTGCCATTATTCATCAGGGGTAACAATCTCTCTCATTTGATAACTTCAATCCATGATTAACGTTGTTTTGTGGGGGGTTTTTGTTAGGTTTTGACGAAGAGATTAGGGCGAACGCGAAGAAGAGAGGATGATTGAGGACAAAAGAAGAGGGTGGAAAAGAATGAGAGCAGATCGAGAGGGAGAAATGTCAATTTGGGGGCCTAGGGTTTCGATTGTATCTGCTTGTGTTTTCTTTGATGTATCAATCATGGTAAATGCACACACGCACACACGAAATGCCCTCACCGTCACATGATCAGACACACACTACTAACCTTATCCCTAATCAGCCCCTTTAATCTCCTACTAACTTTAATTAACCTTATTAAAACCTTAATTTGCATCATTAACCTATTGTTAATTTAATTAATCAACCGTCTTCTTTTAAAATCAACTTTAAGAAAGCTAATAATTTATTTATTAAATTATTCAAACTCGCCAGTTATTTTATATTTTTTTAATATAATTGTCTCTTTTAAAATTAAGCTTTTTATATAATTTAAAATAGTTATCTTATTGTTCGATTAAGAAAAACCTTTTATCTATTTATTAAGAAACCTTTTTCTAAATGATCTATATTTTTATTAATAACAAAAAACAACTAATACACCTTTATAATTAACTCTCTTTCTATAGCCCAATTTTCTCTAAAAAAATAATAATAATAATAATTTACTTCTAATTTTAATTTTAACTAATTAATTTACTTTTATGTTCATAATTCGACCTACTTTTTTTACTTTTAACAATTTACTCCATCATTTATTTAATATTCCCCTTTTAAAACTATTTTTCTATATTCTAAACAATAAAAAGAGGACCCTTTCACAACTTGAAATAAATAATTTTATAAGAGCTCCTTCTCCAAATAACCTACATTTCATCTATTAATGGTTAAAACGATTTTTAATAATAAAATTATACTTTTTCTATATTTTAAATAACTAGCATATCTAATGAGAAACCTTTTTATAATAATAAATCTTCCCTTAAATTTATTTCTGTTAAATCCATTAATTCACAACTTTGATCTAATTTTCACTAAAACTAAAGTCAACCAATCCCTTCCAGAAATCAATTCAACCCTCCTCTAATCAATCACCGTAAAATTAATCGACATTGCAAACAAATCAACATCTAGTCGTGCATGCTCCCGCACATTCACATACACAGTTCACACACTCACCTAGCGCTTTCATGCGTTTGTGTATGGATTTAATTATCTGCCCTTTTACGTTTTCTGCAATTTATCTTTACCGTATTTATCTTTATCGCATTGCATTCCGTCCAAAGGAAAAACCTATACATAAGTCAACACTTGTGTGTAGTGCATTCACTCGTGCATCATTATCCCCTCGATCCTTGATCCCATTCAAGTTGATCTCTAGGATAGATCCTACCCCATAGGAAGGACCTTGTCTTTATCTTTTACAACATAGAAACAAACACAATCAACAAAACAATACAAGCAATATTCAAACACATTAGAGGAAGATGCCAAATCATCTTAAGTGAGATAGAATCTCCACCCCACAACAATACAATCAAACATGTAGGAACTTTGCCTTAAGAGAAATAAAGGCATACTCGTCAAACAATTCGAGTACTTAAGCCCTTTTCTTAAAACGATGCAAAGACTATTTTCCTACAACCTGTGGCGGTTAAATCTCCCTTAAAATGATAACACATCTCTTCTCCTAAAATCAATCAACCAACTACCCTAAACCCGTAGGAACTTTGACCACAGTCAAAGAATTCCTCTAACCCTTTAGGGGAACTACAGATACTCTGATTCCACTCCCGTAAGGATATGTAGGCATAAGATGCAATATCTTATCGAGTATACTTAGAAATAAACCCCTAGGTCTTTAAACCCTTAAGCAAATAACACATAGAAATAAACAAACATAAAACAAGAGGTTCCTGTAGAGTACTACAGAAACTTAGGATGCTAATACCTTCCCTAAGTTTAACCAACCCCCGAACCTAAAACTCTCTAAACCTTGCATTTGTATTGCATTGTGAGAATTTCGATCTTTATCCCTTCCTTTGGACAAATCAAAGTTCGGTTGCAAAATGAATTAAAGATTCAAACTAATCAATAGTCTGGTATCCGATTTTCACCGCGACAGATCGCAAAGACGAATGCAGGTCTATCAAGACGAGAAAGGACAATCCTTGGAGCTTCATTCCAAAAATTGAATTTATACATCGAAGCCAACGTGGCTAAGGCATCGGCCATCTGATTTTCAGCTCTGGGCACATGATGGAGTTCCATTTGATCAAAGAATGGAAGCAGCCTTCTGGCATAATTCATGTACGGCACCCAATTCGATTGACGAGTCTCCCACTCCCCTTTAATCTGGTTGATCACAAGTTCTGAGTCACCATATACATCTAGGTTCTTAATTCTCAAATCAATTGCTTCTTCTAGCCCCATGATGCATGCTTCGTACTCCGCTTCGTTATTGGTGACCGAAAACGTCAGTCTAGCAGTGAACGGGATGTGGGATCCGTGAGGAGTTGTGATGATCGCCCCGATGCCACTTCCATAAGAATTAACCGCCCCGTCAAATATCAATTTCCACTGGGATTTCCTGTCTGGCCCCTCGTCGGGCAACAGTTCATCACAATCTTTCACCTTGAGAAACATGATATCCTCATCAAGGAATTCAAATTTCATCGGCTGATAATCTTCGATTGGCTGTTCGGCAAGGTATTCAGACAATACACTTCCCTTGACGGTCTTCTGGGAAACGTACTGAATGTCATATTCTGTCAACACCATTTGCCATCTGGCAATCCTGCCCAAAAGCGCTTGTTTCTCGAAGACGTACTTGATCGGATCCATCTTCAAAATCAGCATGGTTGTGTGATTGAGCATGTACTATCGTAAACGTTTGGCAGCCCAGGCTAGTGCATAACACGTCTTCTCCAGCATTGAGTAACGAGATTCACAATCTGTGAACTTTTTACTCAAATAGTAAATGGCATGCTCCTTTCTGCCCGTCTCATCGTGCTGACCGAGAACACACCCCATACTATTCTCAAGAACTGTCAAGTACATGATTAAGGGTCTTCCGGCCACTGGGGGTATCAAGATCGGAGGTTCCTGTAGATACTGTTTTATCTTATCAAATGCCTTCTGGCAATCCTCGTTACAGATAATCGCTTGATCTTTCTTTAACAGTTTGAACATCGGTTCACACGTGGCTGTGAGCTGAGAAATAAACCTTGCAATGTAGTTTATTCTGCCCAGGAAGCCACGAACTTCTTTTTCGATTTTTGGCGCTGGCATTTCTTGTATTGCTTTTATCTTCGCAGGATCAACCTCGATGCCTCTTTCATTCACGATAAACCCCAGTAGTTTTCCAGACCGTACTCCGAAAGTACACTTGCTAGGATTCAGCCTCAGCCTGAACTTCCTAAGCCTCTTAAAAAGCTTCAGCAAATTGACCAGATGTCCCTCCTCCGTTTGGGACTTCGCAATCATGTCATCAACATAGACTTCAATCTCATGATGAATCATATCATGAAACAAAGTAACCATTGCCCGTTGGTAAGTGGCCCCTGCGTTCTTCAGACCGAAAGGCATTACCTTGTAGCAAAATGTTCCCCAAGGAGTGATAAACGTAGTTTTATCCATGTCCTCTGGCGCCATCTTGATCTGATTGTAGCCGGAGAAGCCATCCATGAACGAAAATACGGAGAACTGAGCTGTATTGTCGACCAACACATCAATATGAGGGAGCGGGAAATCATCTTTAGGGCTCGCCCTATTCAAATCCCGATAATCGACGCACATTTGTACCTTACCGTCCTTCTTCGGTACAGTCACTATGTTGGCGATGCATGGAGGGTAAGTAGTGACCGCTAAGAAGCCAGCATCAAGCTGCTTCTGCACTTCTTTTTTGATCTTAACGGCCATATCTAGTCGCGTCCTCCTAAGCTTCTGCTTAACGGGAGGACAATCTTCTCGTAGCGGCAAGTGATGGACCACGATGTCTTTATCAAGTCCAGGCATATCTTCGTATGACCAAGCAAAGATGTCACTATACTCTCGCAGCATCTCAACCAATCTCTGCTTGACATCATTCTGCAATGCGGCCCCTATCCTGACGTTCCTGACCAGTTCCTCAGAACCCAGATTCACAATCTCAATCTCTTCCTCGTGAGGCAGGATAACTTTCTCTTCTTGTTTCAACAAGCGGGCCAACTCTTCGGGAAGGTCTTCGTCTTCATCAATCTCTTCTTCGGCTTGATAGATCGGGCAATCGAAGTCTAAGTGAGTCGTAGAAGGTCCAGAGTCGATGTCATCTGCTATGTGGATCCTGCAATAACAAGGGTTAAGCTTAAAACAAGGATATGTAGGTTAGCACAAACCCTATTGCCATTTTATTGTTTTTCAAACAAATATAAAACAGGAATAACAGAGATCACAACATTTGAATGCGAAGAAAAACGCCTTTTGATTTATTGGTAAAATGTATGTACATAACCAAACAAGGCCCTGACAATAAAACCGCTATGCCCCGGGTAGGACATAGGGTTGTACAATAATCGGAGAAAGTAAATCATTACTCTTGGCCTGTCACTTGGATGATATCCGTGATGGACCAGTTGGTGAGGCTCTGGCCTGGTTTGCTTGGCTGGATCCAAGAGTCTAGGTCACAATTGTTGTCTTCGCCGTCTTCAGACATTGCGTTGACACTTTCAAATATCACCCCGCCACTGGTAAACTGGATCGGCCCTTTACCTCGCGATGCACTGTGAGAAGAGGAGGCTTCAGCCGTAGGAGAGTATCCAAACCCAAACGTGTCCTGTTTGTTAGGTATTTCTAGCACTTGCCCCCAGCCTGGGGTAGATCCGGCTTGAACAACGGCCCAGGCTTCCTTGAAGGAAGAGAGAGTCATCTCTGGTTTTTCAGTCATTACTAGAGCCACATCTTTGACTTTAACGGCTTCGAATGCCTGACATAGGGTTTCGTGGATTTCCCCATCCATCTCAACATATTTGAAGGATGACAAATGGCTCACCATTATGTCTTCCTCGCCACATACAGTCACGATGCTGCCTCCGACAACATACTTGAGTTTCTGGTGCAACGTGGAGGTCATGGCGCCATCAGAATGGATCCATGGCCGGCCTAAGAGACAGCTGTAGGCTGGCATGATGTCCATGATGTAGAAGACTGCATCGAAAGTTTCCGGCCCAACTTCTATTGGCAACGTTACCTCTCCAAAGACATGACGCTTGGTTCCATCAAAAGCCTTCACAACCAGATCACTGGGTGTTCAAATCAATCCTCGAGTATCTAACTTCATCAATGCTTTCTTCGGAAGAACATTGAGCGATGACCCAGTGTCCACCAGCACATGCGACATAACTGTTCCCCTACACTCTATCGAGATGTGCAGGGCGCTGTTGTGGTTTCTTCCCTTCGGCGTCAGCTCCAGGTCAGTGAACCCTAACCCATTTCCAGCATTCACATAGGCTACTACCCCTTCCAACTGGTTGACCGAGATTTCCTGTGGTACATACGTGGCATTCAAAACCTTTAACATCACGTTGCGATGTGACTCCGAACACAACAACAAATTCAGGATGGAAATTTATGAGGGTGTTTGATGGAGGTGATCCACGATCTTGTAATCACTCTTCTTGATCAACCTCATGAACTCTTCAGCGTCCTTTACAAGTAAGTCCTTCTCTACCCCACGAGGGGTTTCCTCAACGACTTTACTTTTTCCCTTATCAGTTTCATCAGCTTTATCTGCTTTGTCCGCCACAATCTCAGGTGAAGCAAATACTCTTCCGTTGTGCGTGATTACGCCAATTCCCACTAGGTTATCCACCGACTGCCCAAATGGTTTTAGTTCCAACTTCTGTCCGTTACGGTAGACGTCTTCCCCATAGTGTCATGGGACAACATTGGTGCTTTCAAAAGGTATCGGCCCAGCTTTAGTGATCGTAATTGTGGGCGGCCTGAGTGCAGAAATGGTTATCGTCTGGCGAGGGATGGTGATGGTGGCAACCTCATCATCTTGCTTCAGCATTACCTCTCCAGATCCACATTCGGCCCTTCGGCTAAACTGCAAGATTCCTTTGGTCATCAGACTCAGAATCCCCTCTATCAACTGTTCACATCCATCAGGACAGGTCGCACAACCCATACACAGTTCTCCACAGCCCGGAAAGAAGCCTCTCTTCATCAGCTTAGCTTTAATGAAGCTAAGCGGTGTCTTCAGATCCTTGACATCAGTCAATAAATCTAAGTTTCTTCTTCAATAACGGCATTCACCCCACCTCCCCTATGATTCGTCATAGGGTTCTTTGTGAAATTAGGCACATTATCTGAGAAATTGATGATCTTAGCATCCACCATATCTTGCACCTTGTGCTTGAAGGCTTTGCAGTTTTCTATCGTGTGGCCAGGTGCCCCTGAGTGAAAATCACATGTTGCATTCGCATCATAACCCTGCGGAGGTGCCCCTGTCAAGGGAGCCAGGGTTCTCTTCTAGACTAGCTGTAACTGAAGCAGAGTTTGTAACAGCTGGGCATAAGACATGGGTGGTGTCTCAAGGTGACGACTTGATAGAGGTGCCCGCTTCTGATACTTTCTGTACCCTTGCTGATTTGGCTGCTGCTGTGGCTGGGGTTGTAGGACAGCAGGGATGGTTATGCTAGCCACCTGCTGGCGCTGGCCCTTACCCTTCCTTCGAGCGTTAGACACGACGCTCGTCTCTCCTTCACGCCTTTTGCTATCGTACGGTTTCTTTCCACCTCCAGCTAAGGATAGATCAACAACCTGAATTTTCCCCAATTTGATCCCATTTTCAACGTGCTCACCAGTAATGATGAGATCTGAGAAACTCCCTGACATACCACTAACTAGTTTCTCGTAATAAACCCCCGGGAGAGTGGCTACAAACATTTCAACAAGCTCTCGTTCAACCATCGGCGGCTGAACTCTAGCTGCTAATTCACACCATCGCTGGGCATATTCTTTGAACCCCTCGTTGTTCCTCTGTGACAAATTCTGCAGTTGAACCCGGTTCAGAGCCAAGTCACTGTTATACTGATAATGGTGTACAAAGGCCTTAGCCAGTTCCTTCCACGTGCGCACACTGGTGGGTTCCAAACCCATGTACCATTCCAAGGATGGCCCGGACAAGCTATCCTGAAAGAAGTGCATCAGCAGCTTCTCGTCTTCAGAGTGAGCGGACATCTTTCGGTAGTATGATCTTAAGTGGACACGAGGGCAAGTAGTGCCCTTGTATTTCTCAAAGTCGGGTACCTTGAATTTAGGAGGCACCTTGAAATCAGAAATCAATCACAATTTAGACATGTCGACACCCATTGTGTTCAGGTTCTCGAAATTCCTCATTTTGTCCTCGAGTGCCTTAAACCTCAGACGTGCTCCAGCAGTCAGTTCTCCTTCAGCACTCCTCTGTGAGAACAGATCTTCTTGACGATTTTCTAGCCATGGCTGAGGCCCATACAGATTTCCAGCACCTGTGTTGCCATTGCCTGGTCCGGTGTTTCCATTAGCTTAAAATTTTCCATTACCGACGCCAGTCGTATTACCATTGAGCCCGATGTTAGTGACCACATTGCCGTTACCACTGCCATTCCCCCCGGTCACGGGGATGCCGCCCTGAGGAGTTTCAACAGGAGGAGGGGTTGGAACACTCTCTCCATGAAGTATACCGTTGCTGTCAACCCTTGAGATCAGAGGCTGGACCAATGTTCTGAGCTGGTCTTGGCCGTTGGCAACCACTTGCATGAGCTCCATGAAGCGGTCCATCCTCTTCCGGAGTTCCTGGACGTCAGTCTGCACTTGTTCCACTGCTCTAGCTCGATTCGCTCTGGTCGGATAGCGGTGGATCGGTCTTCGATCAATCCTGGAACAACCTGCATACACAAAGGGTTAGAAAAAACGACAAGGTGCTCGTTATGCAGATGCTTCATGCAAATGCAAACGTGTGTCTGTGCCTTGGGGAGATTCCCCCCCCCCCCCCGATCCTAGTTTCCGAGACAAATAAAGTCTATGATCCAATCATGGGAAAGAAATCCTCATATATTCATCTGAAAAGCCCGCTCGGGTAGCGTACAACTGTAATCACATACAACTGGAGCAATAAGGCATGACCTCAACCAACAGATCTGGCGGTGATCAGTATATCAATGCATAAAATGTACAAAGAAAATACAAAAAGATCAGGTGCGGCCACGGGCACGAAGATCTTCTACAACTTCTTTGTAGCGGGATGATCTGGCCGGGTAAGCAAACCCTGGATCAGCAGGTCCCTCTGCCTGATGGACTCTGGGAGGTTCTCGGCAACGCTCCTAGAAACACCTTCTTTAGAATGGTTCTCGACTCTACTCCTCTTTGCATCAACCCGGAGTTGAAAATCTTGCAAATTTGCCTCGGCCTCAGCCAATCTATACTGGACATCTCGTCGCAGTGAGGGTTCAGCCTCTATCTTCTCGTCTTTCACCATCATCTGAGCTTCTAGCTCGGCTACTCGCTGCTTCAGTTTTTCTTCCCGCTGTTTGTACTTGGCTATGGTGCTGCTCCAAACCCTCTCGTATTGGGTTAACTTCCGGTATACTCTGTCCAGATCCTGTTTCTTGGTTGTCAACACGCCATGTACCGACTTCAGATCCAACCCTAGACGTTCCCTAGCATCAGTTTCTTTGGTCAGGTTGGAGCCTAGACGGTTGATCATCTCACTCTGCTTCTTGCAGGTATAAACAGCTTCGCTTTTCTCTTTCTGAAGTTGAGCGATCTCTTTCTCCAACTCTTCGTTATCTTTTCGTAGCTCTTCCTTCTCTTGGAGTACCTGGTTGAATTTCTGAATATCAACTATAGTAGGCTCTTTGTACGCAAGAGAATACAATGGTTCCACAGCAGGAAACGACATTAGAAACTTGGCGGCTCTTTCTCGAACCCAAGTCACGTACGGATCAAAGGCCTTGTTGTTGCTTTTTCCCAGCAAGACTTTCCCTTTCCGGTGAATTTTACTCCAAGCATTCTGTACTTTGATCAAAGCGTCACCTTCAAGCAACCCTGTGAAATACAGAGATTCCCGTATCTCTTCCTCTTCAGGAGGACCTCGTAGTGCATACCCAAATTGCCGTACTAGCAGAGAGGGATTGTAGTTGATACATCCATTCCTTCCGACCAGGGGGACGTTCGGAAAGCAACAAAAGCTATACACAATATCTTTGCCCAGCAGATCTCTATCAAACCAGATGATATCGTCAGCAGTCAAACCCATCAAACATGCAGACCAGGGCGAAGCCTCAGCAGAATCAATGAACAACCCCGACTTAGGAAGATGGCTAGCAAACCACTTATACAGTAAAGGAGCACAACACGCCACGTTCTTCCCCTTTCTGTTTTTATTCTTGCTGTGAACTGAATGGTAGACGTCTCCGAGGAGCGTGGGCACTGGATTCCCGGAGGCAAATATATGGCAAGCATCCATGCTTATGAAGTCCGGGTGACTTGGGAATAGCACGATCCCATAGATACAAAGGGCTAAGAAGGCATTGAATGCATCCCAGCGATCCTTCTCGGCAAGCTTTCGGGCTTTTTCCATCAGGAAAGGCAAAGGGAAACCATGAATTCCAATCTTTCTGGATACCATGCCTTCCAATTCAGACTCATCTACATGCAGAGTGTCAGTCACCTTACTCAATTTGGGTTCACCCTCAACACGGTAGTAAGGCATTTGATTCATCAAAGGCGCCCCCAATAGGTCAGAGTACTCTTCCAAGGTCGGAGCTAGGACATAGTCTGGAAACACAAAGCATCTGAGCTGTGGGTCGTAAAACTGTAGCAGGGCGTAGAGGCCATTCAACTCGTATGTAGGAAGCTTATACACAATACCCAGAAGTCTCCCATAACTCTTTCTGAAACTCTCCATCACTGTCTTATCAGCCAAGGAAATCAAAGTTCGTAACTCTCGAATGTCGAGTGTTGGTAGCTTGTAAGCCACAGTCTTCTTCAGAGATGCCATATCTGCCATAAGGATCGAGATCACTAGAACCAGGGGAGAAATATGTACCTGCAACATAGACACACGTTAATGACATGCAAATGAGGATGCAAACAATGCAAAATGCAATCATGAAGCAGGAGATCAAGATGACTGTGCTGTTAAGGAGATGAGGGCTCTGTATCAACAAAACCACAATACTGCTCTGTCAAGAACAACCATATCTCAGAGTAAACCTCGCACAACACGGGAAAGGTATGGTCGTCGCAACCAAAACCTGGATTCGGGAGTCGGTTACGCAAGGGGAAGGTATTAGCACCCCTCACGTCCGTCGTACTCGACGGGATCCACGCTTGTTTTCGGGTATGGATTGTAATTCTATCTAAACTATAGGTCGAGGGTTAAAAAGAAAGTAAAATGAAAATAAAAATGACTCGGCAAAGTATCGCACTTTATGCCTACGTATTCCCGTCTGGAACGAGAAATCAGAGTCAACGTAGTTCGCCTACCTACGGGAAAGGAGGGGAAGGTTGCTCGCTAGGATATCGCATCCTATGCCTACGTACTTCCACACTGCATGGAAGATCAGAGCAAACGTAGTTCGGGCCACGTACGACACAAGCTTGTCTTGGTTGATTTTAGTCCTTCTGAAAAGGTTTTCTTGATTAACAGTCCCGGCGGACAAAAATGACGCTTTGATGAGTTCACATTCTTTTACGGAAGAAGTGTCTTTTATTGTGTTTGAAATCTTTATGTGTTTTTCTGTTTGTTTTGAGAAAGAAAGAGACAGAACTCTAACCTACGGTTGCGAAGGGAAACAAACTAACCTAATGTTATCATGCATGGGTTAAGGCCTAGTGTCTATCATGCTCCTCTCTTGCACAGAGAAAAACAGAGATCCTACGGGATAGGCAGAAACAGAAACAATATCAGATATATACAGTAAAACAGTAAAATGCATGGATGCAACAGTACAAGCGAGGCAAGGGAGTCCCACTCAACCTCGAACCTAGAAAACAATAGGCAAAAGTGAACAGGCTTCACTTTCAACCCAACAGGGTAAACAGCAAACAATACAGTTCAGAAAAACCAATCAATACATCAGCAAATGAAATACAACAGCCAAAAGAAACAGCATCAGCAGCTCTGGATCAACATCTGACTTCAAGCAATCTCCAATCAGCTACAGGCTTCAACAAGCATCAATCTCCATCTTCATGGCCTTCAGGCAAGGGCTTTGATCATCAGTCTTCTATCTGCAAGGGCTTTTCTTCAAGCTCAAACCTCCAGGATGAGGGATTAGTCACAAGAGTGAATTGGGTGTTAAGCAATCAGTTGACTACCAAGGGTGGTGAACAGACTGCTTCTAACACAAGAGACATTTTCTCTCAAGAGTTCTATCTCATAGACACTATCACCAAGCCTTCCAAAGGAAGGGGGTGAGTGTCTTAGAGAGACTCTGAATCACAGAGAAGAATGGATGCAGACAAGGCAATCCATGTTTGAGAAACAAGCTTTCTAATCTAGAGCTCTGCCTAGCTCCTAAACCCTAGTCTCCTCAGCATCTGCTAGCAAGAAACTCCTCCTCAACTCTGACAGTTGATCTCCAATCTTTGAATCTCCAATGGCTTCATCTTCACAAATCTTCAGCTTCCCCAGGGCCCCAGGCAAACCCAATACCCAAACAAACAAGCAACAATCCCCAGAGGGCACACCACACCAGACAATCAGATGTACAGACAGTAATAATAGCAGTAGGGGAATCCTGACTTTTCTAAGGGATCTAGTAGCTACCCATAGCCCTTATAGTCCCATAACTAATCTATTCAAATCCTAAGTCCTAAGGGAAATGAAATCAAACTTCTTAAGTTGTCACCTAAAACCCTAGTTTTGTTCATGATATTCAAGCATTTATTAATCACCTAAAATTAATCTCTAAAAATGGGAACTAAACTATTTCTACAAGTTGAATATCTCATCTAAACAATCTAAAAAGAATGACCAAAAAATATTAAAGCATGTAAGAGAACAAAAATTATTAAAATGATGCATGAAATGAAACTATTTAACATGACATTTATTTAGAAAATATGGAAAAAATATGGAATAACAATAAAAATGCAATTTTATTTTCCTATAATATTCTACACATCCTAAAGAAAATATGGTAAAAAGAATGGACTAAAATGCATTTTTTATGAATTAGTTATGAATTTATGAAATTGGTAAAAATTAAAATGGAATTAAGAAAAATAATTGGAATTAAAATGAGGGAGGGGGTATGAATAGAAATTCGCCCCAGTTATATCCAGGATGGGCCTCACAATAGGGGGTGCTGGTAGCGCTTTACGCTAGGCCCAGAATTACTCAGAATTAGAGAAAAATGAAAGGCCAGCTGGGGGTGAGAAAAGTAAGCAAAATCACGTTTAAACTGCATTGGGCCTAATTGCTGGGGGTGGGATTAGCATCAAAGATTCAGGCCCGCCCGTTTCAATTAATGAAACGGCGCGTTTTGGCCAAGGTAATCTCCCTCCACAAATCAGATTGAATAACAGCCATACGATCTTCCCCTAAGTCAAAAGTCCAAGACATAATGAACGGCCACGATTATTTCTTCCCCAATTGACCTGCAACTAGGGTTTCAATCACCATTACACCTCCATGCACGAGCAGGTTTACACCAAGCTGTTCTCCCTCTACAGGCAACCAATCCACACGATGTGAACATGAAAGTTACTCCATAACTCTCCCTCTACACGTCTATGGCACTAATTCACCTTGAAACTCATCACAACAACAAACCCGATCGAATCAACATCTGGCCACCATGAAATTACACTGATATGCACCAACTCAATTCTTCCCCAAACTTAACCTAAACTAATCTACAACTAATGGTTATTAATCTGATCCATCAAGCTAACATTCTAATGGCTTAACCTAAGAGTTCTTCACCCTAACAGTTTGTTGCACCTGTTAACAACCATCACCAAACCTCTCCAAATTCATCTAAACTAATCTCCTAACCACCTAGATCAAATCTACACTAACAACAACATGCCTAACTAACTGAATCGAGCAATTTGAGTGAAAACATACCTGATGTGAAACCTTGCAAACAGCTATGGAGATTGAAGATCTGAGGCTTCTAGGTGTTGGATCTTGATCAATCCTTGATGTATGTGATTCTGTATGCAATTCCTTGTTGATTCTTTGCTTGAATTATGCTGTCCACTTGAGATTGTGATTTTGATGTTCTTGAATATGGTGCACGAAAATGGATGATAATCACTTGATCCTTGCTTCAATTATGATCTATAATGATGATGGAACAAGATTGAATTGATGTGGATGAGAATTGGTGAAGGTTTTGTGAGATTGGAATGAAAACTTCAATGAAAAAGTATGAGAAATTTGTGGAATTCTTGGTGCAAATGAAGCCAACCCTTGCCAAATTCTCATTTCATGCTTATATAGACCCCAATGGTACATTCTAGATCCATCTTGCACATTCCCTTGTTTTCCAACTTTGATCCATTTTTGAAGTGTTTCTTCAATTACAAGTAACCAAAGATAACTTCTTTTTTTCCTTCTAAACTCAAAAAAGTGTTTGAACCATTGTTCTTAGAATTGTTTTTCCATTCAAAATCATATATTGGAAGTCTCCATTTGGACTTAGAAATCTCCCAAACCATTTTCCATCTTGAATTTATTCACTTTATAAGCCATTTTAGTTCATATTTTGACCAATTATGCAACATCATGCTATGAGCTTCTCCAATAATTTGTGACCCTCTTTCTAGACTTAAAATCCCATTTGGAGCAAGTTTTATGTTGTAAGTTTTTCCATTTGAGGCCTCCTTGTATGGGTTTTGGGTATAGGTTAAAATGACCTGTAATTCACAAATGCCCAAAATACCCTTTGCTTGCCAAGACCATAAGTTGAGTTCTCCACATCATATGAAGGCATGCCATACCATTCTAGAAAGCTAAGACAATGAGGAACAATTCTTATGTTGACCAAGAATTCATTTGAAATCTCCTTGAGGGGTAAAAATTGCTTGGAAGTCAAGTCACTTTCACAGACAAAAATTCAGATACCTCAGATGACCTGTAACTTGCAAGGACCATAACTTGAGTTCTATAAATCTCCTTGATGTCTTCCACCACTCAAATTAAAGGTCTTGAGATCCTCTACAAGTTTCATGTTGGCCAAGAAGCCATTTGAAGCTTGCATTTTGACTTATCTTGCTTGGAAATTTGACCTAAACTAGGGGATTTTACACAGAAACCCTAATTTAGTAACTCCTCTTCTCCTTGATTTCTCTTGAATTCTCCTTGGCATATCTCCATATCCTTCTTTATATATCCAATGATGAACCCCACATCTCTCCAATAGACTTGAATGCCCCCTTAAATCAGTCAATTGACCTAGGGTTGACCTAGGGTTGACCCAGATGAAACCCTAGTTTACTGCCTTCAGCTATAGCTCTTATGCTCTCATCAAGGACTTGTCTCCTTCTCCAAATGACTTTCTAAGTCTCTCATAATGTCTAGATGCTCTCCATGCCTTCAACTCACAGCTCACAACCCTCTTGTTGATCCTCTTGTACCCTCAGCTAGGAGATGGACTCAAGGCTTGATCTGCTGAACTCTTTGCTTTCAAATTCTTTCCTGATGACTTGAATGATATTGAATTGGGATAATAACCTCTTGATAGGCCTCTAGAGATGAAAATAATGATTGGTCCCCTGTTGAATGACTTGCTATGCTTATGCTATGCAGATGGTTAGTCTATGTACATGACTCTATATGCAAATGCTGATGATATTAAAACATGAACCAAGGAATAAGGTTGGGCAAATTTTAGGGTGCAACAGTGTAGTCGTTTGACTTTTTGCAGGTAAATATCATATGACATGTATTTTTTTTTCTAAAAAAGTAAAAATGGCACAATTGGCAAGAGGACATGTGTAAGGAGTTGTGAGTGTGAGAGGTTGAGAGTTCGAATCTCACCTTAGTCACTTTTTGTTTTTTTATTATTTTTACTCTAAATGTTTCTATCTCTCATTAAAAAATAACAAAAATAGTTTTTTATTATTATTTAATTATTATTTTCGTATTTTAATTAAATCATTTTTTAAAATATTATTTTTTTTCACTTTTTTCTAAATTATTCATAAAAATATTAGAAAAAAATTTGTTCTTTTTATAATATTTTTGATTTTAGGAATCAATAGGACTATTAGTTTTTATTTCAAGTTTATTTTAATTATTTTAAATTATTTAAAATTTATTTTTTCTTAACTAATTATTTAGTTTGGGCTTTAAAATGGGCTTTAGGGACATTATTGACAATTTGGTGTTAACCCTAATTTGTTCCCTATATATACATGTGTTGCCTTGTTGAAAAGGGGGTCAGAAGGTTTTCTTCAGAAAAGAGGAGAGAGAAAGGGAGAAACAAAGGAGATCCCCAGAGAAGAAAGGCGGTCGTTCCCACAACTCGTCAGAAGGATTGGAGCTCTCCAGTGTTCCCTTATTCAAACCTTTTTCACATTTACCGAAGCAAACCTCCGCTTCGTAGGTTAAATTACTAAACCTTTTGCCTTTTCATGTTTATGTGCATATTTTGCCATGTTAATCTCCATGTGTGTTTAGGTCCGTAGATTTTAATATCAAAACCCTTTTTTATCAAAACCTTTTTTTAAAATCAAAACCCTTTTTTTATTTATTATTAAAACCTTTTTTTTAGTAAGACCTTTTTTAAAAACTGAAAAGCCTTTTTGTTCCCAAGAAAAAAAAACTTTTTGTTCCCAAAAACCTTTTCCCAAAAAACTGAAAAGCATTTTCCCAAAAAAAACTGAAAAGCCTTTTTTTGGATGAAAAGCCTTTTTTGTTCTAAAAAAAACTGAAAAGACTTTTCCTCCAAAAAAACTTTTTTTTATAATTTAAACTTAATTTTTTTTATAATTTTAACTTAAATATTTTTTATTAAAAAATTAAAACCTTTTTTTTATAATTAAAATATTAAAAAATTAAAACCTTTTCGTAAGGAACTCCTGATGTTTGATGTTTGTCGTGTCATTTTATGTACCTTTTATTACTTTTCTTTCTTTGGGCATTTCATGTGCATGCTCGAGGTTGAGATGTGCTTGTGGTGGCCACAGCCCCACACTATTTTCCTCCCTCACTTCATTCTAAGTGTCATTACATATTTTCATATTCTTCATGTTTTCAGAAATGTTTCTTTGTTTCTTTATACCCTCTGCCTTTATTACTTTTCTTATTTCTGTACTTTAATTATTCCTCCATATAATGATTTGTCATATTTTCACATTTTTTTACAGTTTTATCCTTCCGAAGGATTAGGTCCAGCCTTTTGGCCGCCGAGTCAATAGCCTTACCCCTTTAATGGATCAAACCCTGTTTAGCCTAGGTATCCCGCCGTGGGCAAAATTGCTTTTATCCTAGTGTTAGGCCAAAAGAGTCGCCGTATTCTGTTTTAAGGTTTTCCGCCGTGGAATCCCTAATTTAACCCTATTTTAATTTTAATTAACATTTTTTAACATAGAGATTGGAGTCTCTGAACAAACCTTGGCCACAGTCAAGACGTTTCTAACCTCCCTTTTGAGGGGAACTACAGTTACTCTGATTCTATTCCCGTAAGGATATGTAGGCACAAGATGCGATGTCTTGCCGAGTAAACTTAGAATTAACCCCTAGGTCTTTTTTAATTTTCAATCCTTTGTATATACCCTAAAGCAAAATAATTAATGAAATAAATAAAAAAAATAAACAAAAGGTTCCCGTAGAGTACTACGGAAGTTTAAGGTGCTAATACCTTCCCTAATCTTAACCAACCCCCGAACCTTAGATCTCTCCCTTTTAGGTTTTTCCTTTCTTTAACCTTTCCTTCAGATAAATCAAAGACCGGTTGTAAATGAATTAAGATTCAAGTTAATCAATAGCTTGACATCCAAATTTCACCGCAACAGAAAATGGCGACTTCACTGGGGAGTCCTAATTTTTGAGGGTTATCCCTATCTTGTTTATTTTTCTTCATATATTTGTTTCATTAATATTTTTACTCATTTGTATATACGTTGTTCAGGGAACCTGCTTGGGAGTTACTGTGTTGTGAGATAAGTCCTACACCCGGACTTGAGTGACATTATTATAGGATGGTGATATATTCGACGAGGCTTATAGGGAGTGAGTCCCGACTAAGTTGACTCGAGAATCACCGCTCAGTTGAGACACTTTCAAAAATGGTTTGGTTGATCGAGTGTAATCGTGAAAACTTTTACTATTTTCAATTGGAGTCTTTGATACTGGGGACCGTAGTACCTTAACACCACCTTGGCCTTATATAGGACGTAGTGCGGGAACTATGTGGGAGTAGTCCTACAATAGTTGCTACGCGATACTACACTCAAAAGAGGTTCTCTTGAGAATATTATCGACCTCCGAGTCAGTTGGAAAGTTGATAATATCCGAAGGATGGACTGATGACTTTGGGCACCTCTTTAGAACCTTGTTCTGCAGGTACAACTACCCCATAATACATACCTTTGGGGAAGGGTAGACCTTAACTTCATTCATTGTTCCTCTAACCTAGGACTTTGTTGTATGTGTATTTATGCTTTGCATCCATAAAGCATCATATCATTTCCAATTTCAAGGAATTCAACAGTCCTTTGCAAATTCAAAAAGGTCCTACATTTTAGAGTAAAAAAAAAATTCTTTCTGACTTTCCTAAAAGGGAATATTTGCAATCGACCGTTGAAATTCTTGGAACCATTACATGGCATCAGCATCACATTTTTGCATTGCATTTGTCCCCCGGTTTCTCATTCTCGGTTCTCTCGTTTTCCAGTGTACCTTTGAGTCGTCAAGCTGATTCCTCGACACAGATATCAGACCAGGGCTAATTATAGACGTAAGATGTCAGAGCAAGAGGCATATAATGTAGAGATCCGAATGGAGATCGATGAGTTGAAATCAGGCATGACCAAACTCACCGAGATGCTCCAAGTACTGATTTCCAGAGGAGAGTCACCTCAAAGGACCGTCATTCAGGAAGTTTCGGATGTTGATCCACCTCTTGTTCCAGTGCTACCATCTACTTGGCCCGAGTTTGGTTTACCTCCTAACTACTATCCGCCTATTGCATCGTCTGCTACAATTGGTCAGGCTGTCAGACCGGTTTTTCAAGATCCCTTCCTTACCGAGACTAGACCTGTGGTCCACACTGTTAACCAAACTATCCGAGCTCCCTTTGAGAATCCTCTATATGAGCACAATGTTGCCAGTTTTCAAGGGGAAGACCATGAAGATTTTGTTGAGCCTGAGATTACCCGTGAACAGTATCAAATCATCAATAAGAGACTCCAAGCTGTTGAGGGTACTGATTTCTTCAATATAGATGCCGACAATATGTGCCTAGTCTCCGGTCTCGTTATGCCTGCCAAATTCAAGACTCCTGAGTTTGTGAAGTATAAAGGTCACTCATGTCCAAGAGCTCATCTGGTCATGTACTTTCGAAAGATGGCGGCCTACACCAACAATCAGAAATTGCTCATCCATTGCTTTCAAGACAGTTTGAGTGGTGCTTCTCTCAAATGGTATATGAACTTAGAGCATAACAGTGTCCGTTGCTTTCAAGATCTCGCTAACGCTTTCATGAAACAATACAAATACAACCTGGATATGACTCCCGATCGCCTTCAATTACAAAATATGTCTCAAAATGAAAAAGAGTCATTCAAGGAATATGCTCAGCGTTGGAGAGAGTTAGCTTCTCAAGTTGAACCCCCTATAGCAGAAAAGGAATTAACTGGATTGTTCATGGATACTTTGTCCCCTTTCTGTTGGGTAAAGATGATCGGGAATGTCTCTTCAAGTTTTACAGATTTGGTGACTATTGGTCAGAGGTTAGAAGAAGGTTTGAAAAATGGTTAAGTATCCAAAGCTGTTGAATCTTCTAATGGTGCAAAGAAACCCTACGGGAATTTCCATAAGAAGAAGGATGAACAGGCCAATGCTGTCATAACTGAATCAAGGAAGCCTCGCCAGGGATCTCAACCTGTTAGTGCTCCACAGCCAGCTCAGACTCCTCAACGCCCAGTTATCAGACAAGACCAGAATCGGAACAAGGATCACTTTGATCCTATTCCCATGACTTACACAGAGCTGTATCCTGACTTAGTTCGACAAGGGTTGATCACTACAAAGGCTTTACCACCTCCTCTTAATCCTCCAGTTGGATTTAGGGCTGATCTAAAGTGTGCTTTTCATGAGGGTGCCTTAGGCCACGACTTGGAGCATTGTTTTGCATTGAAAGCTAGGGTGCGTGAACTGATTAGAGCCAGAATACTTGATTTTACGGATAGTCGTCCGAGCGTCCAAACAGATCCCTTGCCAACACATCAGAATTGAAGCTTTGTCATTGGGTTTTTTTTTTCTCGTTGTTTGCATTTTCCTTATTTTGTTTAAGTTGTTTGCTTTCAATTATGTTTGTACTTTCATTAATGAAATAAGCATTGCGACTTTTGATTCAATTCATTTCCGTCCATTTATTTGCATCTTTATGCTTTATTTTTCAAATGTTTACTTCTTGTCCAAAATTTTGATATGCTAAGATCGGAGGGAGGATGACGAAAACGTTATACCCATAATTGCTGTCAGTATGCTTTCAATCAAACCTTGTTGACGATGTAAGGCATTGTTTCAATTCCCAAACACTGGAGAAATAAGGAGGTTAATCCCTCGTTACCCCCTTCGAGCCTAGAAGTTGGAGTTTCTTTCGTTACAAAAAACCCACAATTTTAACCTTGGGATGGGTAGTTCTCAGTTAACTTGGTTGTGTGTTCATACGATACACCTTTCATTAACAAATTTGCCTTCGCACACGTCAAACAAGTGTCGAAGATGTTTTCTAATCAAAAGGTCGATGATGGTTCACCGTAATCATTAAAATCAAACAGTCACTTTCCTTCACAAAAAAAAATAATATAAAAAAAATCAAAAGAAGCCCGCTAAGTCAAAACCTATGAAGGAGACTTAGGCAAAACTGGGGCATCCCGCTGACTGTAAACTCTAAAATAAACAGTTCAGGCAAAATTTAGGGATAATACAAAGAGATTTTTAAATCCTTATCCTGAAAATCCTCAATGTCAAAACAATCAAATGTTATAGGGGAGTAGTGGCTGCCTTTTCATAGGTCCCTTTGACTTCTGAGTCATCATTGCTACGATCAATGAAATCCCTAACTTATGGGAACCTGAATGCATAGTATGAGTTAACTGAGCATAGGACTGAAGATCATCATGTAGATTGGGTGGGTACAAATAAATTTTGAGCCTTTATCTTTTGTTTCATAAACCGTGAACCAGGCCACATTACAACCCTCAAAAGACCTAATTGAAGCAAGGTTATTTTGAAAGTATACTATAGCAAGGTTGCGTAACCTGACTCCTAAAGATCTTTGTGAATCATTTATTTTGGCAGTACACCTTTGTTTTAAACTTTGAGCGTCTTGAACCGTTGTGTTCTGACTAACGACTCATGTATTTTCCATCTTTCAAAAATAATTTTGATTTCAAAAGTCGCATGAACTTTGCATTACCATGTTTTTATGAATATTTTTGTTTACAAACTGGCTTTCCTCTAAGGAATTTTCAAACAATGAGAAACTTGGTCAAGTGATCTTATCAGGGGCAAGTTCCTTTTACATCCTGTCAAAGAATTAGTTTAAGATTTGTTCAAGGCAATATCTTCTCAGATTTGGTTTATCCAGAGAATTGTTCAAGACCCAGACTGGGGCAAGCCCTCCGAGGATACAGCAAAACAGTCGATTCCACGAATTAGACAGCTGAAGCAATTATCAGTTCATTTAACCTGGGGCAGTTTACTTGCATAATCCCTAAGCAGTTATTCATCATTCCTACAGTGACTATCAACTTGATACAGTTTAACAGAATGACAGTGATCTCCATGTTGAGGAATCAGTCCTCCAGTTTTGTCATCTCACCGAAAGAGTCGAGCCTTGTCGTCGATGTCTGCATTTGCATTTGATCATATGTCATAGCATAATTCCTATACATGTGCATATCTTGGGTGCTTTATTCCCCATTTACATTTCTATCTTGGGTGCTTTACTCCCCATTTACATTTCTATCTTGGGTGCTTTATTCCCCATTTACCTCTCTATCTTGGGTGCTTTACTCCCCATTTACATTTCTAGCTTGGGTGCTTTACTCCCCATTTACATTTTTATCTTGGGTGCTTTACTCCCCATTTACATTTCTATCCTGGGTGCTTTACTCCCCATTTACATTTTTATCTTGGGTGCTTTACTCCCCATTTACATTTTTATCTTGGGTGCTTTACTCCCCATTTACATTTCTATCCTGGGTGCTTTACTCCCCATTTACATGTCTATCTTGGGTGCTTTACTCCCCACTTACCTTCTATCCTTGGGTGTTTTATCCCCCATGTACCTTTATCCCGGGTGTTTTATTCCCCGTTTACCAGATATTCCTGGGTTTACCTAACATCATGGTGTTTTACCCCCATTTACTTTTTTTTTCTCCCTGAGGTCGTGTTTTACTCGCGTCTTACCTTGTGGGCAAAATTTATTTACTTGGCATCATGGGTGTTTTATCCCCATTTGCGTTTTTCTCCTGAGCTCGTGTTTTACCCGCGTCTTACCTTGCGGACAATTTCTAATTTACTTGGCACCTATCAACAATTCTGTGTCGTGTCTACCCGACGTTCTTCCAGATATGATATGTCTTCTTCCCTAGTGCAATTCCTCGATGGGTCGTCCCCTGTGACGTTGTTTCGTCTGTATCCGTGCATTTGTCATTTTCATCATACGCATCATATCAGATTCATATCATATTTAGCATTATAGTTCGTTTTGTTTTGTCCATATCATTGCATAGCACTGCGTCTAAAGGCAAAATTTTCGGTTATCTGTATTTAAATCCCTCCACCATGATTTCTCGAGTCTCCGTTGCTCAAATCACCCGGTGAAGTTATTTAAATAGGGGCAACTGTAATACCCCAAATTTTGCCCTAAGATTTGTCGTCGCATTTCATTGCATTTAATCAATTACTAACAAATTTGTGTAGTCGTTTGACTTTTTGCAGGTAAATATCATATGGCATGTATTTTTTTTCTAAAAAAGTAAAAATGGCACAATTGGCAAGAGGACATGTGTAAGGAGTTGTGAGTGTGAGAGGTTGAGAGTTCGAATCTCACCTTAGTCACTTTTTGTTTTTTATTATTTTTACTCTAAATGTTTCTATCTCTCATTAAAAAATAACAAAAATAGTTTTTTATTATTATTTAATTATTATTTTCGTATTTTAATTAAATCATTTTTTAAAATATTATTTTTTTTCACTTTTTTCTAAATTATTCATCAAAATATCCAAAAAATCATAAAATAAAAAAATATTAGAAAATTTTTTGTTCTTTTTATAATATTTTTGATTTTAGGAATCAATAGGATTATTAGTTTTTATTTCAAGTTTATTTTAATTATTTTAAATTATTTAAATTTTATTTTTTCTTAACTAATTATTTAGTTGGGGCATTAAAATGGGCTTTAGGGACATTATTGACAATTTGGTGTTAACCCTAATTTGTTCCCTATATATACATGTGTTGCCTTGTTGAAAAGGGGGTCAGAAGGTTTTCTTCAGAAAAGAGGAGAGAGAAAGGGAGAAACAAAGGAGATCCCCAAAGAAGAAAGGCGGTCGTTCCCACAACTCGTCAGAAGGATTGGAGCTCTCCAGTGTTCCCTTATTCAAACCTTTTTCACATTTACCGAAGCAAACCTCCGCTTCGTAGGTTAAATTACTAAACCTTTTGTCTTTTCATGTTTATGTGCATATTTTGCCATGTTAATCTCCATGTGTGTTTAGGTCCGTAGATTTTAATATCAAAACCCTTTTTTATCAAAACCTTTTTTTAAAATCAAAACCCTTTTTTTTATTTATTATTAAAACCTTTTTTTTAGTAAGACCTTTTTTAAAAACTGAAAAGCCTTTTTGTTCCCAAGAAAAAAAAACCTTTTTGTTCCCAAAAACCTTTTCCCAAAAAACTGAAAAGCATTTTCCCAAAAAAAACTGAAAAGCCTTTTTTTGGATGAAAAGCCGTTTTTGTTCTAAAAAAAACTGAAAAGACTTTTCCTCCAAAAAATTTTTTTTTATAATTTAAACTTAATTTTTTTATAATTTTAACTTAAATATTTTTTATTAAAAAATTAAAACCTTTTTTTTATAATTAAAATATTAAAAAATTAAAACCTTTTCGTAAGGAACTCCTGATGTTTGATGTTTGTCGTGTCATTTTATGTACCTTTTATTACTTTTCTTTCTTTGGGCATTTCATGTGCATGCTCGAGGTTGAGATGTGCTTGTGGTGGCCACAGCCCCACACTATTTTCCTCCCTCACTTCATTCTAAGTGTCATTGCATATTTTCATATTCTTCATGTTTTCAGAAATGTTTCTTTGTTTCTTTATACCCTCTGCCTTTATTACTTTTCTTATTTCTGTACTTTAATTATTCCTCCATATAATGATTTGTCATATTTTCATATTTTTTTACAGTTTTATCCTTCCGAAGGATTAGGTCCAGCCTTTTGGCCGTCGAGTCAACAGCCTTACCCCTTTAATGGATCAAACCCTGTTTAGCCTAGGTATCCCGCCGTGGGCAAAATTGATTTTATCCTAGTGTTAGGCCAAAAGAGTCGCCGTATTCTGTTTTAAGGTTTTCCGCCGTGGAATCCCTAATTTAACCCTATTTTAATTTTAATTAACATTTTTTAACATAGATATTGGAGTCTCTGAACAAACCTTGGCCACAGTCAAGACGTTTCTAACCTCCCTTTTGAGGGGAACTACAGTTACTCTGATTCCATTCCCGTAAGGATATGTAGGCACAAGATGCGATGTCTTGCCGAGTAAACTTAGAATTAACCCCTAGGTCTTTTTTAATTTTCAATCCTTTGTATATACCCTAAAGCAAAATAATTAATGAAATAAATAAAAAAAAAAATAAACAAAAGGTTCCCGTAGAGTACTACGGAAGTTTAGGGTGCTAATACCTTCCCTAATCTTAACCAACCCCCGAACCTTAGATCTCTCCCTTTTAGGTTTTTCCTTTCTTTAACCTTTCCTTCAGATAAATCAATGACCGGTTGTAACTGAATTAAGGTTCAAGTTAATCAATAGCTTGACATCCAAATTTCACCGCAACACATATCATACTGAAAATAAAGTGTGGGAAATAAAATGCGATAAATAAACACAACCCAACAAGTAATCATACAAGCGCTAGGATTGACTCTCGTAGGGGACGTTGGATCCCTAGACTGACTCGCATAAGGGACTTTGGATCCCAGGAAACTATCAAGTCCCCAGCAGAGTCGCCAGTTGCTGGGGATGACCCAGGCAGCTAGGAAGAAAATCCAAGGCGAGACTCGCATAGGGAACCATCACCCTCCCCAGCAGAGTCGCCAGCTGTCGCTACCGCGAAAATAAGGTGCCGGCAAAACAGAAGAGTCGCCACCTTTCGTTATTTATCCCTCAGAACGGGAAAGGGAACGATCGGAAAAACCTGATGAAAGGGTATAAGACAAGGTCATCGCAACCATTGTCTGGGTTCGGGAGTCGGTTACGCAAGGGGAAGGTATTAGCACCCCTCACGTCCATTGTACTCGATGGGATCCACGCTTGTTGTGTTTATCTGATGGGTTGGTTTTACTATCTACCTATCAAGGCCAGCTTAAAAAGAAAATAAAATGACTCGGCAAAGCATCGTGCTTTATGCCTACGTATTCTCATTAGAGAATGAGAAATCAGAGTCAACGTAGTTCGACTAACTACGGGTTCCGGGAAAGGTGGCTCGGCAATACATCAGTATTGTGCCTACATACTCTCAACAGGTATGAGAGATCAGAGCTTACGTAGTTTGGGATAATACGGATTATGGGGTTTCAGATTCATCTATTTTATCGAGTAGGGTTAACAAACAGTTCCAGCAGTTTGGCGTACGCAGCTCGACCCTCAGAGACTCAGGCGTTACCGTTTGCGGTAGAACTGGGAGTTAACAACACTCTTTTCTTCAGAAAAGCTTCCTTTGAATTATGGGCCCTCGGGGCAAAAAGGTTTGAAGTTTGTTTTCTATCTTTTACGGAAGAACTGTTTTTTATGTTTATCTGTAGTTTGTACAGCACTAGAGACTATGACCTTGGAACGAATGCGTCGCATATCGTCCAAAGGACGTATACTAAACATTCTAGACGATTGAGAGGAGGCTGCTCAATTATCATTACCCAAGTAGCTTAAGGCTCGTATCGCACTTATACTAACTTGCCTTTATTACATTTTTTACTGTTGTTTTGAGATGAGAAGAGAGAGGGCTCAACTAAGGGGAGACTATCAAGTCCTAATGTTGTCATGCCAAGGATTCATCCTATGGTTGAAGTTTGAAACAAGGAACTCCTAGAAGTTATCATGCATAGGTTTCAACCTAAAGTTCTAATCATCACTTCCTTATCAAAGGAAGTGAGATTCCTAGGGGATCATGTCAATGATAAACCGAAACAGATAAAGCATCAGCTTAAACAGTAAACAGTAAACGACTGTAAAATGCATGCAATGCAAGTGAGGGAGGAAAGGTGTGTGGGGAATTAGCCTCCATAATCTCATCTCAACCTCAAGCCATATATCAATAACTGCAATCATAAAGGAAAATAAAATGCCATCAAGCAAATCACAAACCACATAGGCAAGGGAGCTGGGCTCTACCGAATACCCGCAAGCAAAGCCATACACTAAAAATACAAGCAGAGGGAGCAACTCAACCTCTAGTGCAATCATGCTCCTAGCTTAAAACGATCTAAACATGAACTTATTCTAATGCATCAAGCAAATCACACAAGTCACATCAATACAGTTGCACATAAAGCTAACAGACAGGAAAGAAAGCAAATCAACAGCTTCCACAGCTTCACAACAAAGCAATCCTCTGGCAGCAACTCAGTCATCAGTCTGTAATTGTTCTTCAAGTCCTTCATCTTCAATAGCAAGTATCAACTTGCTTCTTCAAGCTTTCAATGCATCAAACACAAGTATAAACTTGTTCTTCATCTTCTTCAAGCTTCAGCCCTAATTTGATCTCCTTCACACAAGTGTCAACTTGTTCTTCTTGATCTTCAAGCTTCAGCTCCAAGGGCAGTCTTCAAGCACAGGGGAAGTGTAACCTCTAACATCTTCAATCTTCTAGCAAGGAACTCCATCCTCTAGCAAGGGAGAAAGATTCATCTAACAAGAGCAAGGTGGGGATAGGGAAAAGCAAAGTGAAGACCAAAGGTCACCTCTAAGCACTCCACCATCAAGGAAAGGAACCCTCAAAGGTTCTACCAATTTGTGAGGAGCCACTCATCCTACCAAAGGAGGGATGGGGTCTTCATAATGGGACCTTACATCATAGGGAGGAATGGAATTGATCAACACCTTCCATGTTTCATGAAGGAAGAAAATCTATTCTAAAGGATCTCCCTAAACACCCTAATCCTTAACCCTAAACAAACTACACCAAAGGGAGAGAAAACTTTAAGTCCAAGCTCCATCATGCATTCTACAGCAGCCCACACATGTCTTCATCATCATCCAAGAGCAAGAGAAGCAAAACCCTAATCTAAGGGAACTAAAGAAATCATTCTAGTTGAGTTAGCAAGTTAGGATCACCTAAAACCTAGTACTAAAGTTAATCCTAACTAAAATACTAAAACCAATTGTAAAATCCTACAAAAATAACTATGGGAACCTAAGTCAATCATGACTCTACCATGTTAATTCCAGAGATCAAATCTTCAAATAAGACCTAGAAATAAATTCTACACTACAAGGTACTAGACTTAAACCCTAAAAGAAAGCACCTAAAGTTTCAACCTAAAAACCACACCTAATTTCATCACAAAAATGTGAGTAAAATACTATGGGAGCATACATGTCTAAGCTAATCACACACAAAAAATTAAGCCAAAAATCATCACCAAGTGCTCGCAATAAAATCATCAAAAAGAGGTATCAACCATGGCAATTTTATTATCAAATAAGATGTTAAAAATGCACAAAAATTGAAAATTCATGATTTTCCTAATATTTTTATTCAAAATAATTCTAGATTCAATCATGAATCAGGGGGGGGGGAAATCTGGAATTAATTGACTTATTTTCCTATTTTTCATGAATTGTTTTCAAACCAACATGAAATGATGAATTTAAAAGAAAATCAAAAGGAATTAATAAACCTGCGTGCTGAATAGCAAATATAATCATTTCACAATGGGGATTGGGCTAGATGGGGGTGTGGATATCAAGACAATGCCAAGGCCCATGCGCTTTGAGTTCACTTGTATTCTCTTCAGAAATTGATGAAAGAAAAAAAAAGAGTACATGCCAGGATTTAAACCCACTCTCCCTTGGCTTACACAGCGAAGCAAAACAAATCCTGAGTTTCTACTTATCAAAACGCAGCATTGTGTGTGTGTGTGGGGGGGGGGGGGATACGTGGCGCAACATACGCGCTAGGATGGAGTGACCAAGTCAAGCGTTCAACACAAACAGACGGTCAATACTTCATCTTCTTCATTTTCAAACCTGCAAACACCAAACCTGCGCGCGCGAACCAGACCACCGCCGGTGGCTTTTCCGGCCACCCTGGTACAACTCTATCTTCATCTACAGGCCACCAATAGTCACGATCTCTACATGAAATTTGTCCATAATTTCACCAGGAACTCAACCGTACCACTTATTCACTCTAAAAACGCATGAATCTTGAAATCACAATCTCAACCAAAAATGGAATCCACCCTAACTTGTCTCTAAACATGCGATTAATCATCCTAAATCCAACTACACTTCATCCTGATCCTAACCGCATATGAATTGCTATCTAACACATCCTAAATTATGAGTAATTGCAAAATTCACCAACCTGCGTTCAAGCTTGTAACAGAGATGGTTCTTGCACTCTTCAACCTCTAAGAAAGTGCAGATTCACTCCAGGATGCTTGATGAAGGTAAAGAAATGCTCTATTGATCTCGATTCTCCCTTGAACTCCAAAATCAGATTTCAACTTCAAGCTTGTTTCTTCACTTCTCTCCAATGGCTTCTCCACGAAAATGATCACCAGAACCTTCCAATTCTGTTCTAAATCCTTTTTATATTCTGTTTCAATGGATTAGAGGCCCAAACCAGGCCCATTCATGAGTTTTTGATTTTCACCTTTCTTCCAAATTTCCAAAGTTGATATCCACCTTCAAGCCTTGCTCATACTCCAATTTCATTCCAAACCATACACTTAAGCCTTGTGGGATGTAGTGATGTGGTTTGTTTGCTTTGATTTCAACTTATGGAGTGTGTGAGATGTGTTTCTTATTTGTGAAGCAACCTTCCAAATGACCATGTTAAGCACCTCAAATAAAAAATTTAATAATGCCAATCTACTTAGAACATCAATTCCATTCAAAATGACTACAAATTTGACTTGAAAACATGTTATTCTCAATTGTTTTGATTTTTCTCATCTTAATTCATTAAAATGGCTTTTATATGAACTTTCTTCCACCAATGCTTGATATAATCCATATCAATGGACCCTTGATGCTTAGACAAGCTAAAAACATCATTTTGAACAACTTTCATGTTGAACAAAAATCCATTTGAGGCTTGCAAGTTGGTGAAATTGACTTATGATTCAAAATGACCTGTAATGTCCAAATACCCAAAATACCCTTGACTTGTCAAAGCCATAACTTGAGTTCTAAAAATCCAATCTAGGACTTCTAGTACTCTCTAGAAATCTAAGAGAATAAGGAACAACATTCATGTTGACCAAAATTTCATAGGAATCATCCTTCTAGGGAAAATGTGTCATGCAATTTGGGTAACTTTCAAGCTCCAAATTCACATGCCTCAGATGACTTGTAACTTGTCTGGCTCATAACTTGAGTTCCATAAACCCTATCAAGTACTTCTAGTACTAAAATTAAACCTAAGATCATACCCTACAACAATCATGTTGGGGGCAAAATGAGATGACAATCATATCTTGGGCTAAATTGCCTTGAAGACAGGGGTCAAACTAGGGGATTTTACACTGTCAAGTCTTAGAAACCCTAGCCTGAAACTTCTCAAACTCTTTAATCATGATGAGTTGACCTTGGAATCATCCTTATAACATCTCAATCCATCAATCCATGATCACATGGCTCTTGGATTAAGTCTCAACCTTCTCCAAATCATCAGTTGACTTAGAGTTGACCCAGTCAAACCCAAATTGCACCAATCATGGTTGAGGCTTCTTATTCTTACACAACGACCTGTCTAGGCATCAAAGTGATCTTCAACACTTCTCATGAGCTCTCTCAATACTTCAAGTCTAACTTCATGGCTTCAGAATCATCTGATGACTTCCCACAACTCTCAAGTTAGGAGACACACCCTCTTGGCTTCAATCACTCTCTCTGAGGATCTTTTAACTTCTCTGACAAGGATATCAACCCTTGAACACCTGAATAAGCCTCCCAGATAGCTTCAAAGTCTTGTGTAGCCCTTGATTTGTAATCATACCTCTTGATCTCCTGCATACATGTCAATGAAATGCAAATGATAATGCTAATGTGCATGAAATGAAACACAAGCTAGGTGAAGAAATGTTGGGCAAATTTTGGGGTGCAACAGCTGCCCCTATTCAAACGGCTTGGACCTGACTGGGTGAGAAACGAACGGTTCTCAAACAATCAAGGTACGAGACGGTTGAATACCAACAAACCCAGAAATTTTCCAACTGCACAAGTACACGGTACTCTGATGGGGACAAATCTTCGGAACCTGAAATAATAGCTGCACGACAACTAGCTGGATAAATACTGATATGAACCTCCGTCAGGATGATTCTCTGATTTATCTGATATCATTGCATCCTCAAATTATCAAGGGATCACCGGTTGTACGGTAACTGATGATTCGTAAACGGTACTCCGATTGGTAGGAACATCTTCCAAACTGAGCATGACAGTTGCACGACAACTTGTTGGGAATTGGTCACGCGGTAACCGGTGAAGGGTCTAATCTCAAATCTCCGTCAGGATGATCATCTGATTTTGCTGTAGATCTTCATCCTCAAGTCATCAAGGTATCACCGGTTACACGATAACGGGTAATGGATGGTTGATCACGCTGTCAGGCGTTCTGCGTCGTAGCAGAAGAATTCCTTATCGTCGCCTATGGACTCATCATGTCGCTAGGCACGTCGACAACATCTTCGTTGGACTTCATCAGTAAGTCAATAAGGGATCACCGGTTATTCGGGAACTGGTGAATGGCTACTTTCAAATCTCCGTCAGGATGATTATCAGATTTCGCTGCAGCTTCTTCCTCAAGTCATTAAGGGATCACTGATCACTCGGTAACCGGTGATACATAGCTGGTATTGCCGTCAAGCATTCTGCGACACTGCGGCAGAAGAATTCCTCGGGACTCATCAGGTCATTAGGAACTTTTTTAACAATCAAGTTAATCATGCCGTCGGGCATTCAAAGGAATTTTCGGGCGTCAGCCGGACATCGTCAGTAAGTCGGGAATAGAATCCTCGGTCAATCATGAAACAATTGGGATATCCAAACTTCTGCCATCAGGCACTCTGCATCAGCTGAGGGAACTACGTTGACTTCACAGTTGAACTTCGTCAGTAAGTCTTAAAATGGGATCCTTAATAAATCATGAACCAATAAGGATATACATTCTTTTGCCGTCAGGCACTCCGCGTCAGCCGAGATAACTGCTTCAACATTGCAGTTGGACTTCATCAGCAAGTCCAGGGTTTTGGCACCGCTGCCAGACTTCAATCGTCAAGTCTTCAAAGAAATTTCAACTTCGCCGTTCCAACTTGCTGGGGATGACACATCTCCACTGGGGATTCTGGAGAACTATCAAGTAACTCTACTTCGGGGGTCCAGAAATCATTCCGGGTGAATCAACTCTGCTGAGGACTTCAAGAATCATCTTGGACAAATAACTCCGTCGGGGACTTCAAGAATCATCCTGAACCAATAACTCTGCTGGATTAGATAACGGGCCACGTGTTCGACACTGGCCTCCGTCGTATCTCTTGAGAACTTAGTAAACTTGGGCACTTTCGTTCTAGGAGGCAATTCTGCCTGAAGGATATAATCTACTATTGGGGAGGTGTAGTTTGGCCGGGTGAAACTAGTGTTCAACCCGTTTTGAATCATAATTCTCTCAACCATGGCTGCTAAATTATTGTCGACAACCGCATTGTTGCGTCGAACCTGCTGAATGACATTATCCGCGTCCTGGTTTCGATTTACCATAATTACCTTTAAGTCTCTTTCCCCTGGACCACGAACCTGCTCTCTCAACATTTCGACCCTAGGTGGTTCATCTATGGGATGACCCATCCTTTCCTGGATTTCCACTACTGGCTGATGTCCCAAACCCTGTCGTGGAATTTTCGCTACCGGGGCTTGATTCCTAGCTAGGGGAGGTACCCCCATGAATTCAGCCAATTGCGTGAAATGTATTGCTAGTTGTTGATTAGTGTGGGTTGTATTTTGGATCAATGGTTGGAAGATTTCCCCCATGGTTTGGGATAGCGTATGAACCATTTGCAAATTGCTTTCATCCATTTGTTGTCTTAAGCATGCGACAGAGGTATTGGTCAAGTTAGGACCCTGTGTCGAATATCATAGGCTTGAACCTTGGGGATTTCGACCAACGTTTGCGCCTGGCCGAGATCCTTGTAATGGCGAACCCATTGCATGATCTGAGAATATGGGGGGCGCATTTTGGAGCCCTTGCATTACAGTTGTGGGCATCCCATATGGGGGGTTTCTTGGTGACTGTGTAAACCCAGGGGGAGCAAACTGTCTGAAAGTCGAACTTCCTCCTAACAATATTTGAGGATTCGACGTCAGAGGCCCAATATATTCAAACACTGGTTGACTATAAGGTCTTATCACAGTCGACCCAGTCCCAAGTACTGAAGGTGTTGGTTCTGGCCTCACAAGATGCGATGTTTGTTCACCTGCTGATGTTATCGATGGCAGAACTATGTCGTTCCCTGTTCTTTGACTAGAACCGTCTCCTTGGGAGTTAGGATTATTTGGCTGACTTGCATTTGTCGCCATATTCCTAATGTTTCGTCTTGTCAGTCTTTCTTCGTTTACAGTGGTAATTCTACCACTTCTTAGTAACATAAAACGCACTTTTCACGAACAGACAAATAATACTATAATCTTTACAAGTTTTGATTACACGAAGGAATTTCTTCTTAGCACTGTTCCACCGGGTGTGCCATTTTGTTTCCCTTGAAAATCGGAAAACAACCGCTGATCTTCCAAATCTAACTTTGGTGACTCACAGGATTGATAAGATTGATCCTAGGACACGAGCTAAAAAGTTTTCCTTGAACATTTATCTAAGTTTTACACTTTTGACAATATTTGGGAGAAGGTTCTTAAAGGTTACCTATTCGACTCTAGGAGAAAAAGTACATAAAGTTCTAGCAAAGAAAAGATACAAGTTTTAAAAGAAAGAAGTTGAGAATGAAGACGAAGTAAAATAAGGAATAGAAAGGGGAGAAAATGGCAAGAAAGATAAAGTAAACTTTGTAAAATTTAAACAAGTAAAATAGACTTCATTGAAAAAATAAAAGGTGGTGTGTTTACATCACGTAAATTCTCTTCAATACTCTCTTTCTCTACACTCGGATACTTGGAGTAAGTCTAAGAGTGACTTGTACAATAGTAAAATTCCCACATACATTCTATGTCTAAAACTTCCTATTTATAATAGCAAGAAATAACTACCAATAACTTCCCACGTCACCATCTTTCGCCACTTGTCACGATGTATGGATCCGTTGTTCATAGGGCTCCATATGTCCTCTTAGTCATCTGGCGAACGAAACTATTCCCTCCTCATTATTCAAATTTCAAATCTTCAGAAAAACTACCAAACGGTAAAACGGTCGAAGCGTTTGTGGTTTTTTCTTCAAGTATGGTAAGTGCTTCGACTACTCCACTTAGCTGTCTCACATCCTTCGACCAACTTTTAGTGCTTGTCCTTAGATTTGTTTATTTTGCAAGAGGCGTCGAATTTAGGAGCTAACAAATTGCCCCCTAAAAAATGTCTTTTCGATCCCTTATGTGGAAAAGCACATTTTTTTGACAGCATCTGATTTCGACGCCGTTCACTTTTCTTACACGTGTCAACCGATATCCTTTTAACCAACGGATGTCTGGGAAAATGAAAAGGGGAGAAAGAGAAAAAAGGAAATCGAAAAGAGCACGCAAGAAGCTGCTCCGCCACCTTGAGACACATTCCTGACGTCATGGTCATCTTGGCGATTTTCTTGGGAACCACCAAAATCGTAAATCATCGTCACCTTTTCAGCCTAGGGGATGTAAGTTACAACTGCTACCCTTGTCACTCCATTTTAGACACACACGTGGCCCACTAACTCCAGCCACTTAATGATGAAACTTTTGGTCTTCCATACTCTATATAAATGATTTTCCTCAAGTATTATCATTTTTCCCAACATTTTCAACTCTTAGCAAAACTGTTGCGTTTTTCTTCCCCAAATTTTCCTTCTTCTCAAAAACTCCTTTTCTAACTTCAACCATGGCCGATCATCAGAAGAAGAAGATACAAACTCAAAGGGCAATCTTCTACATCAGCTCTCCCTCCTTTTGCTAACTTAAGCGGCCCTAAAGTAGTGAAGAATCAGTAGTTTGTTCGCGAACCTTTGTCAGAAGACAAGCGCCACATCTATGAATCACAGGTAATCATCCCAGTTACTGTTGCAGGTAGACCCTTAGCAATGTCTGGCCCGGTACCTCCTTTAGGTCTTGATTACTCTAGCATTAGCGACTTCTTTCCTTCCTATAGACTCACCAGACCTTTAGGGCAAAAGGATTCTGGCAGAGTTCCCGCTGATGGTCCCGATAACCTAGCTCTCTTTGACGTAGACCTTAGGTATCTCCACGATGGAGCCAGATTGTTTAGAGCCACCCCTTATTTCAAGGACTCTGAACTTTACCTCAAATGGTTGGAAAAAGTAGAAAAAGTGAAAGCCCAGGACTGGAAAGAAACTGGCATCTACGACCTTATAATAATGTCGAAGGTTGGCCCTACTTATTGTCCTCTTATGCTGGCCTCTTCTTTGTTTTTCTGGGACAGCACCCATATCACTTTCCACCTTCCTTGTGGGATGATGACACCCACATTAGTTGATGTAGCTGCCATTGTGGGTCTAAAACCCCACAGACTAGTTTATGACCCTGAAGTTGATAGCCAAGACACTATAGGATTTGCAAGCATAAAACACACTTACACGGGCTTCGTCCAACATTATCATAACAAAACCACCACTTCTGTCGAAAATGAGGAAGATATAGCCTTCCTAGCCATGTGGTTATCTCACTGTGTGTTTTGTAAAAAATCTCTGTAGGTGGCACGCAAATATCTTGTTCTGGCGAACCAGCTACACTTGAAAAGAGGTATATGCCTGAGCGAGATGATTTTGGCTAGCCTCTATGAAGCCTTAGGCGAAGGTGCTTCCAAACTGAAAGACCCTGAGAGTCATGGCAACTTGCTGTTGCCAGGCCCTTTCTGGCTACTCCAGTTGTGGCTCAATGCCACTTTTGAACATAACCTACCCAACAAGGGAGAAGTCGACGAGGGTTCGTCTTCAGTTTCTGAGAGACGGGTCGAATGGCCCCGCTTGGCCCAGCTCACTCCAAGCGAAGAAGGACATACTCTTCGAGCCAACCTATCGAACTTCATCCATATGTTCGCCAAATGGTACGAGATTACTTCGAGGATGGCTCCCTTTGCAGAAAGAAGATGCGGCCCTGAGTTTACTTCGAGGATAGGCTTCATTGAAAAAATAAAAGGTGGTGTGTTTACATCACGTAAATTCTCTTCAATACTCTCTTTCTCTACACTCGGATACTTGGAGTAAGTCTAAGAGTGACTTGTACAATAGTAAAATTCCCACATACATTCTATGTCTAAAACTTCCTATTTATAATAGCAAGAAATAACTACCAATAACTTCCCACATCACCATCTTTCGCCACTTGTCACGATGCATGAATCCGTTATTCATAGGGTGCCATGTGTCCTCTTAGTCATCTGGAGAACGAAACTATTCCCTCCTCATTATTCAAATTTCAAATCTTCAGAAAAACTACCAAACGGTAAAACGGTCGAAGCCTTTGTGGTTTTTTCTTCAAGTTTGGTAAGTGCTTCGAGTACTCCCCTTATCTGTCTCACATCCTTCGACCAACTTTTAGTGTTTCTCCTTAGATTTCTTTATTTTGCCAGAGGCGTCAAATTTAGGAGCTAACACAAGGAAAAGAAGGTTTGATTTTAACAGCTTCCTTGTAATATTGAAAGGCTTTACTAGAATTACCATACTCTATGAACAAACCGACAATATTTGATCATGTATTAGCAAAAGTAGGTTGAATATGTAAAGTCTCGAGGTAACAACTGTGTGCTTGCACAAAATGTTAGATTCTGACGATTTGCAGTATTGCAGATGGAAGTTACAACAAGACCAACCATCAATTGAGTCCATGCTTTGAAGACGACAACTTCATATCGGCATCAAATAATGGAGGGTATACTAGTGGTGTTTATTCTGGTAGTTCCGGCAGAGGGTTGTCTCAAAAGGGTTTTTCGGCTCTAATATCAATTTGAAACAACAAGATCAGATTAGATAGCATTGTGGAAGAAAACATTTTAGAAGAGCTTAATCATTTCTTGGACCAACCCTTGAGCTTTCATTAAATTACCCAAGTTTATATTACTTCTTCTTTTTCAAATGCCTTGGCGTGCATCAGTCAACCCGGTGTTGCTTTTTATACTGTGATTACGATAGCCCTAAGGGTGTGTTCTGGCAGAGGGTGGTAATAGTTGCCGAGGGGGTTTTCGATCGACATCCACAGAAGAAGCAATGGGCTTAGGAATTTGAGATCTGTTGGTAATGTGTCTTTGTTGTGATGGTCATGACACGTTATTTGAAAGAATGGAAATTGTAAAGACTCATAGCAAGGAATACTATTTGTATCATACCTTATGTTATCCCTCATTTGTAATGTGTCAAATATAGTATTCTGTGATTGTATATGTATACCAATCAATGGGAACTGTTATCTTAAGTTTGATATTGTGCACCGTTAAGCAGAAAGTTCGAAGGTAAAAAAAGAACGGATTCTAATGGCAAAGTAAATCCATGTTTTTGTGTAGTGCCAACTGATTTCTTCTTACGTTCATATAGCAATGCTGAGTTAGGAAGTGGGACTCTCTTTCCATAAATTTACGCAAGCTTTTTTTGTAAATTTATGCTTGTTAATATGGATGTAACAATGATTCTTCAAGCTCATACTTTAACGAACTTAAACTTGACACTTGTAAGATACTTGTAAGATGAACTTGAGTAACTTGAAGTTTGTACGGGTGGATTTAAATTTGGAATTTGAAAAATTGACATTGTTTTGGATCAATTTGAGAAAAAAAGTATTTATTCAGGTATTAGGAATGGAAATGGATATGGATGCTTGGTTGTAATTAGATTTTTGTTTGGTTTCGGATATGGATTTGAACGTGAACTTTGGATAGAAAATGGTTTTGGTTTTGAAGTAGATATTGAAATGGATATTGGATAAGATGGTTTTGGGTAATGGATAAGGAGATTTGAAAATGGTTATGGATATGGGTTTTGGGTTTGAAAATAGCATATGCTAATGAACATGAACAATCCACTTGTTACTTGAATCCCAAGACATACGCTTAAAACATTGATCCAATTCTAGGGAAAAAAAAGCCAATGGACCTGATGCCACTTGATCATTCTTGAATTAAAAAATCCATTAGCCTTCCATGCTAGGATTGTCTCCAGTTTAATCAAAAACAATCATATTCCATGTGATGAAATCCTAATCCATAGTTTAATCAACAAGAAACACCTTAACTTAGTAGAACCAGGCAATCCATTAGATGATGATTTTTAGAATAGGAACTATCCCTTGAGGAATCCTTGGAAATAAAGGTCACAACTTGAAGTGAAACTTGTCATGAAACCCCAGCCAGTCTTCACATGACCATACTTAGTATCAATGGAAAAGAAAAAAATCCCAAATCTTCGGGGCATACTCTAAAGTTTTCTGAGAAGTATCTAGAAGAGTGATCATGATGTTTGGTGACCCTTAATAAGAGAATACTCAAACCCTAAGTTTCTGAATGAGGGAAAAGAGTGTGACCTCCACTCGAAATCCATGCATCTGTATGAACTGGTTAGTCACAATAACTGTGCATACACAATCCCGTATGACCTAAAGATGTTGTGCAAGATGATGCATGAAGAGGTGTGATTTTAGGGTCAAAATTAGGGCGTGACAGGTACAAAACCCATAATCTCTGCTAGGAAACCACCGGAAAGCTCATAAGTACACTAGAAATTTATGGTTCCTGCCGGCGACGAACGCTTCTGTGCCGCAACAACATCATGATCAACTAAAAATCCTAAGCTTCTAAAAGCTCCGGCGACATTCGCAGCAGAAGAAAGAGGCCAAACCACCGTCTGCCACCAACAACCACCAGAAAAAAGCTCTCAAGCTACTTCACTATGACCCTAACCGCATGCTTTCTAAGAAGCATAGAATAGTAAAAACTACAACAAGAAAGAAATTCAGGGGTCGAACGGCTCTGGCTGTTGAATGTACCACGGTCAGAAGGAACTAGACGACGGCAGACGGAGGAATGCAAAGACAGAGAGAAATAGTAGCTTGCGAAAAGTGCAAATGAGCAGCTTCTCGTTCTATTTATATACAATCTATGGCACGTGCACGAGCACGTGCGGGTAGGGGCATCATCATGACCCTAGACTATCCATCATTGCGCATTAAATGTGGCACACGACTCGAGATACGCGTGGCACTCCATCTCTTCAGATCCCATCAAGCATTCGTCTCCCGGTATCTCGAGCTCCCCAACATGCAACCTTACAGGTCCTCAGACACATATTCCCTCGAGCACAAGTAACAACCTCATTTCTACAACAAGTGACGACCCTACTCAGAGTGAGAACTATCCTTAAGTCATCACTCCCATGCTCGGAAGCAACGACTTGGGGGGCTACAGTTTCAGACTGGCCCAATGGCTAGGCATGTCCCAATCCACTTCTGCTCCCAGAACGGCCCAATTCCCTAAGTCCAACCAAATTGGGGGAGCATTTACCTTTCTTCCCCTCTACTAGGGGAGGTTGACCGGTTTACCCCTAGACCAACACTTCTCCTCGTCAGTCCTTGCACGTCACGCTCGGTCCCACCATCCAGAGACAGTTACAACGCTTATCCCCGTTACTGCGCCTCTGCCAATAGGCACGGCTAGTTTCTGGCAGTTACCTATTCTTCGGGAAATGATTATCTTGCCCCGAAAATAGGGATCAATGGCCAAGCACTAGGGGAACTATAAAAACCCTTTCATTTGAGAGGGTCAAGTATTCAATATTCACCTTGATACATACATATTCTTTACTTGCCTTCTTTCTTTTAATTCTTGGTTTAACATCGAAGTGCCTTGCAGATACACCCCCTCCTCCTCTCTCACACCCAACATCACAAACGATTGTCTCTGGCCCACTTCAGGTTCTAATCAGTCATCAAGATCAGTAACCAAATGGGATTTTCCCAAATCCCATTCAATTACCAAAATTTCAATTGATCCCAAACATAAGCTTGATCCTTTATTCATAATGTAAATCCCAAACATAAGCTTGATCCTTTCGATTCAACGACAATGCTAACTTCGAAAAACCTTCAATGAACTTCTTGTAGTAACTAGTAAATCCAAGAAAACTTCTAATCTCAATCACAAACTTCAGAGTCTCCCATTGTAACATAGCATCTATCTTCGATGGATCGATGACTATACCACCACTAGAAGTCACATGATCAATGGAACTCACTTATTTTAACTAGTACCCGCACTTCAATAAGTTTACATACAATTGGTTCTCTTTTAATGTCTGCAATAAAATTCTCAAATGTATCACATGCTCTTCATAAGATTTTGGGTATATCAGGATGTCATCTATAAACACAACCACAAACTGGTCTAAATACGGATGAAAGATTTTATTCATGTACCATGAACACTCCGGGAGAATTATACACACCGAATGGCATTACCGAATACTCGTAGTGACCATATCTTGCTATTAAAACAATCTTCGGAATATATTTCGGCTTCACATATATATGCTAATAACTCGAACGCATTTCTTTCTTGCTAAACACAGAAGCACGTACCAACTGATGCATCAAATCATTAATCCCCAGAAGAGGATACTTTTTTCTTAATCGTCACTTTATTTAGCTAGGTATACACGACTCGCAACCGTATGCCCCTATATTTCTCCTTAACTAGCAACATCGACACACCCCTTAACGAAACACTCGAATGAACAAACTTCTTCTCAAGCAGATCATCCAGTTGCTTCTTTAATTCAATTAACTCTAAAACATAAATTCTATTAGGGCCGTCGAACACCAGACTAGTGTAACACCCCACTCTAACCCGTACGCGTATTATAGGAATATTAAAGAAAATACATCAGAGTTTTCAAAACACATAGGATGCCACATAGACATTTCTCTCATTCAATGAAGTATCAAGTCACTTCATGCTTTCCACAATATTTCAACAAGGTCATTCAATAAAATAGCGGAATAAAATCAATGTTTAAACATAATCCCCACAACTGGTGGTTACACATCATTAATCCAACATATAAAAGATACGTAACAATTAATCAAGAAAATAAGAAAAACATAACGTAATCCCGTCACCCATCATGGATTCCCACATAGTCATCTCCACAAGACACATGACATGAAAATCATGACTACACCATTATGCAAATATAATAAGAATTTCAAGCATAATTCACGATCATCAATGATCCACACGAGCCATCCGTTCACCGTAATCCTCTCGGGAATTACCATCATCACACCAGATCATCACAACTGGACGGTCTTGGCCCACGCATATCAATCACACCCATAAGGGAAAAAACGTAATTTTCCATATACTCTCTAATTAAATTCATTGCTAGTCTTTCTTAGGTTCATTTTAGTCATATTAATCCTACCGATTAAACGAAATTGCATTCTAAGCAAAATCTGGGCAAAAATCGCGAAAATGGGAAAAAGTCATCCCAGGCCTGCCCATACGCATATTACCCTGCCTGTTTCGCGTAATGCCTTGCTGTCAGGCTTACCATACGTGTATTGCCCTACCTATTACGCATATTGCCCAGCTTTCAGGCCCACCATACACGTATTGCCCTACCTGTTACGCGTATTGCCTAGTCTGTTACGCATATAGCCCAGTCTATTATGCGTATTGCCCTCTCCCATACGCGTATCACCAGAACAGCTGCCAAAAACTCAGATTTCATCCCTTTCATGAATCCTCACTCAATACTCTGCATTTTACCACTCAACTCAACCAAGAATTTAGTTTTATGTTAATCTTTTCTCTCTACCTCCACTATACTTCATCTATCCATTATTCTCCTAAGATTTTTATCATGTAAGGTTCAATTTCGTTAACCCTCAAACCCTTATTTTCTAGATCTGTTATTCAACAGAATTCTATTACAACATCAATGAATTTCCACATGATTTGCATATCAGTCCCATAATCATACATACAAACATCATACAATGATCATTCAACAATAACAGTAATTTCAGGAAATCCATCATGCTACGAAAATCAGATAAAAGAAGAGGAAATATTCATGAATCCTATGTGTTGCATCGCTGCGAAGAGGGGACGACAAGGACAGAAGAGTCGCCACCGTTTGTTATTTATCCCAAAAAGAGGGAAAGGAAACAATCAGAGAAAACCTACGGAAAAGGGAGAAGACAGGTCATTGCAACCAAATCTTGGGTTCGGGAGTCAGTTACGCAATGGGAAGGTATTAACACCCCTCAAGTCCGTCGTACTCGACGGGATCCAGGCTTGTTATCTATCTAAAGGGTGTTTATCTATCTAAGCTATAGGCCACAGGGAAAAAAGAAAAATAAAAGAGACTCGATAGAGCATCGCCGCTCTATGCCTACGTACTCCCTCATGCAATGGGAAAGTCAGAGTCAACGTAGTTCAGAAAACTACGGGTGAAGGTGGGGGAAGGTTGCTCGCCAAGACATCGTCGTCTTGTGCCTACGTATCCTCGTCTGGTATGAGAAATCAGAGCAAACATAGTTTAGGCTAACAAGACCACAGGTTGGTTCAAATGTTTTACCCGAGTAGGGTTAAACCTTAGCTCTAGTAGTTAGGTGTATGCAGCTCGACCATTGGAGACTTAGGCGTTACCTGTTTGCGGTAGAACCAAGAGTTAACAAAACTCTCCTTATGAAGAAACTTTCCAATTAATACTGAAGGATAAAAAGATTTGATGTTTTGTTTTGTGTTTTTTAAGAGAAGAAGTGAATTGAACTTTGTTTGTAATTCATGTTGCACTAAAGACTATGACTTAGGAGCGAATGCGTCACGTATCGTCCAAAGGACATACGCTAAAAACTCTAGACAATTGAGAGGAGCCCCCCCAATCATCATTCCCCAAGTACTTAACGCTCATAGCATACAACACTCATTATCCTTTATTATGTGTTTTGAAAGTGTTTTGAGATGAGAAGAGAAAGACACACTAAAAGGGAGACTAAACTCAACCTAGTGTTCTCATGCAAAGTGCACCTATGATTGAGATGAAAAGGGAAAGCTACCCTAATGTTATCATGCATGGTTCAAACCTAATGTCTATCAGAATCAATCTTTAACCTGAAATATTAGAGGTCCTAAGGGAACATGGCAAAGAGGAAAGAAGAAGGAAGCATAAGATGAAAGAAAGAAATAAGATGCAAGCATGTAATGCACAACAAACATGAAGAAAGGAGGGAGGAAGAAAGTGTGGGGTAGTATCTTCCACAAGCACATCTCAACCTCAAGTATGCAAATGAGAAATGCAAGACAGAAAAGAAATGCACACCAAAGAGACTAGACAAGTTCACACTAAAAGAAAGTTCTCAAAATGGCCTCTCATCCAAGTCAAACTCAAAGTGCAACCAAGAGGCACCAAATCAACTAGGATGAGTCCCCAAAGTCCTAGGACAGAAGTGAGAAGAAGAGAAGAGGATAGGCAAGTGCAAGGAGGAAGCAAGCCAACACAAGTTGCAACAAAAGGCATGGTAAAGGACCTAAGTCCTAAACACTTTCAACATTGATCATCAAATGGAAAGCCTAAAAAGAATGAAAGTTATCACAAGAACCAAACAAATTTATGACCTATAAATTGGCATCCAACAACTTTAATATGTTAGGAATATGAATCAAAAAGAGTTGGAAGCATATGGGATCCACAAGGGTCATTTCCCATCAAAACTAGGTCAAGTATGTATGTGAACCATCCTTAGGAGTAGCTTGACTTGCAAGTTACTCCAAAAATAGGAAAATAGCTCAAATAAATCCAAATATAATACCAAAATCTCATAAAGATGTTGGCAACCGTAGGCTAAAGCTACACAACCAAGGTCTATTCAAAATATCACCAAAGGAGTTGATCCACTAGGGTGCACCATTTTGAAGGAGGGTTGTCGAGGGTCAAACAAATGGACTTGAAAGTCAACCAAAATAAATCAATCCAGGGCCAAAACCATCCTCTAAGACCCCTCAACTCATCATTAAAATGAGTAAAAAGTCTCACTAATTGGAGGTATCCATTGGTCAAGAATCAAGCATGAAACAAATAATAACAAGTGAAAAATCATTTAAAAACCTTTCCAATCGTTTAATTCCATTTTAATTGGAAAATAAAAGAAAAATGAAATTGAAAATTTGAGAAAATTAATTAACACATTAAAGTGTCAGAAAATATTTTTGGTGGAATTTTTAAATTATTGGAACTATTTTTAATTGATTAAAATCAAAACAGAAATGAAAATAAAAATAAAATAAAAGAAATAAATGTGCACCGTGCAAATAGCAAAAAAAAACAGTTCAAAACATTGGGCCAGATCAGGAGGGGGTGCCATTAGCACGTTTTTCCCAAAACAATTGAACTCAGCTCAACAAGTGAAACACTCCGTTTCACTAATTGACGTGGCTCGTCAAATAAAACACGCAAGCAAGTCAATCAAATCTTGGACGTTCATCTGGGTCAGTCAACAGGTAAAATGGAAACACCTCAGCACACCTAAGCAAAGACAAGATGTCGGAGCCCTAGCTTCGATCGTCTTCTTTGGCGAGGTGACCAGAGACCAAGTCTGAAAACCTTACCAAATCTCAACAAATCTTATACCAAATTAAACGTCTCATCACGTACCATCCAAATCCAGTGCTCTAATTCATTTATCATGCATAAATTGTGAGATTCGAACGAAGAAAGTTTCAAGTGCTCAACTGTAAAACTCATCAAACAACATAATCCAGCTATCAAACTTTGCCTAGAAGATGTAGGACTTCAGATGTAGCAAGAATGAACCTAAAACAATGCCTAACATGAGAGAATTTTGTCAAAGAAGATTACCTAACGGAGAGACTCCGTTGGTGCTTCAATTGAGGTTGAGCTTGATCCAAAACGTGCAGATCTGCTCCACTAAGTTCAAGGAAGAAGATTCTTGCTCTAATTTGGCTTAAATTGATCTAGATATGGATTCACGATTTTCAAATTCTCTCTTGAATTTCAAACTTGAACTCTGAGCTCCCTCACGAATTTCACCTTGTGAGTTCTCAATTTTGATTCTAAGCTTTTATATTATGGATATCTGATGCAATTGGAGGCCCATGAAGCTCCAACTTGCTGAATTTGAGAAATGCCCAATTTGGAAACCATTCTCATGCACAAGTGATTTCAACATGCTACACACTTGTAATTTGTTTCATTCTTCAGCTGGGAACCTGGATTGCTCATGTGGATTGAATTTGGGCTTTGAATTGGTCCAATTATGAAGATTGGAATGAAAACTTCTTTGTGAATCAACCTTCATTTCCACATGTTTTTCACTTCATACACCAAAATAAATTTGTGCATTTCACTTGTTTAGACATGTGAACAAAATTGGATACAAACATGGCATGAAAAAGTCTTAAAACTTGATCAATTGAATTCATGATTTAAAGCTCCTTTTTACTTGAAATTTCTTCATCAATGTCTCTAACCACTCATAATTCATGCCAATCTTGAGTTTCATGATGAAATTAATGTAATTTGGAACAACTTTCATGTTGGTGAAAGTTTCATTTGAAATGCACAAGTGTATGTAAATGACCCATAATCAAAATGACCTATAATCAAAGTTTCCCAAAATACCCCTGCCTTGCAAGCTCCATAACTTGAGTTCTACAAATGATATGAAGGACATATAGTACTTTTTGGAAAGCTAAGATCAATAGGAATAACTTTCATGTTCATCAAAAGTTGAGAAGAAACATGATTCTAGGTCAAAAGTGCCTTGGAAGTGAGTTGACTTTTATTGACTGAAAAATATGTTCATCGGAGACCCATAACTTGATGGCATCATAACTTGAGTTCCACAAACCCAATGGATGAGTTCTAGTACTCAAAAGCACAAACTTTGACTTCAACCTCTTGCAAATGAAATGAATCGTTAGATAAGCTCCTTAATAATTTCAAAAGCATTCAATGAGCTTCTCCAACATCCCTTGTCCATAACCATGGCCATGTGAACCCCTGATGATCTTTAGTTGACCTCCAAGATAGGAGATAAGAAAAACACATCTATCCTCTTTCTCAAAGAGCTTTGATCACTTCTTGATGATGGTAAGCACTGGATAACTTGAATAAGCACTCTTGGTTGAGCTTGGAACACTTGATAACCTTCTCTTGAATGACACACCTCCCTTGATCCCCTGCACAAGACAATGGTATGCAAATGCAAATGCTAGAACAATGAAATGAAACAAAATCCAAGTAAGCAAAAAGGTTGGGCAAATTTTGAGGTACAACAGCTGCCCCTATTCAAGCGACTTGGACCTGACTGGGTGAAAAGCAAACGACTTTCAAACAATCATGGTAAAAGACAGTTGAATACCAAAGAACCCGGAAATTTTCCAACCGCAAAAAGAAAAATGCAGACTCTCTTGTGGACAAAAATCTCCTGAGATAACTGAATTGATAGTTGCCACGACAACAAGCTAATTGATTACCAATCAGAAAACCTCGACCCGCAGTCGGAAGAAACATCTGCTAACACGTAGGTGTCGTACCGCGAAAATAAGGTGCCGACAAAATAGAAGAGTCGCCACCTTTCGTTATTTATCCCACAGAGAGGGAAAGGAAATGATCGGAAAAACCTGACGAAAATGTATAAGACAAGGTCATCGCAACCATGTCTGGATTCGGGAGTCGGTTACGCATGGAGAAGGTATTAGAACCCCTCACGTCCATCGTACTCGATGGGATCCATGCTTGTTGTGTTTATCTAACGGGTTGGTTTTATCTATCTACGCTAAAAGGTCTGGTCTGAAACGAAAAGAAAATGACTCGGCAGAACACGACAGTTCTATGCCTACGTATTCCCGTATGGAACGAGAAATCAGAGTCAACTTAGTTCGCCTAACTACGGGTTACGGGGGAAGGTTGCTAACCGAGATATCGCATCTCGTGCCTACGTACTTTCACACGGCGTGAAAGATTAGAGTAAACGTAGTTCGTGAAACGACGGATTACGGGAGGGGTGAAATTACTCTATTTTTCCGAGTAGGGTTAACAAACAGTTCCAACAGTTTGGTGTATGTAGCTCGACCTTTGGAGACTTAGGCGTTTACCGTTTATGGTAGAACTGGGAGTTAACGACACTCTTTACTTCAGAAAAGCTTTCCTTTGAATTATGGGCCCACGGGGCAAAAAGGTTTGAAGTTTGTTTTCTGTCTTTCACGGAAGAAGTGTTTTTTATGGTTGTCTGTAGTTTGTACAACACTAGAGACTATGACTTAGGAGCGAATGCGTCGCATATCGTCCCAAGGACATATACTAAACACCCTAGATGATTGAGAGGAGACCGCTCAATCATCACTTCCCAAGTAGCTTAAGGCTCGTAACGCGCTTGTACTAACTGGCCTTTATTATGTTTTGTACTGTTGTTTAGAGATAAGAAGAGAACGAACTCTATGGGGAAACTGTACAGTCTTAATGTTGTCATGCCAAGTTAATCCTATGACTGAGGTTAGGAAGGAGCTACCTAATGTTATCATGCATGGTTAGAACCCTAATGTCTGCCATAACATCTCTTGAACAAGAGAAGTCAGAGTTCCTAAGGGAACATGGCAATGGTACATAGAAACAGACAAAGCAAATACTGTAAAGAAATAACCGTAAGTAAAATGCATGCAATGCAACAATACAAGCAGAAGGAGACAAACTCAACTTCTTAGAAATCAGGCAAAAAGAAAACAGTCAAAACAGACAAGCAGAGGGAGATAGACTCAACCTCTATATGCAAATATGTCAATTAGAAAAATAAAAACAACATACAAGCAAGGGGAGAACCACCTCAACCCTTAAGACAAACAAGCAGAGGGAAACCCACTCAACCTCTCAATGCAGTCATACACCTACATTTAGACTATCCTAAATATGAACTATCCTAATGCAACACATCACTCAATCATGAATGAGGAAAGGGATTTATGACAAATAATGGATTCAATCCACAAGTAAACAAACAAGGCTTTTATCCTAGGGAAAGGAATTGAAAGTTGGGAGACCAAGGTAAGGTCCACAGGAACTTATCCCAGGCACTCAACCAACTAAAAGGGACTTGAGAGAATCCTAGAGGCTTTGCTCCTTCAAGAGATGTGCAAAATTCCCACCACAGGAGGGACTGTGCTACCTCAAGAAGGTTCCTAAAAAGAAAGGAGAGGATTAGTAGAATGAAGGTGGGAAGCAGAGTAAGGTCCACAGGAACTTACCAAAGGCACTCAACCAACTTCACTTCCTTAGAGAGAGTTTTCATAGACCCATCTCCTTTATGATAATGCAATGTATTCCTCATGTGGAGGAAACATGATCACAAGGAGGATCCCAATCAAGCAAGGAAAATTTAAAGGGAAACTAACCCTAGGGAAAGATCATCCACCTACTTGAACTTCTAAAGAACCTCAAAGGTTACCTCCTAAGGCACACCTTCACTAAGGGTTCAAAGCTCTAAAGAGGCATCTATCTAATCACCATTCTATCAAGAGAGGATGTGAGACTTAGAATCATCTAATGGTCATTTACAAGACTAATCTATGAACTTAACCTAGTTAGTGTCACCTAGACTAAGGCCAATTGGTAAAATGGGGTACTAATAGAAAATCATTCCTAAAAATTCTAAGGATAATACTACATCATCCTACATGTATTAACAAGCTATGGTACAAGAACCAGGGGCTAAACCTAAATCAAAAGGCTCAAACAAAATCTAAAATCTAAAGGGTACACTAAAGGGATCCATCAATGAATACTCCTAAACAACTATCCCAAATTCCTACTTAGAATGATCTAAAAATCTCAACAAAAATCACATAACATCATCGACAAGTCTATAATCAGCCAGCCAAAAATCAATACCAAAATCAAAAGCATGAGTGAGAAATAAAATCAACAAGCAAGATAACTATTTTATGCATTTTTAATCATTTATCAAAAAAGAGAAAATGGATATTAAATTGAAAATGGCATCAAAATAAAATCCTAAGGCATCAGAAAATCAGGAATTAAATCAGGGCTAACCACATATTTTTTGCATATTTTTCTGATCAATAACCAAATTAATATGAATTTTAGAAGATAAAATCAATTTAAGAAAATCTAAAAATGGAATAAAGAAACAACACAACAAAAAATATCAGGGCCGTCAGATGTGAATACTAGTCTCCTCATCTAACACACACGCGCACGACACCTCATTAATGAAATGACCGTGTTTCAGTTGGTCAAGGTCAAAATTTAGAATGGATTACATGCGTTGGATGGAAAGACCAAGTCAGCAAATTTCATTGATCCAACGGCCTACACGTTATCTTCTTCATTTGAATCTGAGAATGGGGGGGGGGGGGGGGGAAACCAGGATGATGGCCGGAGAAGGACGCCACCGTCTTCTTCGTCGAGAGCCAACGAGCTCTGTAACTAACTCTCACCAAACTCCAAGAAAATTATACCAAAATTCTCGCCTCTTCTCACTGATCCATAATGTCTAATCCATTTTTATCAATTCCTCAAGAATCTTCCAAAACGAAGGTGAATAGAAAACTACATGATTCCATCACTATCACCAAACTCAAAATTGTTTGCATAGAAATGATCCTCACTCTTCAGAGATCAAGAATCATTCATCAAATCATGCTAACACTCAGTAAATCTCTAGATTCAAATCCAAACAGAAATCTCACTTCACCATGAATCATCACGAAATATCTCCATTATGATCCTAAATCGTTCTAGGTTGCATCTAAAACTTAACCACATGTTGATTTCAATCTAAACATGCTTAAATTAAGAGCAGTTTTGAAGAATAAAAACCTGGGAAAAAGCTTCACGTAGAGTGACTTTCAAGCCACAATTCTCTTCCAAAGTGTGCAGATTCACTCAATGGATGATGTTGAATGATGCTTGATGCTCAATTTCTTTTGAAACCCCCTCAATCTCCAAACTCAAAAGTCAATTCTTCAAGCTTCTTCTCAACTGACTCCAATTGTTTCTCAACTGAAAATGGCACTAGAAGGTTCCAAAAATGATCAACAATCTATTTATGATATGTCTGAAAGCTTTGGAGGCCCAATCATGGCCCAAATCTAAACTTCCAACTTTCAATTTTTCTCCAAAAATCCAACTGTGGAGGCCACGCATATGCACTTGCATTGGATGTGTGGAATGCAATTGGATCGGTTTGCAGCCTTGATTTCAATCTAAGGTGCGAGTTTGAAATGTTACTTCATCATGAAGTAATCCACCAAATGACCATGATATGAGTATCAACTCAAAAATGTAATAATTCTAAAGTGTCAAGAACTTCTTTTCCAATCAAAATGAGTACCAATTTGGTTTGAAATCATTCAATTACCAATTATTTTGAATTTTTCCATTTTAATTTATTAAAATGGCCTTTTCTAGAAATTTCTTCAACCAATGCTTGCTCTAATCCATATCAATGGACTATTGATACTTGGTGGAGTTAAAAACATCATTTTGAGCAACTTTCAAGTTGAACAAAACTCAATTTGAAGCTTGCAAGATAGTGAAATGGACCCATAATTCAAAATGACCTGTAATTTCAAATACCCAAAATACCCCTGACTTGTAAACCTCATACTTGAGTTCTACAAATAAGATGGAAGACTTCTAGTACAATTTGGAAATCTAAGAGCAAGACCTACAACTTTTATGTTGGCCAAAAGTTGAGGAGAAACATCCTTCTAAGTCAAAAGTTCCATGGAAGTTGGTTGACGTTTACAGACAAATTTCACATTCATCTGATGACCTGTAACTTGTTTGGATCATAACTTGAGTTCTATAAATCCAATGGAGGACTTATAGTACTCAAATTAAAGCTAAGAACATGTTCTACAAGTTCCGTGTTGCCCAAAAAATGAGATGAAACTTGCATCTTGAGATAAGTGGTCTTGAAGTTAGGCACTAAATAGGGGATTTTACCCTGAGAGCCCTAGTTTAGTAACTCCTTACACTTTGAATTCTTCTTGGATTGATCTTGGAATATCACCTCATGTATCTCAAAACAACTTTTCATGATCACAAAGACTTAGAATTGAGTCTTAATCTTCTCCAATTGCACAGTTGACTTAGGGTTACTCAGATGAAAACCCTAATCGTAACACCCTCAACTGTGGCTCTCCATACCTGGCATAATGACTTGACTGAGCTCCCCCATGACCCTCAAGGCACTCCATGAGCTCTATCCACATACTCTATCTATAATCAAGGCTCCACGTGTAACACCCCACTTTACCCCGTACACGTAATATAATAAATATATAGAAACAATTCATGAAATTCATCAGAGTTCTCCAACACAGTGGGATATCACACTAAGTCACTTCATTTCATTAAAATAATCAATATTATTTAGTTTTCAAGTAAGCAGCGGAATACAAATCAATTCTCCAATATAATTCTCCTCGACACGAGGTCATACAACATAACTCCAATAAATGAAGATACGTAACAATAAACAAATAAAGTAGTCAAATAACAACGTAATCCCGTCATCCCATGTTACGTATCAGAGAGACTCCTAAGACTCGATCAAATACCAACACACTCCAAGCACTACTCAGGTACCTGGTCACCTGTACTCCCAAGAGAGCACAGACACAACAACAAAAAGGGGTGAGAACTACATTCAATAAATAAAGGGTGAAATACACATGCTAAGGAGTAGTTACACACCACACATACAATCATACATAATTAAGGCACATACATGTGCCACCTCAATCATTCGCACTAATAGCCCACATTCAATTACAATAATGCAATGCGACTCACTGACTCGACACAATGCATGTGGTACCAACACAATCTCATACGGTTCACACTAGAACCCGATTCCCGTCGGAATCCGGATAAGTCGTATATACGTTCCTCTGAACTACAACTTATCTCCACAACAACTTCCACAATGAAGTCCGGATGAAACTAGGCACCCATCATGGATTCCCACCTAGCCATCTCCACAAGACACATTATATGAAATGCATGTCAACACAATTATGCAATGTAATATATCATGCATAATTCACGATCAATCTTGATCCACACGAGCCATCCGCTCACCGTAAACCTCTCGGGAATTACCACAATCGCACAAGATTATCCACATTCGACCATCTTGGCCCACATCTATCAAAACACCAAGACATCATTGAACCAGAACATGATTCGTTACTAAAACATATACACAATTGACTTCTCAAACATAATTAGATATAAAATATTGTGAAAACAATTCCATTATCTATCATATGTTATAGCTCTGTTCATTAGCTTTCCAACGCTTCGAACGGGGATCAAAACGGACTTACGGATCCAAAGTTACGTCCAAAACAATTTCGACCGAAAACATGAACAGTCGTGACGGACAGAAAGACGCTGCTACGCTCCGGAACTGGTTTTCACTCAATTATTCTTGCGAATTACTTACTCAAAGAACCCAAAACATCACTAAAACATTCCTAAGGTTATACGACAATAACTGTACAACTTCTATGGTTTATTAGGCTCATCTGGCAACATTTGCAACACATAAAACACTATTTCCTGCAATTGCTCTGAGTACTTCAGAGTTACTCACATTTGAATATTCTTATTCCTATAGGGACGACATATTACAATTTTTCCTTCAATTACACTCTACGACATTAAAATTACTCACTATCTAATATTAAATCCCTTAAGGGTAAGACATATAACAATGTCAAGGTTCTGGCCACGAAGGTTCAATTTCCCATAAGTTTTACCTATATTAATATTCAACGATACATATCATTTGGCCATTTGGCCATAACCTCAGATTCGTACGACTACTTCCCTATTTCCCACAATTAACCCAGATCTCTAAACCTTAGGGAAACCTTAGAGCATCGTACTAATAATGATATAACACATTCATTTCTACATATTTACCCAAATCCCTAAAAGTTCAGATTTCCAGATCTACTACTCACTAGTATTCTATGACAGCATCGAGGATTTCTCACACGAATTCCGTATTAATTCTGGTTTCGGATACACAAGACATCATACGAACAATATTCAACAATAACAGAAAATTTGAGAACAAATCAAGTTACGAAAATTGGATTCAAGAATCCTCAAGAACACATAATTCCTATGAGAGAAAGGACCTCTCACTACCCTTTCATGTTAATTCACCCATATTGAAATCCATTCTCCCCCTTACCTCGATTAATTGCTCAATCGTTGAAGAATCTTGAAGGATTGACAGCCCTAGCCTCCTTCTCTTTCTTCTTGTTCTTCTTCTCACTTTTTCACCCAAAACCTTTCTTTGGCAGTTTATCGTGTTCTAATTCTCTTTCTTCAAAAAAACTTCTCTATTTCATTTAATCCCTTATTTCTTATTTTATTATTATATCCTATAATAATAATAATAATAATAATAATAATACTAATATTATTCTCCCACTAATAATAATATTCATACTAATAGTAATAATATAAATAATAATAATATTCCACCAAATAATCTTATTAATACGAATAATAATAATAATAATAATAATAATAATAATAATAATAGTTATACTAATATTAATCACTATAATGCTCTTGATATCATAATTAACTTACTCCTTTATCTAGGTCCACAGTACCCCAACTAAGGTCGCCTCTCTCCCTTACTCCTAACCTCATACCCTTAATTAAGGACACCACCCAACTACACCTCACAGAAAATACCAAAGCGACTGAATAATTTAAATGGGGTGTTACACCACGACCCACTGATGGTCTTCAATTGGCTCCCAAGTTAGGAGATGAACCCTATACAAGCAACCAAACTTCTCAAGAACACAACCATCTTCCTGATGACTTTGGTGACCTCTCAAGCTTGCACAAGACCTCTAGATAGGCTCCTCTTGATATAAACCACACTTGATCCCCTGCTAAATGAATAATTCTATGCTATGCAAATGCTAGATAAATGATATGCTAATGCAATGAAACAAAAGCCAAGTAAGAAAAGGTTAGGCAAATTTTGGGGTGCAACAGCTGCCCCTATTCAAGCGGCTTGAACCTGACTGGATGAAAAGCGAACGACTTTCAGGCAATCAAGGTAAAAGACGGTTGAATACCAAAGAACCCGAAAATTTGCTAACCGAAGAAATAAACTACACAAACTGCTTGGGGAACAAAATCCAGACAACTGAATCTGATTGTCACGGTAACAACTGATCAATCATCTGATACATAACCTGATTTCAATATCAACAACCTGTGTGACACCACAGGCATTGAATACTAACAATCAATCTTCAAATACATGCTACAATAAGCGGGCACTACATTATAGGACCATATCAAAGTATCATCCTTGACCTTCCATTTCCGAAGAAACGACCATACACTACGTAAAGTGCGTCATCCATGTACTATCCTGGATCTTCCATTTCCGAAGAAACAAGCATCGCACTAAATAAAAGCGCGGTATGTCAATATACTATCCTTGACCTTCCATTTCCGAAGAAACGAGCATACACTACGTAAAGTGCATCATCCATGTACTATCCTAGATCTTCCATTTCCGAAGAAACGAGCATCGCACTAAATAAAAGCGCGGTATGTCAACATACTATCCTTGACCTTCCATTTCCGAAGAAACGAGCATGCACTACGTAAAACGCGTCATCCATGTACTATCGTGGATCTTCCATTTCCGAAGAAACGAGCATCGCACTAAATAAAAGCGCGGTATCGGGCTTCCAAATACTTGAACAAACAACTCTGCGGGGAAATTCTGACGTCAACTACCAAACATCCATCTTGAACAAGAATGGGCAACAACTCCAAAGTCTAATTATGAAGCCTTTTAATGCTGACGTAACAGCCATCAGAGGAAAATTTTATTGGGGAACCTCTGACGTCAACTGCCAGACATTTACCTTGACAACAGGTAATGACTTCGAAGGTCTAATCCATGAAATCTTTCTTTTTTAAAAATGCTGGCGCAACAGCAATCTGAGGAAAACTCCGCTGGGGAAGAAGAGAAACTCCATCAAGCAACTCTGATGAGGGTACACAGGATAAGACGAACGTTATCATCACATATCCCATGCCAAAAATTTGAATATTCGAAAACCATCCTGAACAAGAATTCCAATCACCTGCAGGGAAAAACACCTGAAAACAAAGCGGTAACCAACCTGGCTTATGTTTCAAAATGCACATGTTTGAAAATGGCGTAATGATCCATACGGAATGGAAATGCTACGTGTTTGGGTAGATGCTATGCATGATGCAAATGCAAAGAGGGCGCTCCAGCAAAATAAATGCCGGAGGAACGAAACCAAACATCCGCTGGAGGAAGAAACAGTCCTACTGGGGACAGCTTAACCAATCCGGAGTTACGAACTCTTCAGAGGATGATCAACCTATTGGAGGAAAGACAACCTGCTGGAGAACCGAAAGAACAATCCTGCACGAGGATGATCCTTACAAACCACTGACAACCTGGTTATACCCTGTGAGGTCTTTACTGGGATTGAATGTACACACGACCAACTGCTGGGAATGCACATCACTGCCTGACTTCTTGCTAATTCACATCCAACTCTTCCGCGGATAAAATGTGACTTCCATCTGCTTGTGAGGAATAAGATCGCCTAGAGCCTGCTCCTACGTTAAGGGACTCTGGCTGGGGAAACACGATCCCTTGGCTATTTGCTTCGAAGGTAACGACCCTGCAAAATATGAACGAAACAAGACAATTCTACACAAAAGGAACTATCTTGGTCAGTATCAGTGACAATTGTTCAATCAATTCAAAGTTTAACAATTATTGGCTGAGGCCTGCAAGTTTATGCACGTGCAAGTTTATCAAAAACATCGGCGTTTTCCACGAACAAAATGGTAAAAGTTAAAACAAGAAACAAACATCAAGTACTGAATAGCATGCGTTTATTGATAACAGGCCTGCAAATAGGCAAAGTTTTTACAGTGGATGCAACTCCTGAAAAGAGGAAGTTACAAGATAAATACAAATATGTATAGCGGTACAAAGAAATTTGTATACATGTCGGTAACGTGGTACAGACAAACACCATGAGCTGATCCTCCTATGACTCGCCTGACTCTGACGCTTTCCCGGTACTCCGTCTTCGGAAGAGATTGACTTGGATAATCGACCCTCAGGTGCCCCCAAACCACTAAGCAATGCAGTTACAAACTCGGACCGCAGTCATCTGCTTTTTCAATCCCTAAATTTTGCCTGAATCACCCTTTGCGAGTTTTCAATTCACCGGGATACCCTTTTTTGCCGAAGTCGCCTTTTTAGGTTTTCGACTTCGCGGGTGTACATCTTTTCAATTTTTTCCCTAATTTTTGCCCAAACCTTTTTCTTATTTTTCTTGGTTCGCCGGGATGCCCCATTTATTGCCTGGACTTTCTTTTTTCTGTCCAACGGGTCTCTTTAAGCAGAGTATTTTTTAACTGCGTCCGAGTTCACAGGGGATGTAAAATCCTCGCCATCCATGGTGGACAACAGTAAGGATCCTCCAGAGAAGACCTTACGAACAATATATGGACCTTCATAGTTGGGAGTCCATTTGCCCCTGTAATCTAATTGTGGTGGGAGAATCTTCTTCAGCACAAGATCGCCCGTCTGAAAGCTTCGAGGGCGCACCTTCTTGTCGTAAGCTTTCTTCATCCGGCTCTGGTATAAACGACCATATGCAATAGATGCAAGTCTCTTCTCATCCATCAAACTGAGCTGATTCAGTCTATTCCTTATCCACTCTGCCTCATCGAGTTGGACATCGAGCAATACTCTCAAAGAAGGAATCTCAACTTCCAATGGTAGGACAACTTCTATACCATACACTAGTGAGAAAGGTGTTGCCCCGGTTGATGTGTGTACCATTGTACGATAACCGTGCAATACGAAGGGCAACATCTCGTGCCAGTATTTATATGTCACAACCATCTTCTGAACTATCTTCTTGATGTTCTTATTGGCCGCTTCGACAGTGCCATTCATCTTGGGCCGATAGAGAGACGAGTTGTGATGCTCAATCTTGAAATTCTGGCACAATTCCTTCATCATCTTGTTATTCAAGTTCGAACCATTGTCAGTAATGATTCTCTCGGGAATGCCGTAACGACAGATGGAGTCCTTTTTGATAAACCAGGCTACTACTTGCTTGCTAACATTAGCGTAAAATGCTGCTTCAACCCATTTGGTGAAGTAATCGATAGCTACCAAGATGAACCAATGTCCATTGGATGCAGTGGGCTCAATTTTTCCAATCATATCAATGCCCCACATGTAGAAAGGCCACGGAGATGCCATAACATTCAAGGGGCTCGGCGACACATGAATCTTGTCTGCATAAATCTGGCATTTATGGCATTTCTTCGCAAACTTGAAACAGTCTTTTTCCATCGTCAATCAATAATACCCTGCTCGCAATAACTTTCGAGACATAGCATGTCCGCCAGCGTGCGTGCCAAAGGTACCCTCGTGGACCTCTTCCATGAGCAGATTAGCTTCTTTCTCATCCACACATCGCAAAAGCACCAAATCATGGTTTCTCCTGTACAGAACACCATCTGGATTCAAGTAGAAGTTGCCAACAAATCTCCTAAGAGTCTTCTTATCGCGGCTGGATGCCCCAGTCGGATACTCTTGGTTCTTTAGGAAATTATGGATATCAAAATACCACAGCTTGCCATCGGAAGCTTCCTCAATGGCGAATATGAAAGCGGGCCTATCAAGGCGGGAGATAACGATTCTGGGAGCATCATTCCAGAAGTTAACTTTGTACATCGAAGACAATGTCGCAAGAGCGTCAGCCATCTGATTTTCTGCCTGCGGCACATGGTAAAACTCTACTCTTTCAAAGAAAGGCAACAACCTCCTCGCATAATTCATATACGGTATCAGATTAGGCTGACGAGTCTCCCATTCTCCCTTGATCTCATTCACGACTAGCGCGGAGTCTCCATACACATCAAGATTTTTAATCCACAAATCAATAGCCTCCTCGAGACCCATGATACACGCCTCATATTCAGCCTCATTGTTGGTCACTGGATATGTCAATCTGGCAGTGAACGGGATGTGCGTGCCATGGGGGGTCGTAATGATTGCCCCAATTCCACTTCCATATGAATTAACAGCCCCGTCAAAAATCAATTGCCATTGGGAACTCCGCTCAGGACCTTCACCATGCAACGGCTCCTCGCAGTCTTTCATCTTGAGGTACATAATATCCTCGTCAGGAAAATCAAACTTCATTGGCTGGTAATCATCGATTGGCTGCTCGGCAAGGTACTCTGATAGCACGCTACCCTTGATAGCCTTTTGCGAAACATACTATATATCGTACTCCGTCAGTACCATTTGCCATCGGGCAATCCTTCCTGAAAGCGCCTGCTTTTCGAAGACATATTCGATCAGATCCATCTTCGAAATCAGCATTGTTGTATGATTTAGCATGTATTGTCTCAGACGTTTGGCAGCCCAAGCAAGTGCACAACACGTCTTTTCGAGCATTGAGTAGCGGGATTCACAATTCGTGAACTTTTTACTCAAGTAATAGATCGCATGCTCTTTTCGTCCAGTCTCGTCGTGTTGTCCGAGGACATAACCCATGATGTTCTCAAGGACCGTCAAGTACATGATCAGCGGTCTTCCGGCTACAGGAGGCATCAATATCGGAGGTTCCTGCAAGTATTCTTTTATTCTTTTGAACACCTTCTGACAGTTTCCGTTCCAGTCAATCGCCTGATCTTTTTTCAACAGTTTAAACATCGGCTCACACGTGGCTGTAAGGTGAGATATGAATCGGGCAATGTAGTTCACCCTCCCCAAAAAGCCACGAACCTCTTTCTCTGTTTTTGGCGCTGGCATTTCTTGTATCGCTTTTATTTTTGCAGGATCAACCTCAATTCCTCTCTCACTGACAATGAAGCCCAATAGCTTTCCAGACCTCACCCCGAAGGTGCACTTATTAGGATTCAGCCTCAGCCTGAACTTCCTAAGCCTCTCAAACAATTTCAGAAGATTCACCAGATGCTCTTCCTCCGTCTGGGATTTGGCAATCATATCGTCAACATAGACCTCGATCTCTTTATGCATCATGTCATGAAAGAGCATTGTCATAGCATGCTGATATGTTGCCCCAACGTTCTTCAAACCAAAGGGCATCACTTTGTAGCAGAATGTTCCCCTCGGGGTAATGAAAGTTGTTTTCTCCATATCCTCCGGCGCCATCTTAATTTGATTATAGCCCGAAAAGCCGTCCATGAAGGAAAACACGGAGAATGGAGCAGTATTGTCGACCAATACGTCAATATGAGGAAGCAAGAAATCATCCTTAGGGCTCGCCTTGTTCAGATCCCGATAGTCAATGCACATCCGTACCTTACCATCTTTCTTTGGTACAGGTAGTATGTTGGCGACCCAAGGAGGGTAAGTTGTAACAGCTAGAAAACTGGCGTCCCACTGTTTCTGTACTTCCTCTTTAATCTTTACAGCCATATCTGGTTTCGTTCTTCTGAGCTTTTGCTTGATTGGCGGACAATCTTCACGCAATGGCAAGCGATAGACCACAATATCAGTGTCTAACCCAGGCATATCATCATAAGACCAAGCAAAGATGTCACTATACTCTCGAAGCATCTTGACGAGTCTCTGCTTGATATTGCTTTGCAGCGCAGCCCCTATTCGGACATTCCTGACAACTTCTTCAAAACCCAAATTAACGACCTCAATATCTTCCTGATGAGGCAGAATGATCCTCTCTTCTTGTCTCAAAAGTCGAGTCAACTCTTATGGTAAGTCGTCGTCCTCAACGATCTCTTCCTCGGCTTGAAATATCGGGTGTTCAAAGTCGAAGCGAGTCATAGGGAGTTCTTGATCGGTGTCATCTGAAATATGGATCCTGCAAGAGAAAGGGTTAAATGCTTCAAATGATATGCAAATGAAGCATACAACCACATTGCCATTTTATTGTAACATAAAAACAGAAAAACAAGGATCACAAAATTTGCATGAGAAAAACGCCTTTATTTGATGATTAAAACAAAGCATACACATAAACAAGTAGGCCCTGAAATAAAATCACTATGCCCCGGGTAGGACATAGGATTGTACAATAATCGAAAAAACAAGGCATTACTATTTCGTCATCACTTTGATAAAGTACTGAATAGACCAGTTGCATAGGCTTTGTCCTGGCTCGCTGGGCTTGATCCATGAATCCATGTCACAGTCGCTATCTCCATCTTCACTGTCAGACACAACAATAATCGTTTCAAAACTGACTCCTCCTGGAGTAAACACGATCGACCCTTTGAACTTTGGCGCGCTCTGTGATGAAGATGACGACGACGGGCGATACCCTATGCCAAACTTGTCCTGCTTAACAGGAATCTCCAGAACTTGACCCCAACCTTTAGTCTCCCCGGCCTGAACTACCGCTTGGGCTTCTCGGTACGAAGACATAGCCACCTCTGGCCCATTGCTTATGACAAGAGACTTGTCTCTGATCTGCACCCCTTCAAAAGCTTGGCACAATGTCTCATGGATCTCCCCATCCACTTCGACATATTTGAATGACGATAGGTGACTTACCAGGATATCTTCCTCCCCACACACGGTGACGATGCTACCACCGACCATATATTTAAGCTTTTGGTGCAACGTAGGCGTTACAGCCCTTGCATAGTGAATCCAAGGTCGTCCAAGGAAACAGCTATAAGCTGGTTGTATATCCATAATATAAAACACGATGTCAAACACCTCTGGACCAACCTGGATTGGCAAAGTCAATTCTCCAAACACGATCCTTCTAGTCCCATCAAAAGCTCTCACCACCAAGTCACTTGGCGTGCATATTATACCTCAGGTATCCAGCTTCAATAGTGCTTTCTTGGGCAAAACATTCAAGGACAAACTAGTGTCAACAAGGACATGAGACATAACAGTGCCCTTACACTCAACTGAAATATGCAACGCACTGTTATGGTTGCGGCCCTTGGGTGTTAAATCAAAATCTATAAAGCCAAGGCCATGCCCCGCGTTCACGTGCGCAATCACTCCTTCGAGCTGATTAACGGATATCTCCTGGGGTACATAAGCAATGTCAAGAGCTTTCAGCAAAGCGTTCCAATGGGCCTCGGAATAAAGCAACAATGACAAAATCGAGATTTTGGAAGGCGTCTGCTGCAGATGATCGACAATTTTATAGTCACTCTTCCGAATTAATCTCATAAATTCTTCCACATCTTTAGTCAAAGACTCTTTTTCCTTCTCTTGAGAAGGTCCTTCTTCATTGAATTTTGTACTTTTTCCTGAAAAGCTTTACAATCTTCAGTTGAATGCCCTGGAGATCCACCATGGTAACCACAGTGAGCATGGGGATTGTACCCGGAAGGGTAAGGTTCTGGCACAGGCTTAAGAGCTTTAGGTTCCACCAAAGAATTCTGGATCAAAGATGGTAGAATATGGCTATACGGCACAGGCACTATATGACAAGGAGCATTCCTTCTTTCCAAGTTGTTACGAAGCCTGCTCTGATTTGGGTGCTGATTATGATAACCTCGGCCACGAGTTTGCTGATTTGCCAAAGAAGCAACATAAAGTTCTGGATATGGTGCCCTAGGCGCAATTGTCTATCCCGCATAACAAGACACATAAGATGAAGAACCAACAGATTTCACCGATTCATCTCGAGGGTACTCAACATCTGGCATGATTGCATTGATCACAACTCCTTCTTCAGTTTGGTAGCTACAGAGAGATTCAGTTTCACTAGCCTGACCGCCCGAAACAATCTGAATTTTCCCAATTTTTACGGCATGCTCGATGCGTTCTCCTAATCTTACCAATTCAGAGAAATTTGACGCATTTCCAAGCATTCTTTTGAAGTACGGGCTCTCCAGGGAGTCTACAAACATGCCCATTAACTCTCGGTCTAGAAGCGTTGGGTGCACTCTATAACACCCATTTTAATTATTTAGTCATTTTATTATTATTTTAAATATTATATGTTGATGTGCCCTTTGGTATGGTGTATTTGATGATGTTTGGTGGGTGTCCCTGAGATGGGAGGATCATTGGTGGTAATTTGGTGAGTTTATAATAATATAAGAAATAATAGTAATATTGGTGGTGGTATTATTATTATTATTATTATTATTATTATTATTATTATTATTATTATTATTATTATTATTATATTTATGATTATTATTAATATTTGTAGTAATATTATTAATATGGAGAATATAATATTATTATTAATATATGTATTATATTATTATGATTTTTGGTGTGAATATGATAATATAATGAATAATAGTAATATTGGTGGGGGTATTATTATTATTATATATTATTATATTTATTAGTATTATTAATATTATTATTATTTTGGGGAGATAATAATATTATTACTATTATTATTATTATTATTTTGGTGAGATAATATTATTATTATTATTATTATTAATAATAATATTATTATGATTAGTATTATTAATATTAGTAATATTATATTAGTATTATTAATATTAAGATTATTATTATTAATATTATTTTATTATTAGTATTAATATAATTGTTATTATTATCATTAGTATTATTATTATTATAATAATAAATATTGTTAGGTGTATTACTATTATTATTATTATGTTGAATATTACTATAATATTACAATAGTATTATATTATTATTATTATTATTATTATTATTATTATTATAATGATTATTATGATTATTATTATTAGAATTATTATTGGGAATATTAGTGGTTGGAATAAGTAAAATAAGAAGTAGAAGGGTTATGGGGAAGTTAGAATGGAAATATGAAAAGGCACGATAGAAACCGTGAGAAGGGAAATTGGGAGAATAGAGAAGAGCGAAGAACAAAGAGAAAGGGAAAAGGCTAGGGATGAAGAATCTTGGAGGAATTTATCATCGATCAGAATAATTATCCAGGTAAGGGGGGAGAAACTTGATTGGGATGGTATATATACATGTATAGGGTAGAGGGGATTCCTTAACCCCGTAGGAAAATGTCGATCTATGAAGTTTTATATTGGCATGCTTGTTATTGTTGTTGCTAATGATAAATTGATGCTTGATATTGATGAATTGTTGATTGGTATTTGTGAATTTGGTATATATATATATATATATATATATATATATATATATATATATATATATATATATATATATATATATATATATATATATATATATATATATATATATATATATATATATATATATATATATATATATATATATATATATATATATATATATATATATATATATATATATATATATTATGGTGATATTAGTGAGATTATATGTTGTTACTGCAGTGTTGATAGTAACTATGAATAGAGTTTTGGTGAGATTTTGTGTTGTTATTGTAGCGTTGGTAATGACCATGATTATAAATTTGGGAAAATTATGTATTGTTCCCTGCGATGTTGTTAGTGACTCTGGTTAGGACCTTGGTGAGATTCAGAGTAACTCTGAAGTGTAGGTAATGTACCGTAATGTTGGTTCTAGAGTAGGAAGTATATGATAATTGGTAAGTATAATGGTGTGCTTGTGTTTGATGATAACTAGTAATTGATAGCGATGGAGTATAGGTCAATGTTGATGAATTGTTGTTTTTGGTTAATTTGGCGTATAGGCTGGGTTTAAGGTTTTTAGGGAGATTCTGTGTGACCTTTTAAGGCATCGGTAGAATGTTTAAGCGATGACTTTGGGAATAAGATTTAGGAACCGATTTACTTACGGTAATGTACAAGGTTGGTACTAGAGTAGGCTGAGAAATTGAGTCGAGATGATAAGTTTGATTTGGCCTAGCGAATGCCAGCGAGCGTAGCAGAACCAGAATGTGACTTTGGTGATGTTTGGCCTTGAGCATTGGTCTGGGGTGATCTTTCTGGCCTTGATGCATTGTAAGGATGATGAGTGTGGGATCTAACCTGTGTACTGGGTGATAGTACTCATTTCCCTTAATATTGTTGGTGGACAATTAGTTAACGTATATGTATGTAGTGATCAGTAGGATCGTGTGTTCCCGGGTGTTGGGATGTGGTTATATATGGTGTTATAGTATGAATTTATTTACTATCTGATTGATTTATATGGTGTTGGTGTAATATATCTACACATATATGCATTGATGTATGATGATATGATCAGGAGGATCGTGTGCACTTAGTGTGCCTAAATATGATAGTTAAGCATTGGTGTGTGCATATCATGGTGTTTTGGTGGGATGAATCATGTCTCAGGAGGAGCATAAGTGATTCATCCGTACTCCTTTGTGGAGAATGGTGGGGGATAGATCATGTCTCAGGAGGAGCGTAAGTGATCATTTCAGGTTCGATTGAATGAACCAATGAGTCGGTACCGCATGCATGGTGTTGAGTTGCATATTTGCATTATAATATGTTATGTTGTAATTCGAACAGTAGTTTCGTTATATGGAGTTGTTGGGGTGAATATTGGTGTGTTGGTGTGTTTTACCACCTTGTTTACATGTATTACATTACCAATATATTTTTGATCATGTTTTCTCACCCCTTGGTTGTTGTTGTGTCTGTGCTTCTCCGGAAGTACAGATAATCCAGGTACTTAGATAGCTTGGATGGTGGCGTGCCAGTCGAGTCTAGGATGCTCTGATACGTAACACGGGATATGGGTGTTTTAATTGTTTTATGTCACACTTGTTGTAATCCTGTGACGTATCACTTTTTTTGTGAATTATAATAATAAAGATTTTATGAAATTTGGCGGATGGCCGAGAATGTTGGAATAATGTTTTCCGCTGTATTATTTTTGAGAATAATTAATAAAGTATTTTTATAAAAATTTGGTGATGTGATATCCCACTATTTTGGTGAAAACTCTGATGTTTATTTATAATGTTTATATTTTATTTAATTTGGGAAGTGGGGTGTTACAATTGGTATCAGAGCGGGTCAGTCCGTCCGGCCAATGTTGTCTAGTGTTGTTGTTCCCTGATATGCGACATGTGCGTAAAAACACTGTCGATACATGTTGTTGGTTAAGTTTGTCGATAGAAGTGGAATGATTCCAGTGGGGGAGAAGTTGTATTTCTCCGGAAAGCTACAATTTGGTGGCTTATGGTGTTGAGGAATGATATAATAGTTGGTAAAGATGGTTTGTACCCCATCAAGATTTCGGCTGTCTATTAACAAATTGAGGAACTGATCACCCTTAATCTCTTGTTAATACTGGACGAGATTGTGTTGGATGGGATAGACGCATCTTGCAAGCTTGGGTGGCGTGAGCAGTGTATAGTCTTGAGTTAGGCTAAGTGCTTAAGGGATTATTTTGAGGAATTTGGCGTAAGACGGTGTTGAAGTGTCTATTTTGACTGAAACTTGGAATGAGAAGGAAAGTGAGAAAAATTGGGATTTGTCAATTATTTGCGATTGCCGGAGGTTTCCGGATGAGGTAGGTGATTTACTATCGGGGTGTGAAGTAAAGCTCACACGTTGACTTTGTTGTTGGAACGAGTCCGATATTAGTGACTCCATATGGTGTGTTTTCGTTGGGATTGGAGAAGTTGAAGAGTCAACTTGAAGACCTTCTAGGAGAGAGGTTCTTTTGTTTGAGTGTGCTACCATAATGTGCACCAATTTTGTTGGTTAGACAGATAGAAGGTTTTGTGAAGCTTTGGGTGAACTATAGATAAGTGAACAGGGTGACTATTAAGGATAGGTGTTCGCTTCCAAGAGTTAATGATTTGATGGAACAATTGATCGAGGGATGTGAGTCCCTTGGTCATGTGATCTCGAGTAGAGTTCTTGTGGTGGATGGGACGAAGGTCAAAAGTTCTATCGTATTAGGAGGCTCAAAGATCTGCTGTTGAGATTGGAAGTAATTGAGTTTTAAATTATTCATAGATTTAAAATGTGTTGGATGGCTTCCTAAGTATAAAATTGTTGTTGTACGTTAAATTTCGAGATCGCAGATTTTTACGGAATCGAAATCGGACACTCGGAAGTCGGGTAACGGTCGAAAAGAGGATTTTGGCACTGCCATGTTCGCCTGGCGAGCATACTGGCGAACGTCCATATTCGCAGTGGTGTGCGCTTGGCGAAGGGGTCCTGGGCAGAAAATGTTATTCTGGTGTTTTTGCCGTAACGGGAGAACCGTAACTCGGAATGACGCGCGGTTCGAAGTGTTGGAAAGTTATTCAAATTATCTATGAGATGGTGAAGTATTGACATAGATTTAAGCTATTTATTGATGAAGTGTGTTTGAATGTTGTGGTAAGGACGGGCGGTACGGTATGTGTTCCCGCTATAACTCACAACTTGTTTGTCCACTTGGCATGGGATCTTCTTTAATTATTTATATAAGGCAATGGTTGTGTTAATAAATGATATTTTAAGGTATTCAAAGCGCATAGAGGATTATGTTGAGCATAAGGAACTGGAGTTATCAGTGTTGGAAAAAGAGCGGTGATATACTTCCGTAAGGAAAGTTCTGCCGAATCCGATAGAACTAATTGTGGTGTTTATGATGCTTGTTGATATAATTAGGGGATTTTCTAAAGACAACTTCAGCGAGTTTCAATTATGCAAAAGGCAACTTGAAGTGTATAAGAGAAATCATCCGACCAGTGATTTAGAGTTGGTTACTATTGTGATTGTACTGGAGTCGGAGTCTTCAAAAGTTCAGACTGAGATCGGAGATGTTTGGTGATCTTAAGAGTTTAAAGTGTTTGTTTAATTTGAATAAGACGAATATGAGGCATAGGAAATAATTGGGACTTCGAAAAGAGTACGACTTCGAGTTGAATTACCATTCGGGTAAAGCAGACATGGTAGATGATGCAGTGAGTTAGAAATATTTGCATATACCGAAGATGATGGTGAAAAGAGTTAGAACTAATTGAGCAATTTCATAATATGAGTTTTGCGAGTAAGGAGACTTCTTATGGAGTTAAGCTTTTATTATTAAGATCTGACTAGTGATATCCTTGAGCAGAATCGAGAAAGTCAGAAACCTGGGTTGAGTAGTGAATTAGTTGAAATTGATAAATTAGAGTCGAATAGTGGATTGTCGGGTTTGTGGAAATAGTACCATGATGTGTTATGATAGGGTATGTGTACCATATGTTGTTGAGGGGAGTAGGAGTACTCGTGAAGAAATACATTGAGGTAGATGGAGTATCCATCCCAGTGCTATGAAGAAGTAACCGAATTTGAGTAGATTGTTTTGGAGACCATGGATAAGGGGAGGAGTAGTTGTGGTGGAATATGCGGGTTAGAACTGTAGGAATTCGAAGAGTGAACATCAGAGACTGTTGAGTCTGATGCAGTCGTTAAATATTCCAGAGTGGAAATCAGGTAGTATTTTCACGAAATTGGTGTTGAGATTTCCAAAGAATTTGTAAAGACATAATTTTAATTTGAATTGTTAGGAGTGGATTAACTATTCCGTGTTGAGGATATACGAGATGCATATTGAGAAAGTGGTGAAGTTAGATGAGATACTGACGAATATTGTGTCGTATGGAAATTTGAGGTTTATATTGAGATTTTGGAGGGGCTTACAGGAAGCTTCGGGTACTAAGTTGAAGCTGAGTTCGACCTACCATCCGCAAACTGATGGTCAGTCAGAGAGGACTATTGAGTCTGTAGAGAATTGGTGAGAGCTTGGGTGTCAGATCAAGGTGGAGCATGGGATGATTAATTATCGTTGATTGAGTTACCTATAATAACGGTTACCATCCTAGTGTCGGAATGGCACTATATGTGGCTTGGTGAGATAGGGAGTGTAGGACTCTCCTGTGTTAAAATAAATCGAGTGAGAGTGTTGTACTCAGACTTGAAAATTATGCTTGAGATGGCTGAGAAGATCGAGAGGATCCGAGGCAATATGTGTTTTGAGAGTCACGCCGATGACTGGTGTTGGTCGAGCTTCGAAATCTCAGAAGTTCGCACCGTGTTCTGTAGTTGTATCAGAGTGGCGCAGCGGAGGCATGGGAGGAGTAACATGTTAGACTGTTTTTCCGTTGTCGCTGTGAATTGGCCTGATATGTTTCATGTGTCTTAGTCGAGAAAGTACATTGAACCAGGTGGATGATGTACAAGTGAAAAATATTCCGATTGTTGAGGCATTGCTAGTTCGTTTTGGCGAGCGAGGAACAACTCCGAAATGAGGAGATATCTTTGGTGAAAGTAGTATGGGGAGGTGCTGCAGAAGGCAGTGTGACCTGAGAATTGGAATAAAGGATGCGGGGAGCGTATCCGGAATTATTTCCATCAGGTAATTTTCGAGGACGAAAATAATTGAAGTGGGGGAGAGTTGTAACACCCATTTTAATTATTTAGTCATTTTATTATTATTTTAAATATTATATGTTGATGTGCCCTTTGGTAGGGTGTATTTGATGATGTTTGGTGGGTGTCCCTGAGATGGGAGGATCATTGGTGGTAATTTGGTGAGTTTATAATAATATAAGAAATAATAGTAATATTGGTGGTGGTATTATTATTATTATTATTATTATTATTATTATTATTATTATTATTATTATTATTATATTTATGATTATTATTAATATTTGTAGTAATATTATTAATATGGAGAATATAATATTATTATTAATATAGTTATTATATTATTATGATTTTTGGTGTGAATATGATAATATAATGAATAATAGTAATATTGGTGGGGGTATTATTATTATTATTATTATTATATATTATTATATTTATTAGTATTATTAATATTATTATTATTTTGGGGAGATAATAATATTATTACTATTATTATTATTATTATTATTTTGGTGAGATAATATTATTATTATTATTATTATTATTATTATTATTATTAGTATTATTATGATTAGTATTATTAATATTAGTAATATTATATTAGTATTATTAATATTAAGATTATTATTATTAATATTATTTTATTATTAGTATTAATATAATTGTTATTATTATCATTAGTATTATTATTATCATAATAATAATTATTGTTGGGTGTATTACTATTATTATTATTATGTTGAATATTACTATAATATTACAATAGTATTATATTATTATTATTATTGTTATTATTATTATTATTATTATTATAATGATTATTATGATTATTATTATTATAATTATTATTGGGAATATTAGTGGTTGGAATAAGTAAAATAAGAAGTGGAAGGGTTATGGGGAAGTTAGAATGGAAATATGAAAAGGCACGATAGAAACCGTGAGAAGGGAAATTGGGAGAATAGAGAAGAGCGAAGAACAGAGAGAAAGGGAAAAGGCTAGGGATGAAGAATCTTGGAGGAATTTATCACCGATCAGAATAATTATCCAGGTAAGGGGGGAGAAACTTGATTGGGATGGTATATATACATGTATAGGGTAGAGGGGATTCCTTAACCCCGTAGGAAAATGTCGATCTATGAAGTTTTATATTGGCATGCTTGTTATTGTTGTTGCTAATGATAAATTGATGCTTGATATTGATGAATTGTTGATTGGTATTGGTGAATTTGGTATATATATATATATATATATATATATATATATATATATATATATATATATATATATATATATATATATATATATATATATATATATATATATATATATATATATATATATATATATATATATATTATGGTGATATTAGTGAGATTATATGTTGTTACTGCAGTGTTGATAGTAACTATGAATAGAGTTTTGGTGAGATTTTGTGTTGTTATTGTAGCGTTGGTAATGACCATGATTATAAATTTGGGAAAATTATGTATTGTTCCCTGTGATGTTGTTAGTGACTCTGGTTAGGACCTTGGTGAGATTCAGAGTAACTCTGAAGTGTAGGTAATGTACCGTAATGTTGGTTCTAGAGTAGGAAGTATATGATAATTGGTAAGTATAATGGTGTGCTTGTGTTTGATGATAACTAGTAATTGATAGCGATGGAGTATAGGTCAATGTTGATGAATTGTTGTTTTTGGTTAATTTGGCGTATAGGCTGGGTTTAAGGTTTTTAGGGAGATTCTGTGTGACCTTTTAAGGCATCGGTAGAATGTTTAAGCGATGACTTTGGGAATAAGATTTAGGAACCGATTTACTTACGGTAATGTACAAGGTTGGTACTAGAGTAGGCTGAGAAATTGAGTCGAGATGATAAGTTTGATTTGGCCTAGCGAATGCCAGCGAGCGTAGCAGAACCAGAATGTGACTTTGGTGATGTTTGGCCTTGAGCATTGGTCTGGGGTGATCTTTCTGGCCTTGATGCATTGTAAGGATGATGAGTGTGGGATCTAACCTGTGTACTGGGTGATAGTACTCATTTCCCTTAATATTGTTGGTGTACAATTAGTTAACGTATATGTATGTAGTGATCAGTAGGATCGTGTGTTCCCGGGTGTTGGGATGTGGTTATATATGGTGTTATAGTATGAATTTATTTACTATCTGATTGATTTATATGGTGTTGGTGTAATATATCTACACATATATGCATTGATGTATGATGATATGATCAGGAGGATCGTGTGCACTTAGTGTGCCTAAATATGATAGTTAAGCATTGGTGTGTGCATATCATGGTGTTTTGGTGGGATGAATCATGTCTCAGGAGGAGCATAAGTGATTCATCCATACTCCTTTGTGGAGAATGGTGGGGGATAGATCATGTCTCAGGAGGAGCGTAAGTGATCTATTCAGGTTCGATTGAATGAACCAATGAGTCGGTACCGCATGCATGGTGTTGAGTTGCATATTTGCATTATAATATGTTATGTTGTAATTCGAACAGTAGTTTCGTTATATGGAGTTGTTGGGGTGAATATTGGTGTGTTGGTGTGTTTTACCACCTTGTTTACATGTATTACATTACCAATATATTTTTGATCATGTTTTCTCACCCCTTGGTTGTTGTTGTGTCTGTGCTTCTCCGGAAGTACAGATAATCCAGGTACTTAGATAGCTTGGATGGTGGTGTGCCAGTCGAGTCTAGGATGCTCTGACACGTAACACGGGATATGGGTGTTTTAATTGTTTTATGTCAAACTTGTTGTAATCCTGTGACGTATCACTTTTTTTGTGAATTATAATAATAAAGATTTTATGAAATTTGGCGGATGGCCGAGAATGTTGGAATAATGTTTTCCGCTGTATTATTTTTGAGAATAATTAATAAAGTATTTTTATAAAAATTTGGTGATGTGATATCCCACTATTTTGGTGAAAACTCTGATGTTTATTTATAATGTTTATATTTAATTTAATTTGGGAAGTGGGGTGTTACACACTCTGGCAGCAAATTCTCTCCATCTCTGAACATACTTCCTGAAGGGTTCATCGTTCTCTTGAGACAATTCCTGCAACTGCATGCGACTAGGAGCCATGTCTAGGTTATAATCATACTGTTTCAGAAAAGCCCTGGCTAAATCCACCCATGATCGGATCTGATTACTCTCTAACTGCATATACCAACTCAGAGATGCCCCAGTCAGACTATCCTGAAAGCAGTGAATCATCAACTTGTCATTTTGCACAAACGAAGTCATTATTCGGCAGAACATCACCAAATGTTGCTTCAGACAGTTATCTCCTCTGTACTTCTCAAATCTCGGCGCTCTGAACTTAGGAGGCAATGCCAGGCCAGGAACCAAACACATGTCTGCAGCATTGAGGTTGACAGCATCTTTAACTTTCAAGGCTTTGACTCCTTCTTCCAACACTCGGAGCCTTGTAGCATACTCAAGAGCTCTTGGGTCTTCGGTCCTAGCTACCGGGATCTCTCTTCGGATATTCGCCATAGGGAAAACAACACCTTGACTGTTAATAAGAGGAGGGCGTTCATTTCGGACAACAAACTGCTCACGTCGATCTCGGTCCTTAACCGGAGGTTGCACAAATTGGTCTGCAGTAATGTTGTTCACTTGCGGAAGGTCTTCCACAGACATAGAGCCATACAAAGGATTGGTCGTCATAGTAAAACCTGTCAAGGTGTTAAGAGACTGGAAGTGGCTCTCAGACATAGCTACCAATAACCTTCAATTGACTTCACTGCTCGATTCTGCTCAAATCTGCTTCAACCCCTTGGTCGTCTTCTAACAATCAACAGTTGCTCATGCCACACCGGATAATCACCTTCAGAATCAAAACAACGGCTGGATCAGATTCTGGCTAGCTGGAGAATTATATGCAATATGATGCAACAATGTTTAAGCAAATGTAATGCAAGATGCAGCAAATACGGGATCACAGCCCCCACAAATCTCTGAATACTGCTGCGCTGTTGACTGAGTACGTTCGCTCTGAAGAGAAGACCAAAATATCGGGTTGGCTGGAAGTTAAGTTCCCTGCAAAAACCCTTCCACTCACGGGTATGAACCTAATCTGACAAGGTACGGCATCCTATGCGGGTATCAATGTCACAAACTTTCAAGAGCAATGATATGATACCCAGAAGGTGTGGCATCATCATCCCTTGAAGCGGCCTCACTTAGTCGAATCCCAATTGATAGGTCCCTAGAGTCGACAATCCTCGAGTCAGACAACTTGTCGAGCCCTAAGGGCCAGGCAAGAAGCATCAAAGAGAATCTCGTCCGAGTGTAGATTTCGTGGCTAGCTGGTGCGAGCTAAGCAAGCAGGCTAACCACTACTCTCTACGTCTAAGTTTATGTGTGTACTCAAGCCTGGGTTTTGGCTTCTCTCTCAAAGGAACAACCCACCCAACAACACAATAGCAACAGATAATAGTAAAGTGCGGAAATTGTAAATACAGTAAAATACAACATACAACGCACAAAAATAAACATCCAAAGACAAACAAACGAACGCTAGGATCGACTCGCATAGGGGACGTTAGATCCCCAGCAGAGTCGCCAGTTGGCGCTACTGTGAAAATCGGCGCCGGCTATGACAGAAGAGTCGCCATCTTTCGTTATTTATCCCTCAGAACGGGAAAGGAAACGATCGGGAAAAACCTGACGAAAGGGTATAAGACAAGGTCATCGCAACCATTGTCTGGATTCGGGAGTCGGTTACGCAAGGGGAAGGTATTAGCACCCCTCACGTCCGTCGTACTCGACGGGATCCACGCTTCTTGGTTTGTCTAAAGGATGCAAAAACAATCTATCTACGGCTGCTAAAGCTAAATGGAAAGAATTGACTCGGTAGAGCGTCACACTCTATGCCTACGTATTCTCAAGAGAGAAAGTCAGAGTCAACGTAGTTTGGGAAACTATGGGGGAATGGGTTCGCCGAGATATCGCATCTCGTGCCTACGTATTCTCGTCCGGTACGAGAAATTAGAGGTACGGGGACCTACGGAACTAGAACTACGGTCTAGTCTCAAATGCGCAAGGGCAAGAGAAAGGGATAATAGGTGTTAGCGGGAAAGTCTCGATCGCACGGCAGTGAGAGAACAGAGAGGTTAGTTGTTAGTGTGCTCGCTAGGATATCGCATCCTATGCCTACATATTCTCATCCGGTGTGAGAAATTAGAGCAGCTGTAGTTAAGCCTACTACAACAAACAGGGAAACGGGAAGAAGGTAAAAGGGAGCTCGCTAGGATATTGCATCCTATGCCTACGTACTCTCGTCTGGTACGAGAGATCAGAGCAAACGTAGTTCGACGGGAAAACGAGTCTCGATTGCACGGGGGCAAGAGAAGGAGTCTCAATCGCCTGAACGCGAGAGAAAAGGGGTTTCGATCGCACGGGGGCGAGAACAAAGAGGAAGCAGGCCTACGCCTAAACGGGAAGGAACTCGGGACACACACGCAAGAACCTAAGGCGTAGGAGCGAATGTGTCACATGTCACCCTAAGGGTACCATACTAGACATCCTAGACGATTGAGAAGAAACTCCTCAACTGTCATTTTGATACGGTTGCCTGAAGACTTGAATAAGATGATGACGTTGAACGAAGCGGATCCGTTGGCTCTCGACATGCGTGCAAGCTCCATTCCAATCTTCTCCTCTCTGGATCCTTGATGAGGATGCTCGAATCAAAACCAATGTAATGCTTAGACCGTCATGGTTCGACTTATACGAGAAATCGAACTCTAAGAGGTAGCGTATTGATGTCCGTGTCAAAGACAAGATAGAGAAATGATATCGACAATCATTCTCCAATTAAATCGTGTCACACGGTCAGCCAGAAATAAAATCGAAGATAAAATCAGATAGAAAAGAAAATAGGAGAGAGAATCCAATCACGAATGGAAATAAAAGTCTACTCCTAAAATACGGCAATTAAATTCTACTAGAAAATATTCTAAAGAAATTAAAAGGAAATTGCATATGAACATAGCATAAAACAATTCTATCTAAATCCCTAATATCCTAAAGAAAATAGAAGTTCTATACTAAAATCTATAATATTCTATAAGGAAAACTAGAATGGAAAATTCTATATTACAATCTATATATATCCTATAATATGCTAAAAATAATGGAATATAAATTCTATATTGAAAACTATGCACTAATGTCCTAGGAAAATAAAACTATAATCCTAAAGAAAAAATAGAACTATATCTATTACAATCATTCCTCCAATACAAGAAAATTAAATTGCAAAGGGAGGGGGTACAATCCTTAAAAATTGGGGTAAGGTAGAAAAAAAACAGAATTGGGCCTTAAATCCACAATACAAAAAAAACAAACAAAAAAACTAAAGGCCCAGGGGGGGTTCGCTCAGCCAAGCAGGGTGCAGGCAGAAAAAACAAGCGCTTGGGCCCAGCCCAGTAACCACAAAAAATTTCCAACAGAGGGGGGTTAGCCCAAGAAATGGGTGTACGCTTAAAAAGAGACCCAAGTGATTGGGCCTCGCGGCCCACCAACTCAACCGAGTCCCAAGCTCCTCGTCCTTCTCCTCTCTCAATTTCAACAAAAACCCTAATCTCTTCTCACTTCAATCGCCGCCGCCGTCCCACTCCCTTCTCAGATCAGCTTCCCAATCCCCACCGTTTCAACCTTCAATCTCTCCTAACCTTCCCTTTTCGTCTTCTTCCCATCTTTATACCTATCTCCGTTTCATTCTCCTAATCTTCGTCTAGGATTCATGAACGCCATAAATCAACGGAGGTCAGATCTTTGAAGTTGGACTCGTTGTTGTTGTGAAGGATTTGTGATAAACATGGAGAAACAAATGAAGATCCTGAAGCTTCTGGAAAGAAGATGAGAACAATGCAGAGATCTTGAGTTGGACGACGATTCTGGAATGGCGATGAAGATCCACAAAGGTCCTTGAACATTTAGAGGTGACGAGTTCTTGAATGAAATTTCTGGGAAAACAGAGGACGGAGGGCGAAGATTCTGGAAATGATTTGATGAACGAGGTTGAATGTGCTGAAGATCGGAAGGATACGTTGCTACGTTGATGGACCTTGCTTGAAGATTTTCTGGAAAGCGCTTGGGGATTATTAAACAAAGCTGGAAAAACACATGAAGCTTCGTTGATGTTTGACGTTGATCTGTGGTGAAGATCCATGGTGAGATCTTTGACAGCGAGTTGAGGATCATCGATGATTTCAAGAACACGATGAACAAATCTGGAAAACGGTTAGGAATGTGGTTGAATGTTCTTGAACGGATCTTGAAGGATCTGGAAAATGATGAACAGATGACGAAGTTGTAACGAACACGATGGTAAAACGGTTGAAGATGGATGAAATCTGGCAAAATCTGGACGAAGATCATGATGAGCTTCATATGATGTTTCCGGTGAGGTTGAAGTTCACGGTGTGGTTTCCGGTGTGTTTGGCCGTGGGAACCGCCGTGTGATTTCACCAGCAAAAAACTCCGGCGTTTGCATGTACTCCGGCGAGAGGGGGTAGGGGATGATACACGTGGCGCGCATGCAAGCAAGGGAGAGTGTGAAACGGACAAGTGGCAGGGTGAGTTGGCGGTGAGTGCTGAGTGAGGTGGTGGCTAGGAATTGACACGCGTGGCAGCTTATATACGTGACAAGTGTCACGAATTGGGCCCCCAAAATGCTGGACATCTGGCCCACAAACTAATGATTCAATTAATGAACTAATTAATGATTAAGACTTCAATTAATACAAAAATAGAATGATTAACTAGACTAATTAAACTTTCATTTAATATTTCCTAATTAAAACGAAAATGACTCTAATTAAGTAAACTAATCTAATAGACTCTAATAAATCCTAATAAAAAGAGAAATCAATTAAAACTAAACAATTCAATTAAAATCTAATCCAAATATCTATTTAAATTCTAAAAAACTATATTATCCTAAAAACAAATAAAATCTATTTAATAAAACCTAATGTCTATTTATTATTAGAAAAAACTAATATTCTAATATTCTAAAAATCTATTAAAATTCTATTAAGCAATAAAATCTATTAAAAACAATTAAAAATCTAAAAAAAAGCAATAAAGGCAATTAATTCTATTAAAAGAGAACGCGAGACCAGATCGGAATAAACGGTAAAAACCGGACACTGGGATATCCTCAAAACAACAGCGAGAGATGAAAACATCGGGAAGAGCACAACTTCCCAAAAATACACGCCGCTTATCCGAACCGGTCTGAAACGTCTGAAATGTGAAAATCGGGCTGTGATCCCGATAAAATCAAAATGGCTGAAAAAATGCAATGTATGCGGTATGCGAGTGCGAATGCAAAATGCGTCGAAACATAAACCAGATGAGGGAACCGGTTGGTCAAATTTTGGGGTGCAACACCAAGGCCATGCCCCGCGTTCACGTGCGCAATCACTCCTTCGAGCTGATTAACGGATATCTCCTGGGGTACATAATCAGTGTCAAGAGCTTTCAGCAAAGCGTTCCAATGGGCCTCGAAACAAAGCAACAATGACAAAATTGAGATTTTGGAAGGCGTCTGCTGCAGATGATCGACAATTTCATAGTCACTCTTCCGAATTAATCTCATAAATTCTTCCACATCTTTAGTCAAAGACTCTTTTTCCTTCTCTTGAGAAGGTCCTTCTTCATTGAATTTACCCTTCCCTTTGGCAGTTCTCTCAGCTTCTACTTCTGGCGACGTGAAAATTCTACCGCTGCGGGTTATGCCCCCTGCCCCCACAAGGTTATCAACTGACCCAACCGGCGGGCTTTCCAGGTTCATCTTTTCTCCATTGCAGTAAACTTCCGCTCCATAGTTCTAAGGGATGGCTTTAGTGCTTTCATATGGAACGGGTCCAGCTTTGGTTATGGTGATAGTCGGCCGCTTGGGAGGCGCCGATATCGTGACAGTCTTAAACGGGATCGTAAACATTGCAACTTCGCCCTGCCTTTCAGCTATTTCCTCAACAGGCTTCTCTTCAGCAGTACGATCGAATTGCAGCGTACTTTCATCAATTAGACCTTGAATACCCCTTCTTAAGTTATCACAACCCTCAGGCCGAGCCAAACAATTAACACAATTTGCATCACATCCAGGGAAAACTCCCCCTTTCAGCAACCTGCTTTTTACACGACCCAGAGGCGTCTTCAATTCATCTACATTCATAACCAAATCCAGACTGGCATCCTCAAAGATTGCACCAACCTATGCAGATCTGTGAGACGGCATCAGATTTTTCTCAATATTGGGTGCCTCATTACCAAAGTTTATAGCCTTACTATCTATCAAATCCTGCACCTTGTGCTTGAATGCGTGGTAATTCTCTATGCTGTGACCGGGTGCCCCGGAGTGGAATTCACAATTTGCATTGACGTCATAGCCAAAAGGAGGTGTGCCCTTCAGCGGAGCTAACGTCCTTTTCTCAACAAGCTGCAATTGTAATAGAGTTTGAAGAAGCTGAGCATACGGTAGTGGAGGCGCATCAAATACTCTTTTCACGGCCCTATCCCGACCTTGGAACCTTTGTGGAGCCTCATTCTGTTGTCCCTGTTGCTGTTGTTGTTGTTGTTGTGGTATAAGAATTGTTACACTAGCAACCTGCTTCCTGTGACCAGCCTGACTTCTATCCCTCCTCTAGGCGCTATATATTGAATTAGTGTCTCCTTGCTTCTTATTCCCTAAAACCTTTTTACCACCTCCAGCTGTGGTCGATTCTCCCCCTTGAATCTTACCGATCTTGACGCCGTTCTCTATACGCTCTCCCAAGAGTATTATCTCAGAAAAATTATCCGTTGTACAATTGAGAAGCCTGTCATAATACAAACCAGAGAAAGTTCCCAAAAAAAGATCCACCAACTCACGCTCTACCATGGGTGGGTGCACCCTAGCTGCAAGCTCACGCCACCTCTAGGCGTACTCTTTAATACTCTCGCCATTCTTCTGAGAAAGATTTTGGAGTTGGACCCTGTTCGGCGCAAGGTCGCTGTTATATTGGTAATGCTTTACAAAGGCCTCCGCCAACTCTTTCCAGCTACCAATCTGAGTGGGCTCTAACCCCATATACCATTCCAATGACGGTCCAAACAAGCTATCCTATAAAAATGCATCAGCATCTTTTCGTCATCAGAATAGGCAGACATTCTCCGATAATAAGACCGTACATGAACTCTTGGGTAACTATCCCCCTTATACTTGTCTAAAGTAGGCACTTTGAACTTGAGTGGCACCCTCAAGCCAGGAACCAACCCCATATTGGCCATGTCCAACCCCATGGCGTTCTGATTGGGAAGACCTCTCACTTGTTCCTCCAACATCTTGAACCTTCGGTCATTGTCAGTGGGCATCTCAAGATCCCTGCCTTGCGGAGCGAAAGCATCTTCTTGACGATCCTCACCCCAATGAGAATCCCCATTATCATACCCATCGTAAGCAGCATTAGGACCAAAGCCATTCTGATTGAACCTGGGACCATACCCCATATTACCAAAGCCCTGATTAGCAACACCTGGCCCAAAACCAGCGTTGTAGGCACCCATCCCAACACCGTTGTTGCTTGTGTTGCCAAAACCTGCATTGCCAAATACCTGATTGCCATAGCCTTGATTGTCATAGCCTTGATTGGAACCACCAAAACCAGCATTGCCAATACCCATACCTACACCATTGTTCCCAGTACCAACACCAAAACCCGCATTCCCAGTTCCAACATTAAAACCAGCATTTCCCGCTCCAACATTTTCGTTGGTTTCCACATGCCTGTTACCATTACCAGTCACGTTCCCATTCCCAGCCCCATTACCGTTCTCAGTGGTATTGAGGACGACCACTGGTACATCATCACCCGCTTGAGGAGTCTCGACTTGAGAAGGATTAGTGGCAACTCCGTCATGTAGCACACCGTTACCATCGACTCGTGAAATCAGAGGCTGCACCAGAGTCTGAAGCTGCTCTTGGCCCTTGGCCACAGTTTCCATGACCTGCATGAACTGCGCCATCCTGTCGCGCATCTCCTGCATCTCAGTTTGCATTTGATCCATAGCTTTCTTGCAATTACTCTTGTAGAGTAACGATGAATTCGCTGATCGGCAATCCTGAAACCTGTATCAACAGAGGGTTAGGAAAAAGCTCAAGGTACCTGTCATGCAAATGATTTATGCAAATGCAAACATGTATCCATGCGTTAGGAGGAAGTCCCCCTTGATTCTAGCTCCTAGACAAATAAAGTCTACCGTCCAATCATGGAAAGAAACCCTCATATATATGAAAAACCCACATGGGTAGCGTACAACAGTAACTGCATACAACTGAAGCAACAAGCATGACCCCAACCAACAAGCCTGATGGTGATCAGCATATTAATGCATAAAAGTACAAAGAAATACAAAGAAATCAAGTGCATCTATGGGCACGGAAATTCTCTAGTAACTTCTTCGTAGCGGGATGGTCAGGCTGAGTGAGCAAGCTCTGGATCAACAAATCCCTTTGCCTGATGGCATCTGGAAGGTTCTCGGCAATGCTCCCACAAACACCCTCTTCAGAACGGTTCTCCACCGTACTCCTCTTAGCATCAGCTCGGAGTTGATAATCCAGTAAGTTAGCTTTGGTCTGAACCAACTTATATTGGACGTCTCGTCGAAGGGAGGCCTCAGCCTCTATCTTTTTATCTTTGGTCTCCACTTGAGCTTCCAACTAGGCTATCTGTTGCTTCAGCTTTTCTTCTTTCTCTTTGTGGCTAGTCAAAGTTTTGTTCCACAACTTCTCGTACTGGGTCAACTTCCGGTATGCCTTATCCAGATCCTGCTTCTTGGTGGTTCAACACCCCGTGCACTACCTTTAGGTCCAACCCAAGACGCTCTCTAGAATCAGTCTCTTTGGTTAAATTAGCGCTGAGGTGGTTGATCAACTCTGTCTGCTTCTTGCAGGTGTGTACAGCTTCTTTCTTTTCTCTTCAGAGTTGAGCAATCTCATTTTCCAGCTCTTCGTTGGCTTTGATTAGCTCTTCATTATTAGCTTGAAGCTGATCATACTTCTGGATTTTGATCATGGTAGGCTCTGAAGGGCAGTCCTGCTTGACAGGAGGAAAAGACATCAACACTTTTTCTGCTCTGCTATGAATCCAGTCCACATAAGGAGGATAAGCCTGATTATTGCTCTTCCCTAATGATGTCTTTCCTTTGCGGTGAACGTTGTTCCAAGCATGTTCGAATCTGACCAAATCATCCCCTTCTAATGCACCGGTGAGGTACAGAGATTCATGTACCTCTTCGTCCTTAGTAGGGCCCCTCAAAGCATACCCAAACTGTCTGATAGCGATAGAGGGATTGTAGTTGATGCAAACCTTCCTACGCACCAGGGGGACATTAGGAAAGTTCCCACAACTATAAATGATTTCACTCCCCAGGCAATCTCTATCAAACCAATCAATATCTTCGATAGACAAGCTCATCAGTCGCTCAGACCACTCCTTCGTCTCTGCAGTCTTTATAAAAGGACCATCCTTAGGTAAATGAGTGGCAAACCATCTGTAAAACAGTGAAGCACACAGGACACACCCTTGCCTCTTCTATTCTCATTCTTGTAGTGCACCAAATGATACACGTCTCCGAGCAAGGTAGGGATGGGATTCCTTGAGACTAAAATACGAAGAGCGTCCACATCCACAAAATCAGGAATATTGGGTAATAACATGACACCATATATGCACAATGCCAAAATAGCTTTGAATGCCACCCAACATTCCTTCTTGGCGAAGTGTCGGGCTTTCTCAGCAAGAAAAAGTAATGGGAATCCCCAGGCTCTGTTTCTCCTGACTGTTTTTCCTTTCAAATCAGAAACCTCGATATGCAGAGCTGTAGCAATACTAGCCAGATTTGGCTCCTGATCAATAGGCCAAAAGGATACCTGAGCAAGAATGGGTATTTCCAATATGGCAGAAAACTCTTCCAAAGTGGGGGCCAGCACATAGCTTGGAAATGTGAAGCAACGCAGCGGAGGATCATAAAACTGAAGCAGAGTCTGAAGTTTGCTCCATTCATACACAGATGGCTTGCATACAACGCTGAGCAGCTTCCCATAGGTTCCTCTGAAGTCTCTCATCATTTCTTTACCAAGCAAGGAAATCAAACCCCTCAGAGTAGTAATATCTAGAGTAGGAAACTTATAGGCCAAAGTTCTTCTCACATTGGGCTCCATGATGGACGCAGAAAGGACAAGATTGTTAGAATCGAGAGAGAACTGCACACTTGCAACACAGATACGTGTTAAATGCAATGCAATATGAAAATGTAAATGCAAATGCGAAATGCAGCAGGGGATCAAGAGTGATGTGTTGTGCTATGCTGTGAAGTGGTAGGTCATAATTTTGCTTCAGCAAGAAAATACCATAATTTTGATAATAAAGGCCTACTGAAACCCACAATACTGATTCACTGTCAAGAAAACCAGGTTGTCTGAAGGTTACGGTTTCCTGCAATAACCCGACCCCGTTCACTGGTATGGACCTAATCACTGACAAAGGTACGACATCCTATGCGTTCATCAATGTCACATACTTTGAAGAAACAATGACACGATACCCAGGAAGGTGTGGCATCATCATCTCTTGAAGCGGCCTCACTCAGCTGAATCACAAATGATCGGTCCCCAGAGTCGACAATCCTAAGATCTGAAGTCCTTTCAATGGCCCACTGGGCTGGAAATGGAAATCATCTCAAAGAACCTCGTTTGAGTGCAGATTTCGTGGGAACTAGTGCATGCCTAACATAAAGGTTCACCACAAATCTGCTTCTAAAGTTATGTACATACTCAAGCATGGGTCTGGCTTATCACTCATTAGAGCCCCCTCCCACAACAGTACAACATTAATAATATCATACTGAAAACAAAATGCGGAAGGTAAAAATGCGATAAATAAACACAACCCAACAGGTAAACACGCAAGCGCTAGGATTGACTCGCACAGGGAACCATTAGAGTCCCTAGCAGAGTCGCCAGTTGTCGCTACGGTAAAAATAAGGTGCCGGAAAAACAGAAGAGTCACCTCCTTTCGTTATTTATCCCGCAGAGGGGGAAAGGAAACGATCGGAAAAACCTGACGAAAAGGTATAAGACAAGGTCATCGCAACCATGTCTGGATTCGGGAGTCGGTTACGCAAGGGGAAGGTATTAGCACCCGTCACGTCCATTGTACTCGATGGGATCCACGCTTGTTGTGTTTATCTGACGGGTTGGTTTTATCTATCTACCCTAAAAGGTCTGGTCTGAAACGAAAAGAAAATGACTCGGCAGAACACGACAGTTCTATGCCTACGTATTCCCGTCTAGAACGAGAAACCAGAGTCAACGTAGTTCGCCTAACTACGGGTTACAGGGGGAAGGTTGCTCCCCGAGATATCGCATCTCGTGCCTACGTACTTTCACATGGCGTGTGTTGCACCCCAAAATTTGCCCAACATTTCTTTACCTAGCTTGTGTTTCATTTCATTCACATTAGCATTATCATTTGCATTTCATAGACATGTATGCAGGAGATCAAGAGGTATGATTACCCATTAAGGGCTACACAAGACCTTGAAGCTAGCTAAGGAGCTTATTCAAGTGTTCAAGGGTTGATATCCTTGTCAGAGAAGTTAAAAGATCCTCAAGAGAGAGTGGTTGAAACCAAGGTTGTGTGCCTCCTAACTTGAGAGTTGTGGGAGCTCATCAGATGATTCTGAAGCCAAGAATGTGGACTTGAAGCCTTGAGAGAGCTTATGAGATGTCTTGGAAGCCATCATGAAGCCTAGATAGGTCATTGTGCAAGATTAAGAAGACTCAGCCATAAGTGGTGTAATTAGGGTTTGACTGGGTCAACCCTAGGTCAACTGATGATTTGAACAAGGTTGAGACCTAATTCAAGAGCCATGTGATCATGGATTGATACATTGAGATGTTATAAGGATGATTCCAAGGTCAACTCATCATGATTTAAGAGTCTGAGAAGTTTCAAGCTAGGGTTTCTAAGGCTTGACAGTGTAAAATCCCCTAGTTTGACCCCTATCTTCAAGGCAGTTTAGCTCAAGATGTGATTGTTATCTCATCCCACCCCCAACATGAATGTTGTAGATCATGATCTTAGCTTTAATTTGAGTTCTATAAGTCCTTTATAGGATTTTTAGAACTCAAGTTATGACTTTGACAAGTTACAGGTCATCTGAGGTATGTGAATTTGGGGGCTTGAAAGTTACCCAACTTGCATCAAACTTTTGCCATAGAAGGATGATTCCTATGAACTTTTGGTCAACATGAATGTTTTTCATTATCCTCTTATCTTTCTAGAGAGTACTAGAAGTCCTTGACAGGATCTGTAGAACTCAAGTTATGGCTTTCACAAGTCAAGGGCATTTTGGTCATTTGGAGATTATAGGTCATTTCAAGCATAAGGCCATAACTCCCATTTCCAAGCTTCAAATGGGAAAATGTTCAACATCAAACTTGTTCAAAATGATGTTTTAAGCCTAGTGAAGAGGTCATGAGAGGTTCGAAATGCTTGTAGCTCAAAGTTGCAAGAATGACCTAAAATAAGGGTATAAGTTAAATGAACCAAAGTTGGAAATTGATATTTTTGACCTACACATCCAAACCATGGCATGTAATATATCATTTTGACTCTAGAAAACATTTTAAGAACATTGGTTTAGCCACATTTTTGAGTTGGTTTAATTTGTGGACTTGCTTTGAAAAGTAGTTACTTACATCATAAGTAACATTTGCAAAACTCAAATTCAAGGCACGAGCAAGATCCCTTGCAAGCCAAACACTTTCAAAATGTCACTAAGGGAGAAATTGGAAGAGAATGAGATTGGTTTCAGGCTGCACACAGAACTATGCACACCATGGCATATGGTTGAAATTCTCATGTCATGAGAGATTGAAACTCTCATTAGAAGGATCTAGAGGGTTCTAGATCATACATACATGTTCTATATATTGAGTAGAAGAGGTTCAGATGAAAGGTTGGTGATAATTGAAGGAGAGAGCATAGATTGAGATTGAGATTTCATAGCTTGCAACTGAATTCGGTTTCACCAATTTCTTCACTTTCCATCCATTTTCTTGATTGCAACTTCTTCCATGGATGCTAGGGATTGAGTCCAGATCATAATCAAGAGGAATTCGTGGCTTATTGGTGTTCTTGAGCTCAAATTTTTCCACCTGCAACTCACCATCGGGTTTCAAGATTCAGGAGTTTCCAACCAGTTCTATTGCATACAGAAGCAAGGAAAGGATCCATTGATCGTGTCTGGAAGGTTGGAGAGCTTGATTTGAAGGTTTAGTGCATCTGTTCATCAAGAATTTTCAGGTTAGTAACTTTCTTCCTCCAGCATGAATTAGGTAGAATCAAGACGAATTAGGGTGTTAGATGCATTGTAGAACGGTGTAGGAATGATTTCAGACCATTAATTTGAGAATTAGTGACCAATTTAGGATGTTACCATTTTCGGTTGAGAATTGGTTATGGAGAATCTTGAGGTTTAAGAGAGAACTAAGGGCATGAATGAATTCATGAGGGAATTTGGGACATGTTTCATTAAGGGATCGTGGCCTATGGTGGACTCTATGTTGAACTAGGGTTGTGGAACGATGACCGGAGAACCACCAGTGGTGGCCTGAGCTGCGCGCGAGTTTCAGAGGTTTGAATTGGGGGAGATGACTTGATAACCATCAGATCTTGGTTGGATTTTGACTGAAGGCATGATCCAACGGCCACGTATTGATTTCAATTTGTGAAGGACTCTGAATCACATTGCAACGCTGCGTTTCATTTAATCAGTGGTTTTGGGCTTAGTGAAATAATTGTTATCCCCACCCCCCTGATGGCCCAATTGTCATTATGAACTGAGCGTGTTTACTATCTGCACCATGGTTTTATTATTTTACTTGGATTTTCTTTATTTTTTGCATTTTGTTCATGGTTCTTGAAAAAATCATATAAAATTGAAAAATGATCCAATCAATCCCATTCTTTTTGCATTATACTCATGATTGAGTCTAATATTTTTTAGATAAAAAATATTTTCATTTCATGCATTTTCTGAGTTTATGGGAATTTTACATTTTAATTGATATAAAATGGTTATGTTTGATACTTAATTTTGTGGAATTTTGTGTGATCATGTGGTGATGACTTTGATCCTGATTTTTTGTCTGTGATTAGTTTAGACATGTATGCTCCCATAGCATTTTTCTCACATTTTTGTGATGAAGATAGGTGTGTTTTCTAGATTGAGATTTAGGGGCTTCCTTTTAGGGTTTAGGTTTAGTACCTTATAGTATAGAATTTATTTCTAGGTCTTATTTGATGATTTGATCTCTAGAATTAATATGATAGAGTCATGATTGACCTAGGTTCCCATAGTTATTTTTGTAGGATTTTACAATTGATTTTAGTATTTTAGTTAGGATTAACTTTAGTACTAGGTTTTAGGTGATCCTAACTTACTAACTCAACTAGATTAACCTCTTTAGTCCCCTTGGATTAGGGTTTTTGCTTTGTTTGCCTTTGGTTGAGATTGAAGACAAGTTGAAGACAAGGTGAGGATGCTTGAAGTTGCTTGAAGTTGCTTGGAGCTTGGAGTTGCTTGTGCCTGAAGGTGTCTGATGAAGATTTAGGAGGTAGGAGACATAGGGAGAGCCTTATAATTAGAATGACTTCTTTCACAAATATGGAAAACATCTTGTGCTCCCATTCCTCCCAATGACTAAAAGTGCTTCTAAGATATTCACATCCCTCCTTTGGAGGGATGAGTGGCTTTATCTAGGAAGTAGAACTTTGAGGGAACCAGTCTCTCATAATGATGAACCCTTACAGGCTTCCTTTGGTTGTCAATAAGCTGTTTATCATTTCCACTCATTCTGTTAAATCAATTGTCTTCTGGTTTGAGTATCTTGAAAGATGTTGGACTTGAGTTTGAAGATGAGGACTTCACTGAAGAGTGTGGAAGAGGATGATTCCTTGAGCATTGCCATTGCAGCTGAAGCTTGAAGAGCAAGAAGAACAAGTTGATACTTGAAGATTCAATGGAGATTGAATAAAGAGCTGAGGGTTGAAGAATTGAAGGATGAAGTTGACACTTCCAGGTGATTGAAGACTTCTCTGAGAAGCTGAAGCTTGTAGGAGAAGAAGACCAAGTTGGTACTGGTAAAGCAAAGAGAGCTGAAGCTTGAAGACCAAGTTGATACTTGTGAGGAAGATCCAATGGAGATTGAGTGTAGAGCTGAGGCTTGAGGAATAAAGGATAAGTTGATACTTACACTGATGCTTGGAGAGCCTGAAGGAATCAAGTTGATACTTGCAGTTAGGAGTGAAGCCTGAAGGTGGAATTGACTGAAGAGCTGAAGCTTGGAGAAGAGAGAATAAGTTGATACTTATGTTTGATGGATTGAAACCTTGGGGAAGCAAGTTGATACTTGTCATGAAGGATGATAGCCTTGAAGGGTGGTTGAAGTCTGAAGACTGGATTGCTGTCAGAAGAGCTGAAGCTTGGAATTGAAAGAGGGGTTGATCTGCTTTCTTTTCTTGTTTGTTTTCTTTTCTGTGCTGATGTGCCTTGTTTGACTTGCTTGATGCATTAGAATAAGTTCATATCTAGAATGACTTTAAGCTAGGAGCATGATTGCAATAGAGGTTGAGTTGCTCCCTCTGCTTGTATTTTTACTGTATGGCTTTGCTTGCGGGTATTTGGTAGAGCCTAGCTCCCTTGCCCATGTGGTCTGTGTTTTGCTTGATAGCATGTTACTTCATTCTTTCCGTATGATTGCAGTTGCTTATCTTGCTTGATAGCACTTTATTTTATTTCTTCTGTATGATTGCAGTTATTCATATCTGGCTTGAGGTTGAGATGAGCTTGTGGAGGCTACTTCCCCACACACATTTCCTCCCTCACTTGCATTGCATGCATTTTACAGTCGTTTACTGTTTATCTGTTTACTGTTTACTGTTTAAGCTGATGCTTTATCTGTTTCTGTTTATCATTGACATGATCCCTTAGGACTCTCATTTCCTTTGATAAGGAAGTGATGATAGAACTTTAGGTTGAAACCTATGCATGATAACTTCTAGGAGTTCCCTGTTTCAAACTTCAACTATAGGATGAATCCGCATGACAACATTAGGACTTGATAGTCTCCCTTAGTTGAGCCTGCTCTCTCTTCTCATCTCAAAACAGCTTAAAATACAGTAATCATGAATGATTTCTTTCGTACGTTACGAGCCTTAAGCTATCTGAGAAAGGATTGTTGGAGAGCTTCTTTTCAACAGTCTGGATGTTTAGTACGGCACCCTTTGGGTGACATGCGACGCATTCACTCTCAGGTCATAGTCTTTAGTGCGATTGAAATTGCAAACACAATAAGAAACACTTCTTCCGTAAAAGACAGAAAACAAACTCCAAACCTTTTTGCCCTGTGGGCCCATAATTCAAAGGAAACTTTTCTGAAGAAAAGAGTGTCGTTAAACTTCAGCGTCGCTGCAAACAGGCTTTGTCCCTAACTGTTGGAACTGCTGTTTAACCCTACTCGATAAAACAGATGAATCTGAATCCCCGTAATCCGTATTATCCCGAACTACGTAAGGTCTGATCTCTCATACCTGTTGAGAGTACGTAGGCACAATACTGATGTATTGGCGAGCCACCTTCCCCATAACTCGTCGTAGGTCGAACTACGTTGCCTCTGATTTCTCATTCGCTGATGAGAATACGTAGGCATAAAGTGCGACGCTTTGCCGAGTCATTTTCTTTTCTTTTAAGCCAGCCTTGATAGGTAGATAGATAAAACCAACTCGTCCAGTAAACACAAACAAGCGTGGATCCCGTCAAGTACGACGGACGTGAGGGGTGCTAATACCTTCCCCTTGTGTAACCGACTCCCGAACCCAGACAACGGTTGCGACGACCTTGTCTTATACCTTTTTCGTCAGGTTTTTCCGATCGTTTCCTTTCCCGCTCTGAGGGATAAATAACGAAAGGTGGCGACTCTTCTGTTTTGCTGGCACCTTATTTTCGCGGAAGCGACAGCTGGCGACTCTGTTGGGGACTTGATAGTTTCCTGGGATCCAACGTCCCGAATGCAAGTCAGTTTAGGGATCCAACATCCCCTGCGAGAGTCAATCCTAGCGCTTGTATGATTACTTGTTGGGTTGTGTTTATTTATCGCATTTTTATTTCCCGCATTTTATTTCCAGTATGATATGATTATCTGTGCTGTTGTGGGAGGGGCATTCTGATGAGTGAGAAGCCAGACCCAGGCTTGAGTGAACTTAGCATTAGTTGTGGAAATTAGTGGGCGCGTGCTTGCTTGGCAGGCACTAGTGTCTCATGAAATCCACGCTCAGACGAGGTTCTCCCGATTGACATCTTTTTCAACCCTTTGGGTTGAGGGGGTTGTTGGTTTGGAGGATTGTCGACTCTGGGGACCGATCATTTGGGATTCAGCCGAGTGAGGCCGCTTCATGAGTTGGTGATGCCACACCTTCTGGGTATCGTATCACCGCATAGGATGCCGAACCTGTGTCAGTTTAGGTCCATGCCTGTGAGCAGGGCTGGGTTTATTGCAGGAAACCTTGACCTTCAGACTACCTGTTTTCCTTAATAGTGAATTAGTTTTATTGATACCAGAGGGTCTCATCATCAGATATATGATTGTTCTTGACAAAGCAGGTTCATGGTTGGGATCAGAGGATCTCATCAGCAGATGCGTAGTTGTTCTTGATAGAGCAGGTTTGTGATTGGGATCTGAGGATCTCATCTGCAGATGTATGTTTGTTCTTGACAGAGCAGAGTTTGGGTCCTGTGTCAGAGGCCCTGTATCAAATGTTTGTTCTTGACAGAGCAGATTTATGGTCCTATGTGTGTTCTTGACAGAGCAGATTTGTGGTCCGATACCAGAGTTTTCTTATTATTAGATATAGTGGTTGTTCTTGATAGAGCAGCATCATGGTTTGTTGATACATAATCTCCACAACACAGTTGCCTTGATCTCCTACTGCATGATTGCATTTTACATTGTTTTGCATACTTATTTGCATTTCATTAACGTGTGTCTGTGTTGCAGGTACCGTTTCCCCCGATCCAGGTTTTCTTGCCTCCTATTGTATTGTTATGGGTTCTCTGAGGAAGACCGTGGCTTACAAGCTCCCTACTCCGGATGTTGTTCAACTGACTGGTTTGATGGCTTTAGCAGATGATTCTGTGAGAGATGAGTTAAGAAAGTCGTACGGCAAATTGCTCAGTTTGGTTCGTAAACCTTCGGCGTTTGAGTTGAATGGGTTGCACGCCTTGTTGCAATTCTACGATCCTCCGTTGAGATGCTTTACTTTCCAGGACTTCGTTCTCGCACCCACCCTAGAGGAATATGCTGATTTGTTAGGTGTGCCTATCAAGAGGCAGATGCCCTTTGTTCATATGGATGCTGAGTCTAATCTGGCTAGTCTAGCTCCGTCACTTCATCTGGATGCCTCCGAGTTGGTTTTGTCTAGTTGGAACAAGGTTCCCGGTTTCTCCTTGCAGTTCTTAGTGGGAAAGGCTCAGCAGTGCGCCAAAGACGGATGTTGGGTCGTGTTCAACGCCATTCTCGCTCTGTGCATATATGGCATCATTTTGTTCCCCAATATGCCTGACTTTGTGGACTTCGACGCGTTTCGCATCTTTGCTTCAGGGAATCCAGTCCCTACCTTGATAGGAGATGTCTACCATTCCATCCACTACAAAAATGAGAACAGAAGGGGCAAGAATGTCTCATGTTGTGTGCCCCTACTCTATAAATGGCTTGATAGTCATCTACCCAAGAGGGGTCCCTTTGTTTTGTTTGCAGCCACAATTGAGTGGTCTGAGCATTTGATGAGTCTATCAGCAGAGGATATTGACTGGTTTGATAGAGATAGGTTGGGTACCGAGATTATCTTCAGCTGCAGCGGGTTTCCGAACGTGCCTTTGATAGGCAGGAAGGGTTGTATCAACTACAATCCATCTCTGCTGGTCCGACAATTTGCTTATGCTTTGAGAGCTCCGCCGAAGGATGAAGAGGTACAGGAATCTCTGTACCTCACTGGTCTTCTAGAAGGGGATATGTTATTTAGGCTACAGCGCGCTTGGAATGGTATCAGTAAGCGGGGAAAACCATTGCTGGGGAGAAGCAATAGCCAAGCCTACCCTCCGTATGTGACTTGGATAAGAGCCAAAGCAGATGCTATAGGGATGACGTTTCTTCCTGCCAAGCCAGAAAGCCCTCCAGTGATTGAAGAGCCTACCACCGTGCCCATTCAGCAGCATAATCAGGTGTTAGCTGAGAGAGATGAATTGAAGAGGGCAAATGAAGAATTGGAGAAAGAATTGGCTCAACTCAGAAGCGAGAGAAACGAAGCTGTTTATTCCTTCAAGAGGCAAACAGAGCTAGTGAACCAGTTGGGGATAGATCTGACTAAGCAGATAGCTGAGCGTGAGCGCATGGGTCGAGACTTCAAGGCTGTCAACGACGTCCTGGCCACGAAGAAGCAGCACTTGGACGAAGCATATCGGAGGATATCCAAGTTTAACCAGCACTGGAAGGCCACCCTAGCCAACAGGAAAGAGCGGGAGGATAAGCTGATGCAACAGATCTCCAAGCTGAAAGCCCAGGTGAAGGCTAGTGAGAAGAGGTTTGATGAAGAAACCGCTCGCAGATATGCCGCTGAAGGCCAGCTTAACAGGGCTCTTGCTAACCTGAAGGAGCACAAACTGACGTTTGAGTCCGAGAAGCGGAAGTTAGAAGATTGTTTCGGCGAAGGAGCATGGGAAGATTCAGTCGAAGGTCTTCAGTACACCATTATGCAGAGGGAGTTACTCATCGAAGAGTTGCTCACTCGGCCTGATCATCCAGAAACGAAGGGGTTGTTAGAAGAGTTTCACGCCCGTGGCCGTGCTTGACTATTTGTATTCCTTTTGTTTGATCATTGTTGTATGCTGACCATCACCAGGCTTGTTGGTTGAGGTCACACTATTGATTCGTCTTGTACTCACTGACGTTGTGTACCGCCTTGATGGGCTTTCTTCATATATATGAGATGTTATTTCCATGATTGGACTCGGACTTCTTATTATCAGCACTGGCACTCAGGCGCTAGGATCGGGGGAAATCTCCCTAATGCATAGACACACGTTTGCATTTGCATGAAGCATTTGCATAACGAGCACTTTGTCGTTTTTCCTAACCCTGTTGTGTTTTCAGGTTGTTTCAGGTTGTTCTAGGATTGATCAGAGACCTATCCACCGTTATCTGACTAGAGCAAATCAAACCAGAATCATGGAGCAAGTGCAAACTGATGTTCAAGAACTCCGCGAAAGAATGGACCGCTTCATGGAGCTCATGCAAGCGGTCGCCAATGGCCAGGATCAGCTCAGAACCTTGGTTCAGCCTCTGATTTCAAGGGTTGATAGCAATGGCGTACTCCATGGTGGGACTGTGCCAACCCCTCCACCAGTTGAAACTCCTCATAATGGCGTCCCCGTGACCGGGGGGAATGGCAGTGCCAACGGCAATGTGATAGCTAACACGGGACTCAATGGCAATACGACGGGCGTCGGTAATGGAAATTTTGAAGCTAACGTCAATGTTGGGCTGGGCAATGGCAATGCGGGTGTCGGTAATCTGTTTGGACCTTAGCCGTGGTTAGAAGATCGTCAGGATGATGTGTTCTCTCAGAGAGGTGCTGAAGGGGAGCTGACTGCTGAAGCACGACTTAGGTTCAAGGCACTCGAGGATAAGATGATGAATATCGAGAATCAGAACACCCTGGGTGTTGATATGTCCAAGTTGGGATTGATCGCTGATTTCAAGGTGCCTCCCAAGTTCAAGGTACCTGACATTGAAAAGTACAAGGGCACCACTTGCCCTCGCGTTCACCTGATATCATATTACCGGAAAATGTCTGCTCATTCTGAGGACGAGAAGTTGCTGATGCACTTCTTTCAGGACAGTCTGTCTGGACCATCCCTCGAATGGTACATGAGTCTGGAACCTACCAGTGTGTGCACGTGGAAGGACCTTGCTGAAGCATTCGTGCACCACTACCAATATAACAGTGACTTGGCTCCGAACCGAGTCCAACTGCAGAATCTGTCACAAAGGAACAACGAAGGGTTCAAGGAATACGCCCAACGGTGGCGTGAGTTGGCAGCCAGGGTTCAGCCGCCGATGGTTGAATGTGAGCTTGTGCAGATGTTCGTAGCCACCCTCCCAAGGGTTTATTATGAGAAATTGGTCAGCGGTATGTCCGGAACCTTCTAAGATCTCATTATCACGGGTGAGCACATCGAAAATGGGATCAAACTGGGGAAAATTCAAGGCGATTCATCCTCAGCTGGAGGAGGCGGAAAGAAACCTTATGGTGGCAAAAGACGGGAAGGAGAAACGAGCGCCGTGACCAACGCTCGAAGGAAGGGTAAAGGCCCTCACCAACAGGTGGCCAGCATAACTATCCCGACAGTTCAACAGCCGCAGCAGCAGCAACCGAATCAACAAGGGTACATAAAGTATCAGAATAGGGCACCTCTGTCGAGCCGTCACCTCGAGACACCGCCCATGTCGTACGCGCAACTATTGCAGACTCTGCTCCAGCTACAGTTGATCCAGAAGAGAACCTTGGCTCCCTTGACAGGGGCACCTCTGCCAGGTTATGATGCGAATGCAACTTGTGAGTTTCACTCAGGGGCACCAGGCCACACAATAGAGAATTGCAAAGCCTTCAAACACAAGGTGCAGGACATGGTGGACGCCAAGATCATCAACTTCTCAGATAATGTGCCAAACATCACGAAGAACCCTATGCCGAATCATAGGGGAGGTGGAGTAAACGCCATTATTGAAGACGAGAGTTTGGATTTGTTGACTGATGTCCGAGGTCTGAAGACACCGCTTAGCTTCGTTAAGGCTAAGCTGATGAAAAGAGGTTTCTTCCCAGGTTGCGGAGAGCTGTGTATGGGCTGTGCGACTAGTCCTGATGGATGTGAACAGCTGATAGAGGGCATCCAAAGTCTGATGACTGAAGGGATCCTGCAATTTAGCCGAAGGGCCGAATGTGGATCGGGAGAGGTAATGCTGAAGCAAGATGATGAGGTTGCCACCATCACCATCCCTCGCCAGACGATAACTATTTCTGCACCCAGGCCGCCCATGATTACCATCACCAAAGCTGGGCCGATACCTTTAGAAAGCACCAATGTTGTCCCATGGCATTACGGGGCTGAAGTCTACTGCAACGGACAGAAGTTGGAACTAGAACCGTTTGGGTCGTCTGTGGAGAACCTAGCGGGCGTTAGCGGAATTACTCGCAGCGGAAGAGTATTTGCACCACCTGAGGTCGTGGCGGACAAGGAGGACAAAGCTGATGCAACTGATAAAGGGAAGAGTAAAGTCGTCGAAGAGACCCCGTGTGGGGTAGAAAAAGACTTACTTGTTAAAGACGCTGAGGAATTTATGAGGTTGATTAAAAAGAGTGACTACAAGATCGTGGATCATCTCCATCAGACACCCTCGAAGATTTCCATCCTGAATCTGTTGCTGTGTTCTGAGGCACACCGCAACGCGCTGCTGAAGGTGTTGAACGCCGCGTATGTACCGCAGGAAATATCGGTAAACCAGCTGGAAGAGGTCGTAGCCCACGTAAATGCTGGAAATGGGTTAGGGTTCACTGCCCTATAGCTGACGCCGAAGGGGAGGAACCACAATAGCGCCCTGCACATCTCGATAGAGTGTAGGGGAACGATTATGTCGCACGTGTTGGTGGACACGGGGTCGTCGCTCAATGTTCTTCCGAAGAAGGCATTGATGAAGTTAGATACTCGCAGAGTGATTTTCACACCCAGTGATCTGGTGGTGAAAGCGTTCGATGGAACCAAACGCCATGTTTTTGGGGAGGTGACCCTGCCAATCCAAGTCGGGCCGGAAACATTCGACGCGATCTTTTACATTATGGACATCATGCCTGCCTACAGCTGTCTCTTGGGCCGGCCATGGATCCATTCGGCAGGTGCCGTGACCTCCACGTTGCACCAGAAACTCAAGTATGTCGTCGGAGGTAGCATCATAACTGTATGTGGCGAGGAAGATATAATGGTGAGCCATTTGTCTTCCTTCAAGTATGTTGAGATGGATGGGGAAATCCACGAAACCCTATGTCAAGAGTTCGAAGCTGTTGAAGTCAAGAACGTAGCTCCTGTAATCACTGAGAAGCCAGAGATGACTCTCTCCTCCTTCAAGGAAGCTTGGGTCGTTGTTCAAGCCGGATCTACCCCAGGCTGGGGGCGAATTGTGGAGATACCTAACAAGCAAGACAAGTTTGGGGTGGGATATTCTCCTGGAGCTGAAGCCTCCTCTTCTAGCAGTGCGTCGCGAGGTAAAGGGCCGATCCAGTTTACCAGTGGCGGGGTGATATTTGAAAGCATCAACGCAGTGTTTGAAGACAGCGGAGATAGCGACTGTGACTTAGACTCTTGGATCCAGCCAAGCAAGCCAGGCGAGAGCCTCAACAACTGGTCTGTCAAGGATATCATCCAGATGACAAGCGAAGAGTAACGATTTACTTTTTCCAATCATTGTACAACCCTATGTCCTACCCGGGGCATAGTGGTTTTATTGTCAGGGTCTTGTTTGATTATGTACATGCATTTTATCAAGAAATCAAAAGGCGTTTTTCTTCGTATTCAAATATTGTGATCTCTGTTATTCCTGTTTTAGATTTGTTTTGAAAAACAATAAAATGGCAATGGGGTTTGTGCTAACCTGCATATCCTTGTTTTAAGCTTAACCCTTGCTATTGCAGGATACACATAACAGATGACATCGACTCTGGACCTTCTACGACTCACTTCGACTTCGATTGCCCAATCTATCAAGCCGAAGAAGAGATTGATGAAGATGAAGACCTTCCCGAAGAGTTGGCCCGCTTGTTGAAACAAGAAGAGAAAGTCATTCTGCCTCATGAGGAGGAGATCGAGATTGTGAATCTGGGTTCTGAAGAACTTGTCAGGAACGTCAGGATAGGGGCTGCATTGCAGAGTGATGTCAAGCGAAGACTGGTCGAGATGCTAAGAGAGTATAGTGACGTCTTTGCTTGGTCATACGAAGATATGCCCGGACTTGATACGGACATCATGGTCCACCATTTGCCGCTGCGAGAAGATTGTCCTCCCGTTAAGCAGAAGCTTAGGAGGACGCGACCAGATATGGCCGTTAAGATCAAAGAAGAAGTGCAGAAACAACTTGATGCTGGCTTCTTAGCGGTCACTACTTACAATCCGTGGGTCGCCAACATAGTGCATGTACCGAAGAAGGACGGTAAGGTACGAATGTGCGTCGATTATCGGGATTTGAATAGGGCGAGCCCTAAAGATGATTTCCCGCTGCCTCATATCGATGTGTTGGTCGACAATACAGCTCAGTTCTCCGTGTTTTCGTTCATGGATGGCTTCTCCGATTACAATCAGATCAAGATGGTGTCGGAGGACATGGAGAAAACGACGTTTATCACACCTTAAGGGAACATTTTGTTATAAGGTAATGCCTTTTGGTCTGAAGAACGCAGGGGCCACTTACCAACGAGCAATGGTTACTCTGTTTCATGACATGATTCATCATGAGATTGAAGTCTATGTTGATGACATGATTGCGAAGTCCCAAACGGAGGAGGGACACCTGGTCAATTTGCTGAAGCTTTTTGAGAGGCTTAGGAAGTTCAGGTTGAGGCTGAATCCTAACAAGTGTACTTTCGGAGTACGGTCCGGAAAGTTACTGGGGTTTATCGTGAGTGAAAGAGGCATCGAGGTTGATCCTGCGAAGATAAAAGCGATACAAGAAATGCCAGTGCCAAAAACCGAAAAAGAAGTTCATGGTTTCCTGGGCAGAATAAACTACATTGCAAGGTTTATCTCTCAGCTCACGGCCACGTGTGAACCGATGTTCAAACTGTTAAAGAAAGATCAGGCGATTCTCTAGAATGAGGATTGCCAGAAGGAATTCGATAAGATAAAACAGTATCTGCAGGAACCTCCGATCTTGATACCCCTAGTGGCTGGACGGCCCTAAATCATGTACTTGACAGTTCTTGAGAATAGTATGGGGTGTGTTCTCGGTCAGCACGACGAGACGGGCAGAAAGGAGCATGCCATTTACTACTTGAGTAAAAAGTTCACAGACTGTGAATCTCGTTACTCGATGCTGGAGAAAACGTGTTGCGCACTAGCCTGGGCTGCCGAACGTTTACGATAGTACATGCTCAATCACACAACCATGCTAATTTCGAAGATGGATCCGATCAAGTACGTCTTCGAGAAGCAAACACTTTTGGGCAGGATTGCCAGATGGCAAATGGTGTTGACGGAATATGATATTCAGTACGTTTCCCAGAAGGCCATCAAGTGAAGCGTATTATCTGAATACCTCGCCGAACAGCCAATCGAAGATTACCAGCCGATGAAATTTGAATTCCCTGATGAGGATATCATGTTTCTCAAAGCGAAGGATTGCGATGAACCATTGCCCGACGAGGGGCCAGATAGGAAATCCCAGTGGAAATTGATATTTGACGGGGCGGTTAATTCTTATGGAAGTGGCATTGGGGCGATCATCACGACTCCCCATGGATCCCACATCCCATTTACTGCGAGACTGACGTTTCCGGTCACCAATAACGAAGCGGAGTACGAAGCATGCATCATGGGTCTAGAAGAGGTAATTGATTTGAGAATCAAGAACCTAGATGTATATGGTGACTCGGCGCTTGTGATTAACCAGATTAAAGGGGAGTGGGAGACTCATCAATCGAATTTGGTGCCGTACATGAACTATGCCAGAAGGCTGCTTCCGTTCTTTGATTGAGTGGAACTCCATCATGTGCCCAGGGCCGAAAACTAGATGGCTGATGCCTTAGCCACGTTGGCTTCAATGTATAAAGTCAATTTTTGGAATGAAGCTCCAAGAATTGTCCTTTCTCGTCTTGATAGACCTGCATTCGTCTTTGCGATTGAGGAAGCCTCCGACGGCAAGCCATGGTTCCATGATATCCAGACCTTCCTTATGACTAAGGAGTATCCTGCGGGAGCGTCAACCCAGGATAAGAAGACTCTGAGGAGGCTGTCTGGAAATTTCTATCTCAATCCTGATGGAGTTTTGTATAAAAGAAACCACGATCTCGTGCTACTCAGATGTGTAGATGAGAAAGAGGCGAGTATGCTCATGGAAGAAGTCCATGAAGGCACATTTGGTACGCACGCTGGCGGGCATGCTATGACGAGAAAGATCCTGAGAGCAGGATACTACTGGCTGACGATGGAATCGAATTGCTTTAAATTCGCGAAGAGATGTCATAAATGCCAGATTTATGCTGATAAAGTTCATGTGCCGCCGTGCCCGTTGAATGTCATGTCCTCCCCGTGGCCGTTCTCCATGTGGGGCATCGACATGATAGGCAAGATCGAGCCCACTGCATCTAACGGTCATCGCTTCATTCTAGTAGCTATCGACTACTTCACCAAGTGGGTGGAGGCAGCCTCGTACGCCAATGTGACCAAGCAGGTGGTGGCTAAATTCATAAAGAGGGACATCATCTGTCGTTACAGAATTCCCGAGCGGATCATTACTGATAATGGTTCGAATCTGAATAAGAAGATGATGAAGGAGTTGTGCCAGAGTTTCAAGATTGAATACCACAACTCATCTCCTTACCGGCCAAAGATGAATGGCGCCGTTGAAGCGGCCAATAAGAACATAAAGAAGATTGTTCAGAAGATGGTTGTGACCTACAAGGATTGGCACGAGATGCTGCCATTTGCACTGCATGGTTATCGTACGACTATACGTACGTCAACCGGGGCAACTCCTTTCTCCTTAGTGTACGGTATGGAAGTTGTCCTACCGATAGAAGTGGAGATCCCTTATTTGCGAGTTTTGGTTGACATGAAACTCGACGAGGCAGAATGGATTAGGAACCGACTAAACCAACTCAACCTGATGGACGAGAAGAGGTTAGCATTGATTGCATATGGTCGTCTGTACCAAAGCCGAATGAAGAAAGCTTATGATAAGAAGGTGCGTCCTAGAAGCTTTCAGACGGGTGATCTCGTCCTGAAGAAGATTCTTCCTCCACACTCCGATCACCGGGGCAAGTGGACTCCCAATTACGAAGGTCCGTACGTCGTCAGCAAGGTCTTCTCGGGAGGAGCTTTGCTGTTATCCACGATGGATGGCGAAGATTTTGCATCCCTGGTGAACGCGGACGCAGTTAAAAAATACTTTGCTTAAAAGAGACCCGCTGGAAAGAAAAAGAGTATCCAGGCAAAAATGGGGCATCCCGGCGAACCAATAAAAAGGAAAAAGGTTCGGGCAAAAATTAGGGATATAAAAGAAAAAATGTACACCCGCAAAGTCGAAAACCTGGAAGGGCGACTTTGGCAAAAAAGGGTATCCCGGTGAATCGAAAACCCGGAAGGGCGATTCAGGCAAAAGTTAGGGATTTGAAAAAGCAAATGACTGCGTTCCGCGTGTGGACTTTCATTGTTTAGTGGTTTGGAAGACCTGAGGGTCGTTTATCTGAATCATTCTCTTTTGAAGCTGAAGCGTTGGAGAAGTATCGAAGTTGAGTGGGTCATAGAGGGATCAACTCATGGTGTTCGTCTACGTCTCGTTGCCGACATTTGTATATAGTGATGTATATTTATGTTTTATACTTGCGCGGCTTCCTCATTCCAGGAGCTTGCATCTGCTGTAAAACATTTTTACGTATTCAGGGGTTCGTTATCAATAAAATGTATACTGTTCAGCAATTGTTTGTCTGTTTAGCATTTACCTGTTTTGTTTGCGAAAAAACGCTGATGTTTTTGGTAAAAGGCACATACATAAACTTACTGGCCTAGGCCACTGATTGTTGAAACAATGAATTACTTAAACACTGTCACAAGATGATAACCTTGATAGGTCCCTTTGAGAAGGGTGTCTTGTCTGTTTGTTTGTGTTGTTTCAGGTATAGCATATTCCAAGCAATATGCCGTGTGCGTCCCCAACCAGGATGATTCCTCCTTCTCTAGCAAAGTTCAGCAGCCTCTCCCCGCAGAGTCTGAACCGGAGATCGTAAAACATTGATATGTTTCCCCAGGCAGAGAAGATTCTCTCCCCAATTAGATGTATCCTGAAGGAACATTATCTCCCCAGCCGAATCAGGCGCCGAAGCGTGTGTTCATCCCCCAGCACCGGGTCACAAGTGCAGGTCTCTTAGGAGACTATTCACTGAAGTGTGCAGCAATTGATAGTTCCAGACTGAAGTCTCCGACGGAATTGAGATTCCCCGCAGAGTCGTACGCTCCCCCGAAGCAGGATGATTTCTTCTTCCCCAGCCGAGTTTGCAGTTCCCCAAGAGAGTCGAGTCCTTGGAAGCAGTTCAGGCCATGATTGGTTGTCCCCAGTAGAGTTTTGAATAGATGATGATGTATTTCCCCACCGGAGTCGTTATCCCCAGGAAGGTTTAGCCGTGAAGGCCGTGTAGTTTATTTCTGCGATTGACATCGCTTTCCTCAGCAGGTCCAGGTTCTCGTTCCCCTGCAGCAGTCGACTGAAGTTTGCTTCCCCATGCGGAGTCCGATTGAGATTGGCGTGACCTTTTCTCCGTGGCAGGATGATTCCTTCCCCCACCTGAGTGGTTTTTTCTCCTTGACAGGAGGATTCTCCCTTCAACATTTATTTTGCTAACGGGATCGCAGCATTTTGCATGATTGCATAGCATTTATCATAAACGCGTAGCATTTCCACAGTGTGGAGCATTGCGCCATTGTTAAAGCATATGCATATGAAACATGAGCTAGGTCATTACTGTTCTTGTTTTGCAGGTGTTCCTCCGCGAAGCCGCTTGCTCAAGATGATTCTTGGATTCCCCCAGCAGAACGGTTTGATCAAGATGATTCTTGAGTTCTCCCCAGCAAAGTCGTTTGCTCAAGATGACTCTTAAAATCCCCTGTGAAGTCGCCAGAGAGGGTTGCTCAAGTTGACGCTTGGAGTCCCCGGCAGAGTGTTTGCTCAGGATGATTCCAGAAATCTCCAGCAGAGTTATGGGTTCAGGATGATCCTTGAAGTCCCCACGGAGTTATTTGTTCAAGATAATTCTTGATTTCCTCAGCCGAGTTTATTTGTCCAGGATGGTTTCTGGATCCCCGAAGCAGAGTTACTTGATAGTTCTCCAGAATCCCCAGCGGAGATGTGTCATCCCCGGCAGGTTTCTGAACAACGAAGCTGAAACTTCCCTCGAAGACTTGATGATTGAAGTCCAACCGTATTGACGAAGCAATTCTCTTAGCTGATGCGGAATGCCTGATGGCAGAAGTTTGGATATCCCCAATTGGTTCATGATTGACCGAGAATGCTATTCCCGACTTACTGACGAAGTCCGGCTGATGCCCGAAAATTTCTTTGAATGCCCGATGGCATGATTAACTTGATTGTTGACCTGATGAGTCCCGAGGAATCGTGATGCCTGACGGCATGATCGACCATGTATCACCGGTTACCGTGTGACCAATTCCCCAGCTAGTTGTCGTGCAGCTAATATTTCAGTTTTCGAAGATTTGTTCCCATCAGAGTACCGTGTACTTGTAGAGTTGGCAAATTTCCGGGATTGTCGGTATTCAACCGTCTCGCACCTTGATTGGTTGAGAGTCGTTCGCTTCTCACCCAGTCAGGTCCAAGCCGTTTGAATAGGGGCAGCTGTTGCACCCCAAAATTTGCCCAACATTTCTTTACCTAGCTTGTGTTTCATTTCATTCACATTAGCGTTATCATTTGCATTTCATAGACATGTATGCAGGACATCAAGAGGTATGATTACCCATTAAGGGCTACACAAGACCTTGAAGCTAGCTAAGGAGCTTATTCAAGTGTTCAAGGGTTGATATCCTTGTCAGAGAAGTTAAAAGATCCTCAAGAGAGAGTGGTTGAAACCAAGGTTGTGTGCCTCCTAACTTGAGAGTTGTGGGAGCTCATCAGATGATTCTGAAGCCAAGAATGTGGACTTGAAGCCTTGAGAGAGCTTATGAGATGTCTTGGAAGCCATCTTGAAGCCTAGATAGGTCATTGTGCAAGATTAAGAAGACTCAGCCATAAGTGGTGTAATTAGGGTTTGACTGGGTCAACCCTAGGTCAACTGATGATTTGAACAAGGTTGAGACCTAATTCAAGAGCCATGTGATCATGCATTGATACATTGATATGTTATAATGATGATTCCAAGGTCAACTCATCATGATTGAAGAGTCTGAGAAGTTTCAAGCTAGGGTTTCTAAGGCTTGACAGTGTAAAATCCCCTAGTTTGACCCCTATCTTCAAGGAAGTTTAGCTCAAGATGTGATTGTTATCTCATCCCACCCCCAACATGAATGTTGTAGAGCATGAGCTTAGCTTTAATTTGAGTGCTAGAAGTCCTTGATAGGATTTGTAGAACTCAAGTTATGACTTTGACAAGTTACAGGTCATCTGAGGTATGTGAATTTGGGGGCTTGAAAGTTACCCAACTTGCATCAAACGTTTTCCATTGAAGGATGATTCCTATGAACTTTTGGTAAACATGAATGTTATTCCTTATCCTCTTAGCTTTCTAGAGAGTACTAGAAGTCCTTGATAGGATTTGTAGAACTCAAGTTATGGCTTTGACAAGTCAAGGGCATTTTGGTCATTTGGAGATTACAGGTCATTTCAAGCATAAGGCCATAACTCCCATTTCCAAGCTTCAAATGGGAAAATGTTCAACATCAAACTTGTTCAAAATGATGTTTTAAGGCTAGTGAAGAGTTCATGAGAGGTTGGAAATTCTTGTAGCTCAAAGTTGCAAGAATGACCTAAAATAAGGGTATAAGTTAAATGAACCAAAGTTGGAAATTGATATTTTTGACCTACACATCCAAACCATGGCATGTAATATATCATTTTGACTCTAGAAAACATTTTAAGAACATTGGTTTAGCCACATTTTTGAGTTGAGGTTTAATTTGTGGACTTGCTTTGAAATGTAGTTACTTACATCATAAGTAACATTTGCAAAACTCAAATTCAAGGCATGAGCAAGATCCCTTGCAAGCCAAACACTTTCAAAATGTCACTAGGGGAGAAATTGGAAGAGAATGAGATTGGTTTCAGGCTGCAAACAGAACTATGCACACCATGGCATATGGTTGAAATTCTCATGTCATGAGAGATTGAAACTCTCATTAGAAGGATCTAGAGGGTTCTAGATCATCCATACATGTTCTATATATTGAGTAGAAGAGGTTCAGATGAAAGGTTGGTGATAATTGAAGGAGAGAGCATAGACTGAGATTGAGATTTCATAGCTTGCAACTGAATTCGGTTTCACCAATTTCTTCACTTTCCATCCATTTTCTTGATTGCAACTTCTTCCATGGATGCTAGGGATTGAATCCAGATCATAATCAAGAGGAATTCGTGGCTGATTGGTGTTCTTGAGCTCAGATTTTTCCACCTGCAACTCACCATCGGGTTTCAAGATTCAGGAGTTTCCAACCAGTTCTATTGCATACATAAGCAAGGAAAGGATCCATTGATCGTGTCTGGAAGGTTGGAGAGCTTGATTTGAAGGTTTAGTGCATCTGTTCATCAAGAATTTTCAGGTTAGTAACTTTCTTCCTCCAGCATGAATTAGGTAGAATCAAGACGAATTAGGGTGTTAGATGCATTGTAGAACGGTGTAGGAATGATTTCAGACCATTAATTTGAGAATTAGTGACCAATTTAGGATGTTACCATTTTCGGTTGAGAATTGGTTATGGCGAATCTTGAGGTTTCAGAGAGAACTAAGGGCATGAATGAATTCGTGAGGGAATTTGGGACATGTTTCATTAAGGGATCGTGGCCTATGGTGGACTCTATGTTGATATAGGGTTGTGGAACGATGACCGGAGAACCACCGGTGGTGGCAAGAGCTGCGCGCGAGTTTCGAAGGTTTGAATTGGAGAAGATGACTTGATAGCCATCAGATCTTGGTTGGACTTTGACTGAAGGCATGATCCAACGACCACGTATTGATTTCAATTTGTGAAGGACTCTGAATCACATTGCAACGCTGCGTTTCATTTAATCAGTGGTTTTGGGCTTAGTGAAATAATTGTTATCCCCACCCCCTGATGGCCCAATTGTCATAATGAACTAAGTGTGTTTACTATCTGCACCATGGTTTTATTATTTTACTTGGATTTTCTTTATTTTTTGCATTTTGTTCATGGTTCTTGAAAAAATCATATAAAATTGAAAAATGATCCAATCAATCCCATTCTTTTTGCATTATACTCATGATTGAGTCTAGTATTTTTTAGATAAATAATATTTTCATTTCATGCATGTCGCTACTGCGAAAATCAGCGTCGGCTGACAGAAGAGTCGCCACCGCGCGTTATTTATCCCAACGGAGGGAAAGGAAACGCTCGAAGTAAACCTAACGCAAAGACGAGAAAAGGTATGGTCATCGCAACCAAAACCTGGATTCGGGAGTCGGTTACGCAAGGGGAAGGTATTAGCACCCCTCACGTCCATCGTACTCGATGGGATCCACGCTTGCTTGGTTTGTACGGATTACACTTCTATCTAAACTAAAGGATGAGGTCTGAAAAGAAAAGAAAACATGACTCGGTAAAGCATCGCACTTTATGCCTACGTATTCCCGTCTGGAACGAGAAATCAGAGTCAACGTAGTTCGCCTAACTACGGGTGAAGGTGGGTGAAGGTTGCTCGCTAGGATATCGCATCCTATGCCTACGTACTTCCACACAGCATGGAAGATCAGAGCAAACGTAGTTCGGGCTACGCACGACACAAGCTGTTCAAGTGTCTTTTATGAAAAATCTCACCTTAAACAAGGGTTTTCTTATTTCAAAAAAGGTTGATGTTTGTTCAAATCTTTTGACGGAAGAAGTGAATTGATTGTTGTTATAACCTTTATTAATGTTTTTCTGTTGTTTTGAAGGAAGAAGAGATGACACTCTACAAATCCTAGGGTTAAAAAGGGAATAAAATCTACCCTAATGTTATCATGCATGGGTTAAGACCTAATGTCTATCATATTTCTCTCTTGCGCAGAGAGAAACAGAGATCCTAAGGGAATAGACGGAAACAGAAACAGCAGATATATACAATAAAGCAGTAAAATGCATGGATGCAGCAATACAAGCGAGGCAAGGGAGTCCCACTCAACCTAGAACCTAGAAAACAATAGGAAAAAGTGAACAGAATTCACTTTCAACCCAGCAGGTTAAACAGCAAACAATACAGTAAGGGAAATTCACACAATACATCAAGAAATAAAACAGCTAAAAGCTAAACAGCAAAAGCAATCTTCATCAGCATCTGGCTTCAAGTCAGCATCAGTCTTCATCTTCAATCTCTCAATGGCTTTCCTTCAAGTTCCAATATCCAAGCTGAGGAATCAATCACAAGAATGAACTGGGTGTTAAGCAATTAGTTGACCACCAAAGGTGGCAAACAGACTGCTAACAACACATAGAATATTTTCTCTCAAGAGTTCTATCTCTTAGGCATTAGCACCAAGCCTTCCAAAGGAAGGGGGTGAGTGTCTTAGAGAGACTCTACATCATAGAGAGGGATGGAGGCAATCAAGACCTTCCATGTTTGTGAATCAAGTTTTCTACTCTAGAGCTCTGCCTAACTCCTAGATCCTACAAACTTCAACAGCTGCCAGCAAGAGATACTCCTCATCAACTCTGGAAGTTGGTATTCAATCTCTTTAATCTTCAAATGGGCTTCATCATCTCAGTCTTCAGCTCAAACCCCAAGTCCCAAACAAACCCAATACCCCACACACAGACTAATAATAACCCTAAAGAGGGCACACCACACAATCAATCAAATACAAGCAATATACTAGTAGCAGTAGGGGAATCCTAATATTTTCTAAGGGATCTATTATCTACCCATAACCCCTATAGTCCCATACCCCAAAAATCAAATCAAAATTCCTAAAAGAAATTATTTATCTCACCTATGTTCACTTAATACCCTAATTTTAACCATTCTAATCTCACCTAATCAAATCATCTAAAAATTAATCCTAAAATTATGAATTAAATCCTATATACAAGTTGAGGTCCTAAGGGACATATCCTAAAAAGAATGGGTCCTAGATCTAAAGGGAACTATTAGAACTAAAATCAACAAAATTAAGTACTAAACTAGACTCATTAAAAAGCTATTTACAAGAAAAATGCACAAAAAATATTAAAACAAAATAAAATGCTATTTTTATTATTGGATATTTTTTGTAACAGAATTATGAATCTACCACAAAACGAACCAATCAAAAACAAGCTTTTTTCAATTTTATATGGATTTTTAAAGATGCAAAAAATATAAAAGAAAACAAAAATCACAAAAATGAATTAAATTGGGGAGGGGGTGTCATAAGCAAAGGCGCCTAGTTATTATTGCCTGATGGGCCATGAAGTGGGGGCGCGTATAGTAATGGTGTTAGGCCCAGTTAGTTTCAGAAAATCAAATAAAAAATGAAAGAAAAAAGGTTAAACACGCGGTGTATTTAGCAACCATTTCAAGTGCAATTTCAATTGGGCTTAGGTTTAGGGGTGGGGATAGCACACTTTGCTGAGGCCCAATGGTTGCGTTTAATGAAACGCATCGTTTTGATGCTTTGGGTTCCCTCCATTTTTCTTCTTTGAATCTGGACCATGCGATTGGGTTAACAGGTCAAGATCTGGATTTGATCCAACGACCAAGGGTCATCGTCCCCAACATGAACCTAGGGTTTTCAGAATTACAACCCCATGCAAGCACTTTCCACTCATTCGTTCTCCCTCGATTGGCCATGAAACCCTAAGCTATAAAGATCAATCTTGCACTATTCTCTTCCCTGAACACGATGGTGCCCTTAGTTTGGATTAAAACCAACCCTAGAATGAAACCCGATGGCTATAAGCTCATGGCATACCAACTGCACTCAGTGATGGACCTTCATAAACCTTGCAAATTCTTGTACTAATGCGCTCTCCATGTTGCACTGATCATTCTGAACTAGTACACTATGATTAACATCCCCTAAACTAAGATTTCTTGATCATCGAAGTTTCAACACCATATTATCAAACTCCATGGATGGCACTCAAACTCTCTGAATATCATCATCTAGCCTACCCTAACAACTCTAACCTATTAAACTAAGATAACAATGCATAATTAGTGGTGTAGAGATCAAAATGCATACCTGCAATTCTTGATGAAACAGATGAGGAATAGCTTGATTCAGCACTTGCAATCCCTCACCAATGGTCCTTAGATGATGCTATGGTTTCTGTTTGCAAAAAGTTGGAAGAAGAATGCTTCTACTATGAGATTCGAATCTGATATGCTTCTTGCAATTTCAAACCCTAGTTCTTCAATCTTCCATGGATGGCTCTCTAATTCAGCATGTATGCACTCAAGAGCTTCAATGGATTGTGGATGAAGAAGAAGAATGAACAGAATTGATTTGGATTGTATGAATTCACTCTTTCTTACAATGGAAGCAACAATGGAATTCTCACTTTTCTCTATCCTATTTCACCAACCTTTTGCACTAATGGACTCAATTCAATATATAGAGGATGATGGACAGATCTAGAAGTTTCTAGATTGATCTTAGAGGATTCTAGAATGTGGTAGAAAGTTATGGAAATCTCATTTGATGACATGTTGAATATCTCTCATCTCATGCATACACCCTTCTAAACTTGTGTTAAAATCTCTCCTCATGAGATATTGGGATGGTATGTGTGAAAAACAAGCTGATCCCTTCATTATGTTGAGTTTTGCAAAGTTACCTTATTATGCAAGAAAGAACTTTACAAAGCAAGTCCAAAATTTAACCCCTAACTCAAAAAAATGGATGCACCAATGTCTTTAAAATGTTGTTGGGATTCAATTTGGTATATTACATGACCCATTTTGGATTTGTAGATCTCTCAAACCATTTTCCAACTTGAACTTTTTCAAGTTATATGCCTTTTTTAAGTCATTTTCCACCAACTTTTATAAAGTCTTGTTCTATGCATTTCCAAACTTCCATGACCTCTCTTCTAGACTAAAAATGACATTTTGAGCAACTTTGATGTTGGAAAGTTTTTCATTTGAAGCTTCCTTGTATGAGTTTTAGGCATAGGCTAAGAATTACCTGTAATTCTCAGATGACCAAAATACCCTTTGCTTGCCAAGACCATAAGTAGAGTTCCACAAATCATATGAAGGCCTACCATACCTTTACAGAAATCTAAGACAATAAGGAACAACTCTCATGTTGGCCATAAATCCATTTGAAATCTCCTTGAAGGTCAAAAGTTGCTTGGAAGACAGACAACGTTCACAGACAAAATTCAGTGCCCTCAGATGACCTGTAACTTGCAAGAGCTATAACTTGAGTTCTATAAATCATCTTGATGACTTCCACCACTCAAATTAAAGCTATGAAGATACTCTACAAGTTTCATGTGGACCAGAAATTCATATGAAGCTTGCATCTTGAGTTACACTGCTTTAAAGTTTGACCTAAATCAGGGGATTTTACACTGAAACCCTAATTTGGTAACTCCTCTTCTCCTTGATTCCTTCTGATTTTTCTTTAGCATAACACCATATCCATATCCATATAGCACATAATGAATCCCACATTCTTCAAATGATCCTTGATGCCTTTCAAAACAAGTCTTTGACCTAGGATTGACCCAGTGTTGACCCAGACAAAACCCTAGTTGACTGACTTCAACTGAGGCTCTTGCAATCATTCCAATGACTTGGTCACTCCTCAAAAATGATCATCTATGCTCTTCATAACATCCATACACAACTCATGCTCTTGGCTCATGGCTCACACTTCCTCAGATGATCCCCAAACAACCTCAAGATAGGAGAGAACTCACTGATCAACCTGTCAACTCTTCAAAGCTCAAATTCTTCCCTGATGACCTGAGTAGCCTTGAATATGAATGAAACCCTTGAATCTGCCTCTTGAGATAAGAATAGCACTTGATCCCCTGATTAATATAGCTTGCTTATGTTATGCAATGCAGATGAATACACTATGTACATGATGACAATGCAAATGACTATGCAATTGAAACATAAACCTAGGTTAGAAAAGGTTGGGCAAATTTTGGGGTGAAACAGCTGCCCCTATTCAAGCGACTTGGACCCGACTGGATGAAGAGCGTGCAGCCTTCAGACATTCGAGGTACGAGACGGTTGAATACGAAAGAACCCGGAAATTTGCCAACCGCAAAAATAAATTGCGCATACGACTACTGCTTGGGGAAAACCCTTCAGGGAAATGACTTCTGTTGTCACGGCAACAACTAGCCATCCATCTGTCAATCTGTTCCGAAGAAATGAGCATACACCCAACAATGAGAAGTTGTTGACATCACTCATCAACCTCTGTTGATCTCACTTATCAACCTCTGTTGATCTCACTTATCAACCAAGCACACGCTAACCAGCGGGAGAATATTGACTTCACTTGTCATGTTGACTTCACTGATCAACCTTTCGTATCTTGAAGAAACGAGCAAACACTTAACCAAACGAGACAATGTTCGAAGACATGAACAACCGACTCTGCAGGGAAATGAGAAACTTAACTAAGTAACTCTGAGGGGAATCTAACGACGGCCGTCAAACACCTGCTGGGGAAATTGGGAACTTGACCAAGCACCCTGACGAGAATAGCCTTGTTGAAAAATAAGAGGAATTTAACCAAACGACTCATGTGGTGAATACCCTGCTGGGGACTATAAGAGACTTAAACAATTAACTCATTGAAGTGATACCCTGCTGGAGCACATAACTCTGCTGGAGGAACTACGGTTGACGACCCAAAAATCTACATTACCACCTTCTAATACTGATACCACAACATCCTGAGAAAGACTCAGATGGGGGAATACAAGTAACTTAACCAAGCGACTTGTCAAAGAATACCCTGCCGGGGACCACGAGGAACTTAACCAAGTATCTCATTGAAGACCACCCCGCTAGGGATTATATCTCTATAGGGGAAACTGTGAGTAACCACCCAAAATCTGCATCCTGCTATTTCCACAGCACTCTGAGAAAGGACTCGGCTGGGGAGAAAGAGAAATGCTTGACCAAGCAACTCTGCTAGGGGAATAGGACATGACGAACACGATCACTGCGTGTCGGGTACAACAAACCTCTGTAACAAAATGAACACGATCACTGCGTATTCTACACCACAACCCTCTTGATAGGAGGAAACACGATCATTGCGCGTCTTGACGTGCAAACAAAATCACATCGACCATAAATCCAACCGGATGAGATAAACACGATCACTGCGCGTCAGACAGAATAACTCCACATAGAAGAGGCGAACACGTTCAGTGCGTACTTCAACCACCAATATGATGAACACGATCATTGTGTGTGCTGCAATAGGACGAGTACGATCACTGCGCATCTCGACCAGCAAACCCCCGAAATGATGTCAACACGATCACTGCGTGTGTCACAAAACCAACCCATGTAATAGGACGAATACGATTCCTGCGTATGCCGACCAACAAGACCAACTGATACAATAGTCACGATCACTGCGTGCTCCGCATCACAAGTTCCCATGGTACTATCCACACGATCACTACGTGCCATACGAATACGATCACTGCGTATCTTGAACACGATCCCTGCGTGTTTGAACACGATCACTGCGTGTTCTGAGCCACGATCCTCTTGACTGGAGAAAACACGATCACTGCATGTTGTGCATCTCGACTAACCCACATAACTGGACGAATACGATCACTGCATATCCTAACCATACATAGGGTAAACGCGATCACTGCGCGCTTCATGTCACGACCCTCTTGACTGGAGGAAACACGATCACTGCGCGCTGTGACGCAACTTCAAACATGGGAAGAATACGATCACTATGTACTTCGGCCACAAACAACCAGATGAACACGATCACCGCGTGTCAATCTATAATCACTGTATGACGGACGAATACGATCACTGCAAACATCACATGATATGGCAAACACAATCACTGCGTGTCCTGCACCATTCATAGAGTGAACACGATCACTGCGCGTCCTGCTCAAATAAACCCCCGAGACGATACCAACACGATCACTGCATGCCTTACAAAACAATCTTCTCAGATCGGGACGAATACGATCACTGCGCCATCCGACCACAGATACACATACCAAGGTCAACACGATCACTGTGTGTCTTACGACATGAACCCCATATATGGTACAAATACGATCACTGCGTTCTTTGACCATAAATCAACATCTCAAAATCAACACGATCACTGCGTGCCTTACAATATGAACCCCGTAAATGGGACAAAATACGATCACTGCGTACTTTGACCATAAAACCACATCTTCCTGAATCACGATTTCTCTTATCGGCAAGAAACAATACATCTGAAACTGAAGAGGTAACCACCTGGCTTATGTTTCAAAAATGCATGTTTGATAATGATGTAATGCTTCCACACTGCATGGAAATGCTACGTACTCGTGTGAAATGCAAATTCTCATGATGCATGCTTATGCGAAGAGTTGCCTCAGCAAAATAAATGCCGAAGACGAACTGGATCCGCTGGGGATGACCAGAATACTACCGATACGCTTCCAACAAAATGAGGGTTGGAAAGATGAACTAACTCTGCTGGGGATAACCATCCTGCTAGGAAAGTAGCTCACGAACTCAAAACTCCAAAATCTGCTGAGGACGATCTTCCTGACGAGGAAGAGCGACTTGCTGGGGAAAGAAAAGACAATCGTGCTCGGGAGAACCCCTTTCGGCAGCTCCAACCACCTGATCACACTCTGTGGGGAACCTCTCCTGCTATCACTGAGCTGGGGAAATCATCCCGCTATCACTGAGCTGGGGATTGAACTACACATTCTAATTTGCACTGTACAAGACCCTCTTTGGGAAATTAATCACACCCATCTCGACTCTTGCTGGGAAGGACTCTGCTCTGCTTGACAAGCTAATTCTGATCTACTGAAGATACATTGATCTTTTCCTTTGACGCAATCTCCGCTCTCCTGGGGAGACAACATTCAATCTTGCCTGGGGGCGACTTCACTGGGGGAAGACACAACATTCAACCTCTGGCGAGGATACCAGCCTGCCATAGACTCTGGCGAGGAACTTTGCGAGCTTTCGAATACCTGCAAAAGTCAACAAGCAAACACAAGGCAATCTATGCAAAAAAGAAACATCTTGGTAATCACCCACGACAACCATTCAGGTAATTTTTTGGTTTTAACAATCATCGGCCGAGGCCCGCCTGTTTACACGCATGTAAGTTTACCAAAACATCGGCGCTTTTTACAAACAAAACTGTAAAAAATTAAAACCAAAGTCACACACTACACTGAACAAAACACTTTATTGATAACGGCCTGAGAATATGCAAGATTTGTACATCAGATGCAACTCCTGAAAAGAGGTAGTCACACATAAACAAAATGCAGAAGTATACAAATATACAGAATAAAATTTGTACACATGTCGGCAACGTGTTACAGACGAACACCATGAACCGATCCTCCTATGACTCGTCGGACTCTGACGCTTTCCGATCTTTGTTTTCGGAAGAGATTGCTTTGGATAATTGACCCCCAGATGCTCCCAAACCACTAACAATTAAACTCGGACCGCAGTCATTTGCTTCTTAAATCCCTAACTTTTGCGTGAATCGCCCTTTGCGGGTTTTCGATTCACCGGGATACCCTTTTTTGCCGAAGCCGCCCAGTGTAGGTTTTCAACTTCGCGGGTGTACATTTTTTCATTTTATGTCCCTAACTTTTGCCCGAACCTTTTTATTCTGTTTTTGGTTCGCCAGGATGCCCCATTTTTGCCTGGACTCTCTTTTTACTGTCCAGCGGGTCAATTTTAAGCAAAGTATTTTTTAACTGCGTCCGAGTTCACAGGGGACGAAAAGTCTTCACCATCCATGGTGGATAACAATAAGGCTCCTCCGGAGAAGACCTTTCTCACGACGTATGGACCTTCGTAGTTGGGAGTCCATTTGCCCCTGTGATCCGATTGCGGTGGGAGAATCTTCTTCAGCACAAGATCACCCGTCTGAAAGCTTCGAGGTCGAATCTTCTTGTCGAACGCTTTCTTCATCCGGCTCTGATACAGCCTACCATGTGCAATGGATGCCAGTATTTTCTCATCTATCAAGCTCAGCTGATTCAATCTACTTCTCACCCATTCTGCCTCGTCCAGCTTAACATCAAGCAAAACCCTCAAAGATGGTATCTCAACCTCCAATGGCAGGACAGTCTCCGTGCCATATACTAGTGAGAATGGTGTTGCCCCGGTCGATGTACGCACTGTAGTACGATAACCGTGCAAAGCGAATGGCAACATCTCATGCCAATCCTTATATGTTACCACCATCTTCTGAACAATTTTCTTTATGTTCTTGTTGGCCGCTTCAACAGCGCCATTCATCTTGGGTCTGTAGGGAGATGAATTATGATGCTCGATCTTGAAATCCCGACACAGATCTTTCATCATCTTGTTGTTCAAATTCGAACCATTATCAGTAATGATCCGTTCAGGAATACCGTATTGGCAGATTATATCTCTCTTGATAAATCTGGCCACCACCTGCTTCGTCACATTGGCGTAAGATGCTGCTTCCACCCACTTAGTGAAGTAATCGATCGCAACCAGAATGAAGCGATGCCCATTAGAAGCAGTAGGCTCAATCTTGCCAATCATATCGATTCCCCACATGGAGAAAGGCCATGGGGATGCCATAACGTTCAGTGGACTAGGTGGCACATGGATCCTATCAGCATAGATCTGGCACTTGTGACATCGTTTGGCGAACTTGAAACAGTCTGTCTCCATTGTTAACCAGTAATACCCCGCTCGCAACAACTTTCGGGTCATAGCATGCCCCCCCGCATGTGTACCAAAAGTTCCTTCATGAACTTCTTCCATGAGTAAATTGGCTTCCTTCTCGTCCACACACCGGAGGAGTACCGAATCGTGGTTCCTTCTATACAAAACGCCGTCGAGATTCAGATAGAAGTTGCCTGCTAATCTCCTTAGAGTCTTCTGATCACGACTGGATGCCCCAACCGGATACTCCTTATTCTTCAGGAAATTCTGTATGTCGAAGTACCAAGGTTTACCGTCAGATGCTTCATCAATTGCAAACACAAAGGCCGGCCTATCAAGGCGAGAGATGACAATGCTGGGAGCCTCATTCCAGCGGTTGACTTTATACATCGAGGATAACGTTGCAAGGGCGTCCGCCATTTGATTCTCCGCCCGCGGTACATGATGGAACTCCACCCTATCAAAGAAAGGTAGCAACCTTCTCGCATAATTCATGTACGGTATCAGATTAGGTTGGCGCGTCTCCCATTCTCCCTTAATCTGATTCACAACCAACGCTGAATCCCCATATACGTCCAGATTCTTAATCCTCAGATCGATCGCCTCTTCTAACCCCATGATACAAGCTTCATACTCGGCTTCGTTATTTGTCACTGGAAAAGTCAATCTGGCTGTGAACGGGATGTGCGACCCGTGGGGAGTTGTAATGATTGCCCCGATCCCGCTACCGTACGAATTGACAGCCCCACCAAAAATCAATTGCCACTGGGAACTCCGCTCAGGACCTTCACCAGGCAACGGCTTATCACAATCTTTAGCCTTCAAGTACATTATGTCCTCATCAGGGAACTCAAACTTCATAGGCTGATAATCCTCAATTGGCTGTTCGGCAAGATATTCGGACAAAACACTTCCCTTAATGGCCTTCTGGGAAACATACTGGATATCGTATTCTGTCAATACCATCTGCCATCTAGCAATCCTCCCAGAGAGCGCTTGCTTCTCAAACACATATTTGATCGGATCCATCTTCGATATCAGCATGCTTGTATGATTCAGCATATACTGTCTTAGACGTTTGGCAGCCCACGCCAATGCACAACACGTCTTTTCGAGCATAGAGTATCGAGATTCACAATCCGTGAACTTTTTACTCAAGTAGTAAATTGCATGCTCTTTCCGCCCTGTCTCGTCATGTTGACCGAGAACACAACCCATACTGTTCTCAAGAACCGTCAGATACATAATCAGCGGTCGTCCCGCTACTGGGGGTATCAACACCGGAGGTTCCTGCAAGTATTCTTTTATCTTTTCAAATGCCCTTTGGCAATTATCGTTCCAGACCACCGCTTGATCTTTCTTTAACAGTTTGAATAATGGTTCACACGTGGTCGTTAGGTGAGAGATGAACCTGGCAATGTAGTTCAATCTTCCTAAGAATCCACAGACTTCTTTTTCTGTTCTCGGTGCTGGCATTTCTTGTATTGCTTTTATTTTTGCAGGATCGACCTCGATTCCTTTCTTGCTCACAATGAACCCCAGTAGCTTCCCGGATCTCGCTCCGAAGGTACATTTGTTAGGATTCAGCCTCAGCCTGAACTTCCTCAGCCTCTTGAACAACTTCAGCAGATTAACCAGATGTTCTTCCTCTGTTTGAGACTTGGCAATCATATCATCGACATACACCTCAATCTCTTTGTGCATCATGTCGTGAAAAAGCGTTGTCATGGCCCGCTGGTACGTTGCCCCAACATTTTTCAAACCAAAGGGCATCACCTTATAACAGAAGGTTCCCCACGGGGTGATGAAGGTCGTTTTTTCCATATCTTCCGGAGCCATTTTGATCTGGTTGTACCCTGAAAAGCCATCCATGAAGGAAAATACTGAAAACTGAGCCGTGTTGTCAACTAACACATCAATATGCGGCAGCGGGAAATCATCCTTCGGGCTCGCTTTATTTAGATCCCTATAATCAACACACATTCGAACCTTGCCATCTTTCTTTGGCACAAGCACGATATTAGCGATCCAAGTGGGATAAGTGGTAACCGCCAGGAACCCAGCATCCCATTGCTTCTGCACTTCTTCTTTTATCTTTACGGCCATGTCAGGACGAGTCCTTCGGAGTTTCTGCTTCATAGGCGGGCAGTCTTCTTTCAACGGCAGACGATGAACAACCATATCAGTATCCAAACCCGGCATGTCCTCATAGGACCAAGCAAATATATCACTGTATTCACGCAGCATCTCGACGAGCTCTTGCTTGATGTCAACCTGCAACGCGGCCCCTATACGGATATTCCTGACGCATTCTTCAGACCCCAAGTTGACAATATCAATCTCTTCCTGGTGAGGCAGAATGACTCTCTCCTCTTGCTTCAATAACCGACTAAGCTCTTCTGGTAAGTCACTATCCTCCACAATCTCCTCCTCAGCTTGGAAGATCGGATGCTCGAAGTCTAAACGAGTCATAGGAAGTTTTTGGTCGGTGTCATCTGAAAATTCATGAATCCTGCGAGGGAAACGGTTAAGTACTTCAAACTGATGTACAAGCAAAATGCATAACCACGCTGCCATTTTATTAAAAAATGAAAAATAGAAACAGAAAGAAAAGGATCGCAACATTTGAATGTAAAAAACGCTGTCATTTATTGATCATGCAAACATACAGGTAAACAGTTAGGCCCTAAGACAAGATCATCGATGCCCCGGGCAAGGCATGTGATCATACAATGATTGAAAAAACAATGCATTACTGTTTGGTGACTTGGATGACGTCCTGGATGGACCAGTTGCATAGGTTTTGCCCCGGCGTGCTGGGTCGAATCCATGCGTCCATGTCGCAATCGCTATCCACTTCCTCCGTATCAGACACGACATTGATCCTTTCGAAGCTAACTCCTCCGGGCGTGAACACGACAGGTCCCTTGTACTTAGGCGCACTCTGCGAGGAAGATGGGCGGTACCCCAAGCCATACCTATCTTGCTTTACTGGGATGTCTAGAACCTGCCCCCACTTCTAAGTCTCTCCTGCTTGTACCAACGCCTTGGCTTCTTTATATGAGGAGACGGCCACCTCCTGCCCTTCACTCTTTAACGGAGCCTCTTCTTTAACTTTCACCTCCTCGAACGCCTGACACAGCGTTTCATGAATCTCTCCGTCTACCTCCACGTACTTGAAAGAAGACAAATGACTGACTAAGATACCCTCTTCGCCACACACCATCACAATACTCCCCTCAACCATATATTTCAGCTTCTGATGGAGCGTAGAAGTTACTGCCCCAGCGGCATGAATCCAAGGTCTCCCGATCAAACAGCTATATGCCGGCTGGATGTCCATGATGTAAAACACTGTATCAAACACCTCCGGACCTACCTGAATGGGTAACGTTATCGACCCGAATACTGACCTCCTTGTTCCGTCAAAGGCCCTCACTACCAAATCACTAGGTGTGCACAACAACCCACGGGTATCTAATTTCAACAGGGCTTTCTTTGGTAACACATTTAACGAGGACCCAGTGTCTACCAGCACATGGGATAAAGTGGTGCCCCTACATTCGATAGAGATGTGCAAGGCATTATTGTGATCACGCCCTCGAGGTGTTAAGTCAAAATCCGTGAACCCCAGACCATGCCCAGCGTTAACATGTGCCATAACTCCCTCCAGCTGATTAACTGAAATCTCTTGCAGCACGAAGGATGTCCCCAGTACCTTCAACAGGGCATTTCTATGCGCCTCTGAGCACAACAACAGCGATAGGATCGAAATCTTTGACGGGGTCTGTTGTAAGTGATCTACGATCTTATAGTCACTTTTGCGGATTAACCTCATGAATTCTTCCACATCTTTGGTTATCGGCTCTTTCTCTTTACTCCCCGAAGATTCCCCCTCAACAACTTTGTTCTTACCCCTGGAAAGCCTCTCTGCTTCAACCTCAGGTGAAGTGAAAATTCTCCCGCTCCGGGTTATACCACCCGCTCCCGCTATGTTATCTACGGATCCCGCTGGCGGATCGTTCAAGTCAATCTTTTCCCCATTGCAATACACCTCAGCACCATAGCACCACGGGACTGCCTTTGTGCTTTCATAAGGAACTGGTTTAGCCTTGGCAATAGTAATGGTCGGCCTTTTCGATGATGCCGAAATTGTCACTGATTTGAACGGAATGGTGATCGTAGAAATCTCCCTACGCTCTTCTTCAGATTCTGTCTCAACAGACTTCTCTCGCCCCACAGACCTGTCAAACTGCAAAATTCCTTCGTCAATCAAACTTTGAACTCCCCTTTTCAACCTCTCACAGCCCCCCGGTTGAACCAAACAGTCAGCACACTCTTCACCGCAACCGGGATAGACACCTCCTTTTAATAAACGCTGCTTTACGTAACTTAAAGGGGTTTTCAGCTCGCTCACTTCTGAAACCAAGTTCAACTCATCATCTACCATGATTGCATTGGCCCCAGCCCCACCATGCTTGGGCATTGGCTGCTGCGTGATATTGGGACCTTCCTTCCCGAAGTTAATAGCCGTACTATCAAGCAAATCCTGTACTTTATGCTTGAAAGCTAGGCAATTTTCAATATTGTGCCCTGGTGCACCCGAATGGAAGTCACAGTGCCCATTAACGTCATACCCGACTGGTGGCTGGCCAGTTGGTGGTGCTAAGGTCCTCTTCTCGACTAACTGCAATTTCAACAAAGTTTGAAGGAGTTCTGCATATGATACCGGCGGTACTTCGAATACTCTCCTCGGTCGTGGGTTCTGAAGTCTGCGCTGATTATTATTAGGCTGCTGCTGAGCTTGCTGCTGTGGTTGTTGTCTCTGCTGCTGAGAAGGCCCTGGAATGGTTACACTTGCAACCTGCGACTGCTGACGCTAGTTCTGACTTTTATTCCTTCGTCGAGCATTATATACAGCGTTGGTATCACCCTGCCTTTTACCACCAAACGTCTTCTCATTACCTCCTGCGGAACTGGACTCACCCGCTTGAATTTTACCAATCTTTACCCCGTTTTCAATGCGCTCCCCCATCAAGATCAACTCAGAGAAAGTACTCATCGAAAAATTTAGCAACCGGTCATAGTACATTCCAGAAAAGGTTCCTATGAACATATCCATCATTTCGCGCTCCACCATCGGAGGGTGTACCCTAGCAGCCAGGTCTCGCCATCTCTGGGCGTATTCTTTAAAGCTCTCGCTAGACTTTTGAGACATGCTCTGCAACTGGACTCGGTTAGGGGCGAGATCACTATTATATTGATAATGTCGAACAAAAGCCTCTGCCAGCTCTTTCCAACTCCTGATCTGAGTAGGCTCCAAGCTCATGTACCACTCCAGCGATGGCCCTGACAGGCTATCCTGGAAGAAGTACATTAGCATCTTTTCATCCTCAGAATACGCAGACATACGCCTGTAAAATGCGCGCACATGCACCCTAGGGCATGTATCCCCTTTGTACTTATCAAATGATGGTGCTTTGAATTTCAGCGGGACCCTCAATCCTGGGATTAACCCCATATTTGACATATCCAGCCCAAGAGCATTCTGGCTGGCCAATCTGTTCACCTTCTCTTCTAGCAATCTCATCCGATGGTTGTCGTCCCTAGCCCTTTCATAACCCTCGTTCTGGCCAGAGAACACATCATCCTGACGGTCCTCCCAGCGGGGTACTGCATCATATCCAACATATTCCGCATCACGGCCCGGACCCGTTTGGACGTACCTGGGGTCATACCTCAGATTACCCATCTCTTGAGTGTTGTATGCGCCAGTTCCATATCCAAGATTACCATAGCCACCAAACCCAGCCTTGGCGCCAGCCATGCTGCCATATCCCATATTCACACCATTGAAGCCCTGGTTACCGTTATTACCATTCATTCCGACATTCTCAACGCCCCCATTGAAACCCTGGTTGACATTGCCCACAAATACCCCAGCAGTATCTGCATTGGCATTCATATTACCGGTGTTCCCACAACCACCTACAGGACCATTTTCTCCAGCATTCAAACCGGTTACGGGGATCGCATCAGCACTTTGACGATTCTCAATTTGGGGAGAAGCAGCAATGTTTTCACCATGCGGTGTCCCGTTGTTTTCAGCCCGTGCGACTATCGGTTGAACCAGATTATGCAGCTGCTCTTGTCCTTTGGCGATGGTCTCCATGGTTTGCATGAGCAGGGCCATCCTGTCACGCATATCTTGCATTTCACTCTGCACGTTGTCCATGATCTTCTTCTGGTTGATCCTTGTAGAGTAACGGTGGACCCGCTTTTCTGCAATCCTGAAAATACCTGAATTAAAGATGCAGGAGATAAGATACACGGATCACAAACCTGCAATGCAAATATGAGTATGTATGCAAAATGCAATATGTGTCTGTGCATTAGGGATTATCATTCCCCGATTCTAGTGCGAGTGTGCCAGTGCAGTGACAGTGCTAGCAAGACAGTGATTGGAGCCGAATCATAGAAAACCTCGTATATTGCAGAGAAACCCAAGAATACAATATCACTGAGAGTACAATAAGAAGGCATGACCTCAACCAACAATCCTGGTGATGGTCATCACAAATGCAAATAAAGCATACAAGTTAATACATGAAATGATCAAGTACTCCCATAAGCTCGGTACTCTTCTATTAACTTCTTGGTCTCTGGATGACTTGGTCGGGTAAGCAGCCCCTTAACAAGTTGATTTCTCCGTTTGAGAACACGTCGCACGTCACCAGCTGTTTCCTCCCATGCCCCTTCTCCGAAGCGATCCTCTAGCTTCCGCTTCTGAGACACAGCTTCGTTCCTGCCTTCGATGGCCTTGTTCAATGCATTCTGGAGACTATATCTGGTCATCACCTCTTCCTCATGCTTCTTAATGCTAGCCTTCAACTGCTCTTCGAGGTCAGAAATTTGCTGCTTCAGTTTATCTTCCCTCTTTTTGTTGTTGGTTAGCGTAGCATTCCATGTCTTATTACAAGAAGAGATTTCTCGGTGAGCGGCGTCGAGCGCTTTCTTTTTGGACTCCAACATGTCATGGGAGCTTCTGAACTCTTGACCCAAACGTTCACGCTTCTTTTTCTCTTCAGTCAACTCAGCACCTAGCCTGTTTACTAGTTCGATCTGCTGTTGGAAAGAACGTACAACCTTATTCTTCTCACTCCTCATCTGAGCTAGCTCCTTTTCTAACTCTTCATTAATCTTCATCAAGGCTTCCTTTTCTTTCACAAATTGCTCGTAGACCTCCATAGTGACAGTGGTTGGCTCTTCCTCCGGAATATGAACAGGGACTGGTGCAGCTGGAAATGGCATCAATAACTGTCTTGCTCTCTCCTGGATCCAAACTTTGTAGGGTGCGTAAGCCTGACAATCATTCTTCCCCAACAGTGGTTTCCCTTTTCTGTTAATACGCGTCCAGGAATGCCGAAGCTTGGCTAGTAACTCTCCATTCAAATCACCGGTGAAGTACAGAGATTCCTGTACTTCTTCCTCCTGAGGCGGGTTTTTCAACGCATATCCAAACTGGCGGACGAACAAAGATGGGTTGTAGTTGATGCACCCTTTTCTCCCTATCAACGGAACATTAGGATACCCAGAACAACTGAAAATAAGCTCAGACCCTAGCAAGTCTCGGTCAAACCGCTCAATGTCTTTAGAAGACAGCCTCATCATACGCTCTGGCCAGTCAGCTGTAGTTGCACTATCCACAAAAGGTCCCTTCAGAGGAAGATGGCTCTTAAACCACATGTACAGCAAAGGCACGCAACAAGAGACGTTCTTGCCTCTCCTGTTCTCATTTCTGTAGTGCATCGAATGGTAGCAGTCCCCGATCAGTGTGGGCACCGGGTTCCCAGCAGCAAATAGATGGAATGCATCCATGTCCACGAAGTTTGGGAAATTGGGAAACAACACTATCCCATAAATGCATAGGGCCAAAATAGCGTTAAAGACCACCCAACACCCATTCTTCGCGTATTCTTGAGCCTTACTAACCAGAAACTGGAGAGAGAAACCTGGAACCCCTCGCCAAGAAGTCATCAACAGCTCAGAAGCATTCATGTGCAGGGCCTTGGCTAAATCCTCCAACTTGGGCTCGGCGGCAGAGTGGATAAATGGAACTGCATTCTGTACCGGCAGCTCAGTAAACTCTACATACTCCTCCATGGTGGGCCCCAAGATAAAATCAGCGAACATGAAACATCTCAAAGCCGGGTCATAGAATTGCATCAGCGTATACAGCCCATTCAATTCATCATCAGTGGATTTGCGAACCAAACCCAACAGTCGTCCGTAACTCTGCCTGAAGCTTCTACGGACATCCTCATCTGCAAGAGAAATCAGACCCAAGATGGGAGTAATATCAGGGATAGGTAGCTTGTACGCAACTGTCATCCTCAAACCCGCCATGATCAATACTCAGAAGTCCAGACACTAGAACCAGGGAATATGCAAATGCACCTGCAGCACAGACACACGTTAATGGGATGCAATGATAATGATTATGCAAACAATGCAATGCAAGCAACATGCAACAGGGACCATGTGCCATAGCTGAGAAGCCTGAATCATATCAAAAATCTCAAATAGACCCTCTAGAATTCCTCAAACCCTGGTCTCAGATAGACCCACTACAAAGCTCCAACACTGGTCTCTGATAGACCTCATAATATAACTCTGATTGGTCTCTGATAGACCTCAACCATAACTCTGACTGGTCTCTGATAGACCTCAAACCATAACTCTGACTGGTCTCTGATAGACCTCAAACCATAACTCTGACTGGTCTCTGATAGACCTCACAACTATCCATAAATACCCAGGATCTCTGATCAAGAAATAACCGGTATCTGAAGGTCTAGTTACCTGCATAACCCCGAACCCTCTCACAGGTAGGTGTCCTAGTAACTGACAAAGGTATGGCATCCTATGCGGTCGTCGGTGTCACAGACTTTCAGGGTTGATGATACGATTCCCAGAAGGAGTGGCATCATCAGATCCTGAAGAGGCCTCACTTAGCCAACTTCCAAATGATCGGTCCCCAGAGTCGACAATCCAACTAACCAGCAACCCGAGCCACCCAAAGGGCAGGACAGGAGGCCAACCAGAAGAACCTCGTCTGAGTGTGGATTTCGCGGGACACTAGGACATGCAAAGCACGTGCGCGCCCACTAATCTCCACTCTAAATCTAGGTGCACTCAAGCCCAGGTCCGACTTATCCCTCAATCATAGAACACCCGTCACACCCCAATACAGCAATAATAATAATGATAATAAAGTGCTGAAATGTAACTGACAGAAATATAAATCCATACAAAATCCTCGACGGGAAAACAAGCGCTAGGATTGACTCTCTTAAGGGACGTTGGATCCCAAATGCATAAGGAACTATCGCAGTCCTTAGCAGCCAGGGGACGTTGGATCCCCAGCAGAGTCGCCAGCTGTCGCTACTGCGAAAATCGGCGCCGACTGACAGAAGAGTCGCCACCGTGCGTTATTTATCCCAACGGAGGGAAAGGAAACGCTCGAAGTAAACCTAACGCAAAGACGGGAAAAGGTATGGTCATCGCAACCAAAACCTGGATTCGGGAGTCGGTTACGCAAGGGGAAGGTATTAGCACCCCTCACGTCCATCGTACTCGATGGGATCCACGCTTGCTTGGTTTGTACGGATTACACTTCTATCTAAACTAAAGGATGAGGTCTAAAAAGAAAAGAAAACATGACTCGGTAAAGCATCGCACTTTATGCCTACGTATTCCCGTCTGGAACGAGAAATCAGAGTCAACGTAGTTCGCCTAACTACGGGTGAAGGTGGGTGAAGGTTGCTCGCTAGGATATCGCATCCTATGCCTACGTACTTCCACACAGCATGGAAGATCAGAGCAAACGTAGTTCGGGATACGCACGACACAAGCTGTTCAAGTGTCTTTTATGAAAAATCTCACCTTAAACAAGGGTTTTCTTATTGCAAAAAAGGTTGATGTTTGTTCAAATCTTTTGACGGAAGAAGTGAATTGATTGTTGTTATAACCTTTATTAATGTTTTTCTGTTGTTTTGAAGGAAGAAGAGATGACACTCTACAAATCCTAGGGTTAAAAAGGGAATAAAATCTACCCTAATGTTATCATGCATAGGTTAAGACCTAATGTCTATCATATTCCTCTCTTGCGCAGAGAGAAACAAAGATCCTAAGGGAATATACGGAAACAAAAACGGCAGATATATACAATAAAGCAGTAAAATGCATGGATGCAGCAATACAAGCGAGGCAAGGGAGTCCCACTCAACCTCGAACCTAGAAAACAATAGGCAAAAGTGAACAGAATTTACTTTCAACCCAGCAGGTTAAACAGCAAACAATACAGTCAGGGAAATTCACACAATACATCAAGAAATAAAACAGCTAAAAGCTAAACAGCAAAAGCAATCTTCATCAGCATTTGGCTTCAAGTCAGCATCAGTCTTCGTCTTCAATCTCTCAATGGCTTTCCTTCAAGTCCCAATCTCCAAGCTGAGGAGTCAATCACAAGAATGAACTGGGTGTTAAGCAATTAGTTGACCACCAAAGGTGGCAAACAGACTGCTAACAACACATAGAATATTTTCTCTCAAGAGTTCTATCTCTTAGGCATTAGCACCAAGCCTTCCAAAGGAAGGGGGTGAGTGTCTTAGAGAGACTCTGCATCATAGAGAGGGATGGAGGCAATCAAGACCTTCCATGTTTGTGAATCAAGTTTTCTACTCTAGAGCTCTGCCTAACATCTAGATCCTACAAACTTCAACAGCTGCCAGCAAGAGATACTCCTCATCAACTCTGGAAGTTGGTCTTCAATCTCTTTAATCTTCAAATGGGCTTCATCATCTCAGTCTTCAGCTCAAACCCCAAGTGCCAAACAAACCCAATACCCCACACACAGACTAATAATAACCCTAAAGAGGGCACACCACACAATCAATCAAATACAAGCAATATACTAGTAGCAGTAGGGGAATCCTAATATTTTCTAAGGGATCTATTATCTACCCATAACCCCTATAGTCCCATACCCCAAAAATCAAATTAAAATTCCTAAAAGAAGTGATCTATCTCACCTATGTTCACTTAAAACCCTAATTTTAACCATTCTAATCTCACCTAATCAAATCATCTAAAACTTAATCCTAAAATTATGAATTAAACCCTATATACAAGTTGAGGTCCTAAGGGACATATCCTAAAAAGAATGGGTCCTAGATCTAAAGGGAACTATTAGAACTAAAATCAACAAAATTAAGTACTAAACTAGACTCATTAAAAAGCTATTTACAAGAAAAATGCACAAAAAATATTAAAACAAAATAAAATGCTATTTTTATTATTGGATATTTTTCTTAACAGAATTATGAATCTACCACAAAAAGAACCAATCAAAAACAAGCTTTTTTCAATTTTATATGGATTTTTAAAGATGCAAAAAATATAAAAGAAAACAAAAATCACAAAAATGAATTAAATTGGGGAGGGGGTGTCATAAGCAAAGGCGCCTAGTTATTATTGCCTGATGGGCCATGAAGTGGGGGCGCGTATAGTAATGGTGTTAGGCCCAGTTAGTTTCAGAAAATCAAATAAAAAATGAAAGAAAAAAGGTTAAACACGCGATGTATTTAGCAACCATTTCAAGTGCAATTTCAATTGAGCTTAGGTTTGGGGGTGGGGATAGCACGCTTTGCTGAGGCCCAATGGTTGCGTTTAATGAAACGCATCGTTTTGATGCTTTGGGTTCCCTCCGTTTTTCTTCTTTGAATCTGGACCGTGCGATTGGGTTAACAGGTCAAGATCTGGACTTGATCCAACGACCAGGGGTCATCGTCCCCAACATGAACCTAGGGTTTTCAGAATTACAACCCCATGCAAGCACCTTCCACTCATTCGTTCTCCCTCGATTGGCCATGAAACCCTAAGCTATAAAGAGCAATCTTGCTCTATTCTCTTCCCTGAACACGATGGTGCCCTTAATTTGGATTGAAACCAACCCTAGAATGAAACCCGATGGCTATAAGCTCATGGCATACCAACTGCACTCAGTGATGGACCTTCATAAACCTTGCAAATTCTTGTACTAATGCGCTCTCCATGTTGCACTGATCATTCTGAACTAGTAAACTATGATTAACATCCCCTAAACTAAGATTTCTTGATCATCGAAGTTAAATCACCATATTATCAAACTCCATGGATGGCACTCAAACTCTCTGAATATCATCATCTAACCTACCCTAACAACTCTAACCTATTAAACTAAGCTAACAATGCATAATTAGCGGTGTAGAGATCAAAATGCATACCTGCAATTCTTGATGAAACAACTCTAACCTATTAAACTAAGATTTCTTGTTCTATGCATTTACAAACTTCCATGACCTCTCTTATAGACTAAAAATGACATTTTGAGCAACTTTGATGTTGGAAAGTTTTTCATTTGAAGCTTCCTTGTATGAGTTTTAGGCATAGGCTAAGAATGACCTGTAATTCTCAGATGACCAAAATACCCTTTGCTTGCCAAGACCATAAGTAGAGTTCCACAAATCATATGAAGGCATACCATACCTTTATAGAAAGCTAAGACAACAAGGAACAACTCTAATGTTGGCCAGAAATCCATTTGAAGTTTCCTTGAAGGTCAAAAGTTGCTTGGAAGACAGACAACTTTCACAGATAAATTTCAGTGCCCTTAGATGACCTGTAACTTGCAAGAGCTATAACTTGAGTTCTATAAATCATCTGGATGACTTCCACCACTCAAATTAAAGCTATGAAGATACTCTACACGTTTCATGTGGACCAGAAATTCATATGAAGCTTGCATCTTGAGTTACACTGCTTTGAAGTTTGACCTAAATTAGGGGATTTTACACTGAAACCCTAATTTGGTAACTCCTCTTCTCCTTGATTCCTTCTGATTTTTCTTTAGCGTAACACCATATCCATATCCATATAGCACATAATGAATCCCACATTCTTCAAATGATCCTTGATGCCTTTCAAAACAAGTCTTTGACCTAGGATTGACCCAGTGTTGACCTAGACAAAACCCTAGTTGACTGACTTCAACTGAGGCTCTTGCAATCATTCCAATGACTTGGTCACTCCTCAAAAATGATCATCTAGGCTCTTCATAACATCCATACACAACTCATGCTCTTGGCTCATGGCTCACACTTCCTCAGATGATCCCCAAACAACCTCAAGATAGGAGAGAACTCACTGATCAACCTGTCAACTCTTCAAAGCTCAAATTCTTCCCTGATGACCTGAGTAGCCTTGAATATGAATGAAACCCTTGAATCTGCCTCTTGAGATAAGAATAGCACTTGATCCCCTGATTAATATAGCTTGCTTATGCTATGCAATGCAGATGAATACACTATGTACATGATGACAATGCAAATGACTATGCAATTGAAACATAAACCTAGGTTAGAAAAGGTTGGGCAAATTTTGGGGTGCAACAATGCATTTTCTGATTTTATGGGAATTTTACATTTTAATTGATATAAAATGGTTATGTTTGATACTTAATTTTGTGGAATTTTATGTGATCATGTGGTGATGACTTTGATCCTGATTTTTTGTGTGTGATTAGTTTAGACATGTATGCTCCCATAGCATTTTTCTCACATTTTTGTGATGAAGATAGGTGTGTTTTCTAGATTGAGATTTAGGGGCTTCCTTTTAGGGTTTAGGTTTAGTACCTTATAGTATAGAATTTATTTCTAGGCCTTATTTGATGATTTGATCTCTGGAATTAATATGGTAGAGTCATGATTGACCTAGGTTCCCATAGTTATTTTTGTAGGATTTTACAATTGATTTTAGTATTTTAGTTAGGATTAACTTTAGTACTAGGTTTTAGGTGATCCTAACTTACTAACTCAACTAGATTAACCTCTTTAGTCCCCTTAGATTAGGGTTTTTGCTTTGTTTGCCTTTGGTTAAGATTGAAGACAAGTTGAAGACAAGGTGAGGATGCTTGAAGTTGCTTGAAGTTGCTTGGAGCTTGGAGTTGCTTGTGCCTGAAGGTGTCTGATGAAGATTTAGGAGGTAGGAGACATAGGGAGAGCCTTATAATTAGAATGACTTCTTTCACAAATATGGAAAGCATCTTGTGCTCCCATTCCTCCCAATGACTAAAAGTGCTTCTAAGATATTCACATCCCTCCTTTGGAGGGATGAGTGGCTTTATCTGGGAAGTAGAACTTTGAGGGAACCAGTCTCTCATAATGATGAACCCTTACAGGCTTCCTTTGGTTGTCAATAAGCTGTTTATCATTTCCACTCATTCTGTTAAATCAATTGTCTTCTGGTTTGAGTATCTTGAAAGATGTTGGACTTGAGTTTGAAGATGAGGACTTCACTGAAGAGTGTGGAAGAGGATGATTCCTTGAGCATTGCCATTGCAGCTGAAGCTTGAAGAGCAAGAAGAACAAGTTGATACTTGAAGATTCAATGGAGATTGAATAAAGAGCTGAGGGTTGAAGAATTGAAGGATGAAGTTGACACTTCCAGGTGATTGAAGACTACTCTGAGAAGCTGAAGCTTGTAGGAGAAGAAGACCAAGTTGGTACTGTTAAAGCAAAGAGAGCTGAAGCTTGAAGACCAAGTTGATACTTGTGAGGAAGATCCAATGGAGATTGAGTGTAGAGATGAGGCTTGAGGAATAAAGGATAAGTTGCTACTTACACTGATGCTTGGAGAGCCTGAAGGAATCAAGTTGATACTTGCAGTTAGGAGTGAAGCCTGAAGGTGGAATTGACTGAAGAGCTGAAGCTTGGAGAAGAGAGAATAAGTTGATACTTATGTTTGATGGATTGAAACCTTGGGGAAGCAAGTTGATACTTGTCATGAAGGATGATAGCCTTGAAGGGTGGTTGAAGTCTGAAGACTGGATTGCTGTCAGAAGAGCTGAAGCTTGGAATTGAAATAGGGGTTGATCTTCTTTCTTTTCTTGTCTGTTTTCTTTTCTGTGCTGAAGTGCCTTGTTTGACTTGCTTGATGCATTAGAATAAGTTCATATCTAGACTGACTTTAAGCTAGGAGCATGATTGCACTTGAGGTTGAGTTGCTCCCTCTGCTTGTAGTTTTACTATATGGCTTTGCTTGCGGGTATTCGGTAGAGCCTAGCTCCCTTGCCCATGTGGTTTGTGTTTTGCTTGATAGCATGTTATTTCATTCTTTCTGTATGATTGCAGTTGCTTATCTTGCTTGATAGAACTTTATTTTATTTCTTCTATATGATTGCAGTTATTCATATCTGGCTTGAGGTTGAGATGAGCTTGTGGAGGCTGCTGCCCCACACACATTTCCTCCCTCACTTGCATTGCATGCATTTTACAGTCGTTTACTGTTTATCTGTTTACTGTTTACTGTTTAAGCTGATGCTTTATCTGTTTCTGTTTATCATTGACATGATCCCTTAGGACTCTCATTTCCTTTGATAAGGAAGTGATGATAGAACTTTAGGTTGAAACCTATGCATGATAACTTCTAGGAGTTCCCTGTTTCAAACTTCAACTATAGGATGAATCCTTGGCATGACAACATTAGGACTTGATAGTCTCCCTTAGTTGAGCCTGTTCTCTCTTCTCATCTCAAAACAGCTTAAAATATAGTAATCATGAATGATTTCTTTCGTACGTTACGATCCTTAAGCTATCTGAGAAAGGATTGTTGGAGAGCTTCTTTTCAACAGTCTGGATGTTTAGTACGGCACCCTTTGGGTGACATGCGACGCATTCACTCTCAGGTCATAGTCTTTAGTGCGATTGAAATTGCAAACACAATAAAAAACACTTCTTCCGTAAAAGACAGAAAACAAACTCCAAACCTTTTTGCCCCGTGGGCCCATAATTCAAAGGAAACTTTTATGAAGAAAAGAGTGTCGTTAAACTTTAGTGCCGCTGCAAACAGGCTTTGTCCCTAACTGCTGGAACTGCTGTTTAACCCTACTTGATAAAATAGATGAATCTGAATCCCCGTAATCCGTATTATCCCGAACTACGTAAGCTCTGATCTCTCATACATGTTAAGAGTACGTAGGCACAATACTGATGTATTGGCGAGCCACCTTCCCCATAACCCGTCGTAGGTCGAACTACGTTGACTCTGATTTCTCATTCTCTGATGAGAATACGTAGGCATAAAGTGCGACGCTTTGCCGAGTCATTTTCTTTTCTTTTAAGCCAGCCTTGATAGGTAGATAGATAAAACCAACTCGTCTAGTAAACACAAACAAGCGTGGATCCCGTCGAGTACGACAGACGAGAGGGGTGTTAATACCTTCCCCTTGCGTAACCGTCTCCCGAACCCAGACAACGGTTGCGACGACCTTGTCTTATACCTTTTTCGTCAGGTTTTTCCGATCGTTTCCTTTCCCGCTCTGAGGGATAAATAACGAAAGGTGGCGACTCTTCTGTTTTGTCGGCACCTTATTTTCGCGGAAGCAACAGCGTGAAAGATCAGAGCAAACGTAGTTCGGGAAACGAAGAATTACGGGAGGGGTCAAATTCCTCTATTTTTCCGAGTAGGGTTAACAAACAGTTCCAGCAGTTTGGTGTATCAGCTCGACCTTTGGAGACTTAGGCGTTTACCGTTTGCAGTAGAACTGGGAGTTAACGACACTCTTTACTTCAGAAAAGCTTTCCTTTGAATTATGGGCCCACGGGGCAAAAAGGTTTGAAGTTTGTTTTCTGTCTTTAACGGAAGAAGTGTTTTTTATGGTTGTCTGTAGTTTGTACAAAACTAGAGACTATGACTTAGTAGCGAATGCGTCGCATATCATCCAAAGGACATATACTAAACACCCTAGATGATTGAGGGGATACCGCTCAATCATCACTTCCCAAGTAGCTTAAGGCTCGTAACGCGCTTGTACTAACTGGCCTTTATTACGTTTTTTACTGTTGTTTAGAGATAAGAAGAAAACGAACTCTATGTGGAAACTGTACAGTCCTAATGTTGTCATGCCAAGTTAATCCTATGAATGAGGTTAGGAGGGAGCTACCTAATGTTATCATGCATGGTTAGAACCCTAATGTCTGTCATAACTTCTCTTGAACAAGAGAAGTTAGAGTTCCTAAGGGAACATGGCAATGGTACATAGAAACAAACAAAGCAAATACTGTAAAGAAATAACTGTAATTAAAATGCATGCAATGCAACAATACAAGCAGAAGGAGACAAACTCAACTTCTTAGCAATCAGGCAAAAAGAAAACAGTCAAAACAGACAAGCAGAGGGAGACAGACTCAACCTCTATATGCAAATATGTCAATTAGAAAAAGAAAAACAACATACAAGCAAGGGGAGAACCACCTCAACCCTTAAGACAAACAAGCAGAGGGAGACCCACTCAACCTCTCAATGCAGTCATGCACCTACATTTAAACTATCCTAAATATGAACTATCCTAATGCAACACATCACTCAATCATGAATGACGAAAAAGATTTATGACAAATAATGGGTTCAATCCACAAGTAAACAAAAAAGGCTTTTATCCTAGGGAAAGGAATTGAAAGTTGGGATACCAAGGTAAGGTCCACAGGAACTTATCCCTGGCACTCAACCAACTAAAAGGGACTTGGGAGAATCGTAAAGGCTTTGTTCCTTCAAGAGATGTACAAAATTCCCACCACAGGAGGGACTGTGCTACCTCAAGAAGGTTCCTAAAAAGAAAGGAGAGGATTAGGAGAATGAAGGTGGGAAGCAGAGTAAGGTCCACCGGAACTTACCACAGGCACTCAACCAACTTCACTTCCTTAGAGAGAGCTTTCATAGACTCAACTCCTTTATGATAATGCAATGTCTTCCTCCAGAGGAGGAAACATGCTCACAAGGAGGATCCTAATCAAGCAAGGAAAATTGAAAGGGAAACTAACCCTAGGGAAAGATCATCCACCTACTTGAACTTCTAAAGAACCTCAAAGGTTACCTCCTAAGGCACACCTTCACTAAGGGTTCAAAGCTCTAAAGAGGCATCTATCTAATCACCATTCTATCAAGAGAGGATGTGAGACTTAGAATCATCTAATGGTCATTTACAATACTAATCTATGAACTTAACCTAATTAGGGTCACCTAGACTAAGGCCAATTGGTAAAATGGGGAACTAATAGAAAATCATTCCTAAAAATTCTAAGGAAAATACTACATCATCCTACATGTATTAACAAGCTATGGTATAGGAACCATGGGCTAAACCTAAATCAAAAGGCTCAAACAAAATCTAAAATCTAAAGGGTACACTAAAGGGATCCATCAATGAATACTCCTAAACAACTATCCCAAAATCCTACTTAGAATGATCTAAAAATCTCAACAAAAATCACATAACATCATCAACAACTCTATAATCAGCCAACCAAAAATCAATACCAAAATCAAAAGCATGAGTGAGAAATAAAATCAACAAGCAAGATAGTTATTTTATGCATTTTCAATCATTTATCAAAAAAGAGAAAATGGATATTAAATTGAAAATGGCATCAAAGTAAAATCCTAAGGCATCAGAAAATCAGGAATTAAATCAGGATTAACCACATATTTTTCGCATATTATTCTGATCAATAACCAAATTAATATGAATTTTAGAAGATAAAATCAATTTAAGAAAATCAAAAAATGGATTAAAGAAATAACAGAACAGAAAATATCAGGGCCGTCAGATGTGAATACTAGTCTCCTCATCTAACACACACGCGCATGACACCTCATTAATGAAATGACCATGTTTCGGTTGGTCAAGGTCGAAATTCAGAATGGATTACATGCGTTGGATGGAAAGACCAAGTCAGCATATTCCACTGATCCAACGGTCTAAACGTTATTTTCTTCATTTGAATCTGAGACTTGGGGGAAAAACCAAGACGATGGCCAGAGAAGGACGCCACCGTCTTCTCCGGCGAGAGCCAATGAGCTCTGTAACTAACTCTCACCAAACTCCAAGAAAGTTATACCAAAATTCTCGCCTCATCTCACTGATCAATAATGTCTAATCCATTTTTATCAATTCCTCAAGAATCTTCCAAAACTAAGATGAACAGAAAACTACATGATTCCATCACTATCACCAAACTCAAAATTGTTTGCACAGAAATGATCCTCACTCTTCAGAGATCAAGAATCACTCATCAAATCATGCTAACACTCAATAAATCTCTAGATTCAAATCCAAACAGAAATCTCACTTCACCATGAATCATCACGAAATCTCTCCATTATGATCCTAAATCGTTCTAGGTTGCATCTAAAACTTAACCACATGCTGATTTCAATCTAAACATGCTTAAAGTAAGAGCAGTTTTGAAGAATAAAAACCTGGGAAAAAGCTTCACGTATGGTGACTTTAAGGCCACAATTCTCTTCCAAAGTGTGTGCAGATTCGCTCAATGGATGATGCTGAATGATGCTTGATGCTCAATTTCTTCTGAAACCCCCTCAATCTCCAAACTCGAAAATCAATTCTTCAAGCTTCTTCTCAACTGACTCCAACTGTTTCTCAACTGAAAATGGCACTGGAAGGTTCCAAAAATGATCAACAATCTATTTATAATCTATCTGAAAGCTTTGGAGGCCCAATCATGGCCCAAATCCAAACTTCCAACTTTCAATTTTTCTCCAAAAATCCAACTATGGAAGCCACACATATGCTCTGCTTTCACTCTAATCTTGCTTCAGATCACTTGCATTGGATGTGTGGAATGCAATTGGATTGGTTTGCAGCCTTGATTTCAATCTAAGGTGCAAGTTTGAAATGTTACTTCATCATGAAGTAATCCACCAAATGACCATGAGATGAGAATCAACTCAAAAATGTAATAATTCCAAAGTGTCTAGAACTTCTTTTCCAATCAAAATGAGTACCAATTTGGTTTGAAATCATTCAATTACCAATTATTTTGAATTTTTCCATTTTAATTCATTAAAATGGCCTTTTTGAGAAATTTCTTCAACCAATGCTTGCTCTAATCCATATCAATGGACTCTTGATACTTGGTGGAGCTAAAAACATCATTTTGAGCAACTTTCAAGTTGAACAAAACTCTATTTGAAGCTTGCAAGATAGTGAAATGGACAAATAATTCAAAATGACATGTAATTCCAAATACCCATAATACCCCTGAGTTGTAAACCTCATAACTTGAGTTCTACAAATCAGATGGAAGACTTCTAGTACAGTTTGGAAAGCTAATATCAAGACCTACAACTTTCATGTTGGCCAAAAGTTGAGGAGAAACATTCTTATAGGTCAAAAGTTCCATGGAAGTTGGTTGACGTTTACAGACAAATTTCACATTCATCTCATGACCTGTAACTTGTCTGGATCATAACTTGAGTTCTATAAATCCAATGGAGGACTTCTAGTACTCAAATTAAAGCTAAGAGCATGTTATACAAGTTACGTGTTCGCCAAAAAATTGAGATGAAACTTTCATCTTGAGATAAGTGGTCTTGAACTTAGGCAATAATATGGGATTTTACCATGAGAACCCTAGTTTAGCAACTCCTCACACTTTGAATTCTTCTTGGATTGATCTTGGAATATCACCTCATGTATCTCAACACAACTTTTGATGATCACAAAGACTTAGAATTGAGTCTTAATCTCCTCCAATTGCACAGTTGACTTAGGGTTACTCAGATGAAAACCCTAATTATAAATCCCTCAACTGTGGCTCTCCAAACCTGGCATAATGACTTGACTGAGCCCCCCCATGAACCTCAAGGCACTCCATGAGCTCTATTCATATACTCTATCCATAATCAAGGCTCCACGACCCACTGATGGTCTTCAATTGGCTCCCAAGTTAGGAGATGAACCCTATACAAGCAACCAAACTTCTCAAGAACACAACCCTCTTCCTGATGACTTTGGTGACCTCTCAAGCTTGCACAAGACCTCTAGATAGGCTCCTCTTGATATAAACCACACTTGATCCCCTACTAAATGAATAATGCTATGCTATGCAAATGCTAGATCAATGATATGCTAATGCAATGAAACAAAAGCCTAGTAAGAAAAGGTTAGGCAAATTTTGGGGTGCAACAGCAGGCAACGATACTGAGTCGGAAAGATCATCTGATATCTCCATTAGGCATCTATTGAAACAAAAGGAATTGAACCTGAAGGCCAGCTTAACACGAAGCTAAGGTCATCTGCTAATCCAAGCAGACATTCGCTAAATAAAAGCGAGCATCGAACCCAAAGCTGAGAAGAACATCTGACATCGCCGCTAGGCATCTGTTAAATAAAAACAGGCATCGAACCCGAAGGCCGGCTCAACACGCAGCTGAGAAGAACATCTAACATCGCCGCCAGGCATCTGTTAGATAAAAACAGGCATCGAACCTGAAGGTCGGCTCAACACACAGCTGAGAAGAACATCTGACATCGCTGCCAGGCATCTGTTAGATAAAAACAGGCACCGAACACGAAGTCCGGCTCAACACGAAGTTGAGAAGAAACATCTGACATCACCGCCAGGCATCTGTTAAATAAAAAGAGGCCTCGAACTAGAAGGCCGGCTCAGCACGAAGTTGAGAAACTTCTTCTGCTAACCAGCAGGCATTCGCTAAATAAAAGCGAGCATCGAACCCGAAGGCCGGGTCAACCCACAGTTGATAAACTTCTAATGATAATTCACAAAAGAACTCTGATGGGGAAAAGGAAACTTAAACAAGAAACTCTAGTGGGGAGAGAAAAGAGAAGCTTAACCAAGCAACTCTTGTGGCGACCACACAGGGGAAGGAAGAGAAACTTAACCAAGCAACTCTGTTGGGAAACACCTGATAAGATGAAACACATCCATCAAGAATCTCTTGCTGAGGTCTGGATACCTGTACGGGCCAGAGAATTAATATCACAAATTGCCATGGTCTGGATACCATACGGACAAAAGAAGTCATTCATCTGTTGGAAATACACCTGAAAAATAAGAGGTAACAACCTGGCTTATGTTTCACATGCATATGTTTGAATATGGTGTAATGCTTCATGCGAAATGGAAATGCTACACGTTTGGGAGGATGTTATGCACAATGCAAAATGCACCGGAACCGAATCAGCAAAATAAATGCTAAAGGGACAAAGGCCACCCTGCTGGGGATGGATGGAACATGCCAATTACGATTGGACTTATGCTGAGGAAACAAGCCCTGGATGGCCTTCTGAAAAAGAGCTTCCCTGAATAATATTGCTATGACGAGAACAAAAATCCACCCTGCTGGGGAAATAGCACAACATGCTAAACAACAACTCTACTGAGGAAAAGTGCCATGAATGGCCTACCAGAATACAAATCTTCTGGGGTTCGTCCGACTCGGCTGGGGAGAACAAATCCACTCTATTGGGAAATAACACAACATGCTAAACAACATTACTCTGCGGGAGATCCAATCAAATCCTGCTGAGATGAAATGCCCTGAACGGCCTTCCAAGATACAACTCTTTTGGGGAAAGGGATAACCAGACCGAGGAAAGACAATCAGACGCTGGAGATAAGTCCAACCTGCTGGGGAAAACAACGACTCTGCAAGGGATAACAATCAACCACTGAGATTAACTTCACTTTACCGGAGAAACCACCCCTGAATGGCTTCCTAGAACACTGAAGTTCTTCTAGGGTACAAAATACCCTGCTAGGAACAATCCCGCTCCGCTGAAGATTAAAAATCCGCCCTACCGGGAATTGCCTAACTGGGGATAACCAAATAAGATCGGCTGGGAAACGATCCCAAACTCTCTCTGTTGAGGAAGAATAATAATTCACAGAGGAAGATATTATCACCCCTCATGTTCGTCGTACTCAACGGGATTCATGCTTGTTATCTATATAAGGGTGTGTTTAATCTATCTACGCTACAGGCTCACAGGATGAAAAGAAAAGAAAAGGACTCGACAGAGCATCGCCGCTCTGTGCCTACATATTCCCTTGTGCAATGGGAAAGTCAGAGTCAACGTAGTTCGGCTAACTACGGGTGAAAGGTGGGAGAAGCTTGCTCTCTAAGACATCACCGTCTTGTGCCTACGTATCCTCATCTAGTATGAGAAATCAGAGCAAATGAAGTTCGGGCTGACACGAAACCACAGGTTGATTAAGTGTTTTAATCGAGTAAGGTTAAACCCCCGTTCTAGCAGTTAGGGACGACACTTGTTTGCAGTAGAACCAAAGCTTAACAACTTTCCGACTAATCCCGAAGGAAAAAAGGTTTAAAGTTTTGTTTTGTGTTTTTTAGTGAAGTGAATTAATTCGGTTTGTGACATAAGAGCAAATACGTCGCATATCGCCCCCAAACGGGACGTACACTAAACACTCTAGATAAGCGAGAGGAGACCCCTCACTCATCATTCCCCATGTAGCTTAAGGCTCGTAGCGCACAATGTTTATCGTGTTTATTAGATGAGTTCGAATTGTTTTGAGATGGGAAGAGAGAAGACGCATGGAAGGTCTAAGGGAAACTTGGTCCTAATTTTGTCATGCAAAGTGGACATAAATTTGGGATTAAAAAGGGGAAACATCTACCTCAATGTTGGCATGCATGGTTTGAATACTAATGTATATCATAACCTCGAAAGAGATTAGAGATCCTATGGGGAGCCTGTCAAGGAAAAAAAAGAGCAAACGAAAATGCAAGCATGCAAACACGTAATGCACAAGTAGAATGAAGTGAGGGAGGAAAATAGTGTGGGGCAGCAGCCGCCACAAGCGCGTCTCGACCTCAAGCATGCATATGAAATGCAAGAACACAAGAGAAATGCAAGAAGGAGATCATCACTACGAACAACAACACATACGTGAGCATCCAAGTGGAAAACAAACACGAGTCGGCGAAGTCTCGATTAAACAACCAAAACAGCGACATATATCCCAAAACATTTCACTTCTAATGCATCATATTGAACTACGATGATTTGATGTGAAACGGTACTCAAACAAGCAAGAAAAACAGCATAACAGACTTGTTGGCACAGTGTTAATCGGTTAACGCCAGAGGTTAACCGATTAACCACTTGAAAATGTTTAAAAATCTAGAAATTTGTACATGTTAATCGATTAACACCAGGAGTTAACCGATTAACACCTTGAAAACTTTGAAAAAAATTGAATATCTAAAATGGTTAATCAATTAACCAAATCTGTTAACCGATTAACATTGTGCCAACAGCAGAATAAAAGCAACAGAACAACATGTTTAGCAAATAAGCACTTATCCGATCAATTGGATGATCGCATAATCACTTAATCACGAAGTTAAACCAGCAAATCATGATTCAAACAGCATATAAACAGATTAACACAACCAAATCATGAATCAAACGGATCCAATTAACCAAAAGTTAATCAAATATGAAAATCTACATGATTATGCAAATAAGCTAAAAACGGATTCGGATCTAGAATTCCAACCTTCGAAGCGGAGAATTGCTTCGGTTAGTGTTGATTTGCCAGAAATAAGCAGATCTGAGCAAGAAAACCAGAATACTTCAAAGATCCAAGCCAATTTTTGTAATAGAAGTGATGATCCACCAAGATCAATCCAAAATAAGTTAAATAATCACTTCCAAAATCAGTTCCAGATTCAGATCCAATTTTGCACGAAAATTGGATGAAGAAATTGATTCAATGGAGAGAATGGATGAAGGTTTAGCTCTTAGAGATCAAGGATTCCAATGAAGAATCAATGATTTCAATGAGAAGACATTTGGCGAGGGTTTTGGAGTTGGAAAATTGTGAGAGAATATGAGTGAATTGAGATGAATTCTGAAAATAAGAGCGAATTATGAGAGATTAGGAATGGGAATTTGGAGGGAAAATGAAATTAACCACAATTCAAATATGTTCTAGATCCTTCCCAAAGTGAAAATCAGATTTCCACATGACCAAAATTGGATCCCAAAATGGCTTGCATTGTAAATTCATGTGCAGAGTTAAAATCTGCATTGGTTAATCAATTAACCATATAGGTTAATCAGTTAACACCTTCAAAACTTCAAATTTGACCTGATTTTGACTTGGTTAATCGATTAACCATATTGGTTAATCGGTTAACACCTTCAAAATTTGAATTTTGGCGCCTTTCGGAGGGAAATCTGCTCGTTTGCCCGTTTTTTGCTGTTTTGAGCTCTGTTACGCTTCTGAAACTTGTTCTTGAATGCTATAACCATGAAAACGTTTGCGATAGCCTGAATGTTATTTCCTGATCTGAAAAATGCCCTGCAAAATAAAGTAAAATCGACCGCTCGATCGCCGGGAAAAATAAATGTCGGAGCCTCTGATGCTTGCTGCTCAGTCGCTTGCACCAAAAATGAAAACTGAACCACAGGAAAACCTTGATCCCGTGCCTCGAGAACAAATGCTATGGTACGCGAAAATTCAAAAAAAAAAACAAAGAAACAAAAGCCAGTTGCAGTCGAAACGGAAGGGCAAATTTTGGGGTGCTACAACTGCCCCTATTCAATCGACTTGGACCTGAAGGATGACAAGCATCAGCTTTCAAACATTCAAGGTATAAGGCGATTGAATACCAAAGGAACCCAGAAATTTGCAACCGGTGGGGATGAAAAACAGCGAATACCAACCAAGAGTCAAAATTCGACACGCTGGGGATAACAATCCAATATGATCTTCATCCAAAAGATACCAACCAAGAGTTGAGACAACAATCAAAGAATATCAACCAAGATTTGGGGATAACGCCTAAAGGATACCAACCAAGAGTTGGGATACCACTGACCCACAGATAACAACCAAGAGTCGGGATAACAACTGAAGGGAGCCAACCAAAAGTGGGAATTGAAGCAACGGGTACCAACCAAGAGTTGGGATAACAACCCCGGATACAACTCTTCCAGGGAGCAAAAGAGGAAATTAGCTAAGCAACCTTGTGTCGACTTCACTGGGGAAAGAGCCAGCTAACCAGACGACTCTGCATGGGATACGCATCCATCCAAAGATACCATACAAAATACGGGATAATCCTTACTCTCTAGGGGATAAAACCGAACACTACCAACCAAGAGTCGGGATCAACCCAATATTAACCGAAATTAAATGGCGAGGCGACTTCGCCGGGGATGTATACTGACCCCAAAAGTCAGAATCATCAATCAGGAAACAAAGGTTACCAACCAAGAGTCGGAATAACACCAACAAGACGACAAAACTAGATATTACTAACAAACAGTTGAGATCAGACTCCCTTGGGGAACCAAAGACTACCAACCAAAAGTTGGAAAATAGCCGACAACCAAGCTGGGTATCATCTGTAACACCCTTCTAACCCCATATAAAAATACATAATTAATCAGAGTAAATTAACATACTTTCACAAAAGGGCGTCACACAATTTAAAAATCTCAACATTCACCAGTAATACTCATGTAACATTGAAATAAATAGTCATGCTATTAAATTTTCATCATGCATGTAGCAGCAGATTCAATTTATTTACATAAATCTCTTCACAGAACATTCATGTTCATCACATAATCATCAACACTTAGGCACAGAGGCCATTATCATAATATTTCAAATACATTTAGAACACAACGTAGAATACATAATATATCTCTAAGGCATAAACCAAACGATCCCAGTCTTACATAACCAGAGCATGACTCGACCCAACATAATTAAAATACTAAACAACTGCACCAGCAAAGACCTCGCAACTACTAGCAGTACAACTCCAAGATACCTGCACGATGTCATCTAGGACATCATTCCAGCAGAAGGGTGAGAAATATTACCATAATAGTCAAAGCACATATTCATATATAAATGCACAAGTACAGAATACATATATTCCACATTTTCTCACCACAATGCATATTAACACAATAACAATGCATATAATAGATGTCCATAGCATCAAATACACATATTACACTTCTCGCCACAATACTTCACAATCCACTGACATACATCGCAATGTATATAATTATAAAACCAAGCATTTTATCATGCATACATTCATGATTCCTCAATCAATTCACATAAGCATACACCTTATGTTTAATTTTCTACAATTTGTATAAACTTATCCAATCATGTTTTCTCATCAATTCATTAGTCAATATCTTTCACAATTACTCATTCGCAACCCACAATTCAACAATTGATACACACATACATATTTCATATAACACTCGTAACCATGCCATGTGACTCGTATAAACTCATCCAATGTCACCAATCCCCTTTCAGGATTATGGGTACGTCACTTATACCCTACCAAGAACAACATCTCAGTTATTCTACCCCGGTAATTATCCCACTAGGAACGACATCTTAGTCATTCTACCCCAGTGTATACGACCACGACACTATACCTCACTGGGAATAACATCTTGTTATTCTACCCCAACGATTACTCCACTAGGAACGACACATAGCCATTCTACCCCATTGAGTACAAATCGTTCACATATACATAATTTCAACATCATTATCACATTTATCAAGCAATGCATATATATATATATATATATATATATATATATATATATATATATATATATATATATATATATATATATATATATATATATATATATATATATATATATATATATATACTATTATATTCTTAGGCATTATTCACAAATCATCATATACATCACAATGCATATATATGCACACAACTAAGCATATTCATCAATCATGCTTCTACAATTCACATAAATTTCAGATAAACATTTACAATTATGTTTATTCACAAATCTCAATTATACAGATGATAAATGCAACTCATAGAGACCGACTCACGACTCTATGCAGATGCAAATGCGGTATCGACTCAATCAACAGGTTCAATTGAAGAACCAAAATGGAACCATCACTCGTTACCGAAGTAACTCCCCGTCGGGCCTACGATGTTGACTCATCGCTCACACCCCACATGGGCACACGATGTTTCAGGATTGCTCACACCCCACATGGGCACACGATGTTTCAGGATTGCTCACACCCGACATGGGCACACAATCTGATTGCTCACACCCCACATGGGCACACAATCATTCTGCAGATTCTACGCAGAATCAAAATATAAACCATCGCTCACACCCCACTGGGAACACGAGGTTTCTGCAAATCCTACGTGGGATCAACCAACACAAGAATGCATATCATGATGCTTCAGATGCAAAATGACTCAATCAACTATAAACCATCACTCACACCCCACATGGGCACACGATGTTTCTGCAGATCCTACGCGGGATCAACCAACACAAGAATGCATACATATTCACAAATATATTCTTCATGCATTCTTCACATTCATCACATACAATAATCATACATTCACAATGTATATTGTATTCATCATTCATCACAATTACCATGCATTTTCAATCAATTCTAAACAATGCATATATTTTGCCCAAAGGCCACGATTCACAATCAATACATAATCTAGGATTCACGCCATACGGCTACCCCTAGCACAACCATCAACAACACATAAGTTATTCATACACGACGAGGCCGATCGCAACCGGACGCTCTAGCTAATTGAGCTTCGCTCACTCAAAATTTTTAATTCCGATTAATCGGTAAAACCGGCTAAAAGTCGGTTAAAAATAATATTTCTTTTCACCAAGTTATAGAACATATTATTAGCTTCAGTTTGATATAAAGAACGTCAAAATCTGATAAACGGTGAAAACGTTATGAATTTTCGAAGTTTTGAAAAATAATATTTTCTCACACTAAAAGTGTTAATCGATTAACGCATATGGTTAACTGATTAACCACTCCAAAAACTCAGTTTTTAGGCCCCTAACACTGTGTTAATCGGTTAACGTTTATGGTTAACCGATTAACACCTGAAAAACTTGGAAAAACAGCTACGGGTTTGGGCTTAAAAGCCCCAAAAACCCGACCGATTAAATGGTTTTCACCCGATTAAATGCCTATCCATCCTTACTAATCATATACAGACATTTTAGGATCATAAAACTCGAATTTCACGACATCCGATTTCCACTCAAAATCTTAACATCAAATTTAACCGAAAATGGTGAAACTCACAATATCACCCGATTTTCGCCAAACTAGTTTCAATAATCTTAGCCTAACATATCCCGACTAAACTACGAAAGTTATTCTCGATTCTAACCGATCAAGTATCGGTTTCTATCGATTAATTCCAATTCCGACCTAGAATGGAAACTATACAAGGACACCAAATAATCCAACACACATACACAATCATACACATTGATTAAGATAGTAAGATTTCACATCCTTGCCTTAGATTAATCGAAGCCAGAGGATGTTCTTGATGATTCCAAGCTTTTCCTCATCTCCTTCTCTTTTCTCTTCTTCCTCTTTCTTTCTCTTCTCTTCCCTTATGTTTCTTATTATTTTCTTTCCTCTCCACTTCCTCATATATATATATATATATATATATATATATATATATATATATATATATATATATATATATATATATATATATATATATATATATATATATATATATATATATATATATATATATATATATATATATATATATATATATATATATATATATATATATATATATATATATATATATATATATATATATATATATATATATATATATATATATATATATATATATATATATATATATATATATATATATATATATATATATATATATATATATATATATATATATATATATATATATATATATATATATATATATATATATATATATATATATATATATATATATCTTTCCCCTTTTATTTCTTTCCATTATATTTCCTCTCTCAAAACATCTATCAATCCATTTAAACAATCATCTAATTATTCAAATAATTAGAATAATCCACATAAATCAATTAATTAACACAATTGAATAATTATTGAAAATTGGGCTGTTACATCATCAACCAAAAGTTGGAACAACACTCAACAAGCGAAAGACCACCAACCAATAGTCAGAATGACGACTGCGGGGGATACAATCCAACCAAAAGTTGGGAAGCAAGATACTAACAAAAAATTAGGATCACTATGAAAAGATCACCACCGACCAAAAGTCGGAACAAGAGCTGCTAACCAAGAGATAGGATCACCAGGAAAAATCCTCATCGACCAAAAGTTGGAACAAGAGCTACTGACCAAGAGTTAGGATTGCCAGGAAAAATCCTCATTGACGAAAAGTCAGAACAATAGCTAATAACCAAGACTTAGAATGGAAGCTGCTAACCAAGAGTTATAATTGAAGCTACTAACCAAGAGTTAGAATAGCCGACTACACTTAATGGAAATGAGATGACCACAACAAAGGTTACCAAACAAAAGTTAGAATCCCCGACTTTGCTGAGGAAAATAAGGATCACCCACCAAAAGTTGGAATAACGTCCAAACGCCAACGGGTCACCAACCAAGAGTTGGAACAACATGTTAGAACACAGATGGGTTCTTAATAATATCTCTATGTTTTGATGATAACTATTATGAAATTTTGTAATTAAGAATTATAGACTCTAAAATTTGCTTAAGAATGTTTGCTGCAGATATTATAGTAAATATCACTCCAGAAGCAAATCAGATCGGAACATAAGAAATATGCAAGGCTCTGAAGCATCAGAAGCATTCATTAGAAGATTCTGAACGCTGCCATCAGAAGATTCTGAGCGTTGCCTCCAGAAGGATTTAAAGTAGAAGCTCCAGAAGAATCTGAAGCAAGTCAGAAGCATCTGAACCAATGAAGAATTTTGTATGAAGAGTTTTCAAGCATAGTTACTTCAGAAGACTCTGATAGTACTAACACTGCCAGTACTGAGGATCTGACTCAAAACTCTGCTCTGAACTTATACACGCTAAAAGCACACTTGCTGCAAAGACTCTGATTCAACAAAACTCTGATCAACATCAAAAGGCTCTGATCAAATTAGACTCTGATGATTCTTGCTGAAAATGTTGAAGAAGAATTCAAAGATTATGTCCGTTGGAATATCCAAACGACTCTTTCCTTATTTATGCTAGACACAAGAACACAGACAAAAAGGATTTCTTTGTGCTTTCTTCTTCTAGGAAAGGTCACTTGATGTGAAGACAAAAAGGGCTCAGACCTTTTAGTACACATTTCTCAACGTGAAAAGCTCTTGGATCACTGTGCCTATAAAAGCAAGTCTCCACTCATCTTCTTTAGTTGACGAAACACTTGAAAAGAATTCATTATCAAAGCTCTCATACAACTCATATTCTTGCTAGAATTAGTTCTTTATTCTTAATCTTAAGTGAAAAATCACAGTTGTGATAAAGCTTTATTAGAAGCATCTTAACACTTGTATTTATTATTACATTTGATTGTAAGAAAACCTTAAGAAGATCCAGTTAGGATCAGTAGTTCTTGAGAAGACTTTGAACAGTTGTTCTTAGTGCTTTCTATTGTAATCAGTTGATTAAATAGTGGATTAAGTCCTTGATTGAGAAAGGCAAATCACTCTAGAAAGGGTGGACTGGAGTAGTTGAGTTCAACGAACCAGGATAAAAATACTTGAGTTTTTACTTCAAAGTTTTTATCTTCATACTTATTCAACCCCCCTTCTAAGTATTTTCTCACCTTCAGTTGGCATCAGAGCTCCGGTTCTGTGTGTGCTACCACTTCACAGTGACAGAAAAGATCCAGTGAGAAAAACTTTGATATATATTTGTTTGTTACTATGGCTGATACTTCAATATCTAACATTAACAACAAATATGAAGAAAGGGACATAATTAGCACTAAACCTCCAATGTTTGATGGGGAGAAATTTGATTATTGGAAAGACAGAATTGAAAGTTTTTTCCTTGGTTATGATGCTGATTTATGGGATTTGGTCATAGATGGATATGTTCATCCCACTGATGGGAATGGCAAGAAAGTAGATAGAAAATCTATGACAGAAGCCCAGAAGAAGGAATTTAGAAATCACCACAAGGCTAGAACAATATTGTTAAATGCAATATGTCACACTGAGTATGAAAAGATCACAAATAGAGAAACTGCATTTGACATGTTTGAGTCCTTGAAGATGACTCATGAGGGAAACTCTCAAGTCAAGGAAACAAAGGCTCTGGCTCTAATTCAGAAGTATGAAGCCTTCAAGATGGAAGAAGCTGAATCTGTTGAAGTTATGTTCTCCAGATTTCAAATACTTACAGCTGGACTAAAGGTTCTGGATAAAGGATACTCTACTGCTAATCATGTGAAAAGGATCATCAGAAGCTTACCTACCAGATGGAGACCTATGGTGACTGCGCTGAAAATGGCTAAAGATCTGAACAAGATCTCCTTGGAGGAACTAATCAGTTCACTGAGGAGTCATGAAATTGAACTTGAGGAAGATGAACCTCAAAAGAAAGGTAAATTAATTGCCTTAAAATATAATAAATCTGCTAAAGCATTGCAGGTAAAAGAGGAAAGCTCTGAAGAATCCTCATCTGAAGAAGAAGATGAGCTATCCATGTTGTCCAGAAGAATAAACAAACTCTGGAAGCATAAAGGAAAGAAGTTCAGAAACTTCAGGAAGCCTGACCAAAGAAAAGAATTTTCTGGACACAGAAGATCTGGCAAAAAGGAGGTTGTCTGCTATGAATGTAAAGAACCTGGGCATTACAAAAATGAATGTCCAAAGTTGTTGAAAGAAAAGCCTAAAAGAAAATCTGATAAGAAGAAGAAGGTTCTAATGGCTACCTGGGATGATTCAGATACATCTGAATCTGAATCTGAGTCATAAAAATGTGCTAACGTAGCATTGATGGCTGACATAGAAGATCAGGAAGAAGGAATTCCAGGATCTGAATCTGACTCTGAATCTGACTCTGACACTGAAGAGGTAATGGCTAAACTCACTAAAGATGAACTTATCAAAGTGTTATCAGAAGTTCTGAAGAGCTATAACAATATTAAGCTCAAATACAAGAAGCGTCAAAGAAATCTTGTATCTGAGAATAATATTCTCAAATCAGAAGTAGCTGAGCTAAATGAAAAGAACTTAAAATTGAAAAATGATTATGAATTAGCTCAACAAGACTCTGATTCTGAAACTGAATCTGAATGCAAAAATATTTTGGAAAAATATGACTACAACTTTCAGAAGTTTCTTGCTAAAAGCATAGACATAAGCAAAATGGCTTCTATGATCTATGGAGTTAGCAGAAATAACAGAAAAGGAATTGGATATAAATCTTCCTCTAGAAAGGATTTAAATCCAAAACCTGTTGATAAAATTATCATCAAGAAGACTCCTTTATATTCCCACTTTAAATTTGGTCACTTAAATGATATTAAACACACTCGTTCAGAAAAGAACATTCATGTGTTTAAATCTAAGGCTAGTCAGAATAAACCTTATGTTGAAAAACAGAAGTTTAGACAAACCTTCAGAACAACTAACCCAAAAGGACCCAAGAAGATCTGGGTACCTAAAAGTAAAATAATTCCTGTTGCAGATGTTCTTAGCAGCAAGGTCAGGACGCCAATCATGGTACCTGGACTCTGGATGCTCGCGACACATGACAGGAGAAAGGTCTATGTTCCAAAGTCTGGAGCTTAGATCTGGAGGTGATGTGAAATTTGGAGGGAATCAGAAGGGCAAGATCATTGGATTTGTCACTATTGGAAATGGTAAACTTCCCTCTATTACTAATGATTTACTTGTAGAAGGATTAAAGCATAATCTATTGTCCATAAGTCAATTAAGTGACAATGGTTATGACATAACCTTTAATCAAAAATGTTGTAAAGCTATTAGTCAAAAGGATGGCTCAATCCTATTTAGTGGAAAGAGGAAGAAAAACATTTATAAAATAAACCTTTCAGAACTTAAGGTTCAGAATGTTAAATGTCTCTTGTCTGTTAATGAGGAGCAATGGGTCTGGCACAGAAGATTGGGGCATATTAATATGAGACGTATATCTCAGATTAATAAACTTAATCTTGTCAGAGGACTTCCTAATCTGAAGTTCACCTCAGATGCTCTTTGTGAAGCATGTCAAAAAGGGAAGTTTTCAAAATCCTCTTTTAAATCAAAAAATGTTATTTCTACTTCCAGACCACTAGAATTACTTCATATTGATCTGTTCGGACCAGTGAAAACTGCATCCATCAGAGGAAAGAAGTATGGATTAGTCATTGTTGATGACTATAGTAGATGGACATGGGTAAAGTTCTTAAAACACAAGGATGAGTCACATTTTGTGTTCTTTGACTTCTGCAAACAAGTCTAGAATGAAAAAGATTTCAAAATTATAAAAGTCAGAAGTGATCATGGTGGTGAATTTGAAAACAAATATTTTGAAAAATATTTTAATGAAAATGGCATTGCTCATGATTTTTCCTGTCCTAGAACTCCACAATAAAATGGGGTTGTAGAGAGGAAAAATAGAACTCTGCAAGAAATGGCCAGAACCATGATCAATGAGACTAATATGGCAAAGCACTTTTGGGCAGAAGCAATCAACACAGCCTGTTACATTCAGAACAGAGTGTCTGTAAGACCTCTTCTGGAGAAGACTCCCTATGAACTGTGGAAGAACAGAAAGCCCAACATTTCATATTTTCATCCTTTTGGATGTATTTGCTATATGTTGAATACTAAAGAAAATCTGAACAAGTTTGATTCTAAAGCACAGAAGTGTTTCATGCTTGGGTATTCTGAACGCTCTAAAGGCTACAAAGTATACAATACTGAAACACAGATTGTGGAAGAATCTATTCATGTTAGATTTGATGATAAGCTTGGCATTAAAAAGCCAAAGCAGTTTGAAAACTCTGCAGATAGAGAAGTAGTCTTCATAGACTCTGAAGGCTCAGAGGCAGACAAAGCTCAAATGAAGGAACCAGAAGCAACGCCAAATGCAATTCCTTTGACTTCTCAAATGAACAACTTAAACATTTCTGAAGAATCAACTGTTAGAGGATCATCTTCTAGAATCAAAGCTTCTCATCCAGAGAATGTTATCATTGGAAAGAAGGATGACCCTATCAGAACAAGATCCTTCCTCAGATCATCTAAAGCATCATTATTTGGACTGGTGTCAATAATTGAACCAACTTCTGTAGATGAAGCTCTGCAAAACAATGATTGGATTATTTCCATGCAAGAAGAGCTAAATCAGTTCACCAGAAATGATGTGTGCGATTTAGTTCCAAGACCAAAAGGATTCAACATAATTGGAACTAAATGGGTCTTCAGAAATAAGCTTAATGAGAAAGGAGAAGTTGAAAGAAATAAGGCAAGGCTTGTTGCTCAAGGGTACAGTCAACAAGAAGGTATTGATTACACTGAAACTTATGCTCCAGTGGCAAGGTTAGAATCTATACGCCTTCTTATTTCATTTGTTGCACAATACAACATCACTCTATATCAGATGGATGTTAAAAGTGCCTTTCTAAATGGTATTATAGAAGAAGAAGTTTATGCTCACCAGCCTCCTGGTTTTGAAAGTGAAAAATTTCCAGAACATGTTTTCAAACTAAAGAAATCTCTGTATGGTTTAAAACAAGCTCCCAGAGCTTGGTATGAGAGATTAAGCAATTTTCTTTTGGAGAAAAATTTCATCAGAGGCAAAGTGGACACAACACTCTTTTGTAAAACATTTAAGAAAGATCTTCTAATTTGTCAAATATATGTGGCTGATATCATATTTGGATCTACCAATACTATGTTGGGAAAGGAGTTTGCTCAATGTATGCAGGCAAAATATGAAATGAGCATGATGGGAGAATTGAGATTCTTTCTGGGAATTCAAGTCAACCAAACTCCAGAGTGCACTTACGTTCATCAGACCAAATATGTTAAAGAACTTCTGAAGAAATTTAACATGACTGATAGTAAGATGGCAAAGACTCCCATGTATCCAACTAGTTCACTAGGCAAGGAAGAGGTAAGTAAGAAAGTAGATCAAAAACTCTACAGAGGTATGATAGGATCTCTTCTCTACTTAACTGCTTCTAGACCTGACATTTTGTTCAGTGTATGCTTATGTGCAAGATTCCAATCAGATCCTAGAGAATCACACTTAACAGCTGTTAAGAGGATTCTAAGGTATCTGAAAGGTACTTCTAATGTGGGTTTGTGTTACAGAAAATCTGATGATTTCAAGTTAGTTGGATTCTGTGATGCTGATTACGCTGGAGACAGAGTGGAAAGAAAAAGTACTTCTGGAAGTTGTCAATTTTTAGGAAGAAATCTAATCTCTTGGTACAGCAAGAAGCAACCCACAATTGCACTATCAACTACAGAGGCAGAATATATTGCTGCTGCTGGATGTAGCACGCAGATGCTCTGGATGAAAAGTCAGCTAGAAGACTATCAGATATTTGAAAGTAACATTTCTATATTCTGTGATAATACTTCTGCTATATGTTTGTCTAAAAACCCCATTTTACACTCTAAGGCAAAACATATAGAAATTAAGCATCATTTCATCAGAGACTATGTTCAGAAGGGAATTATAAACTTAGTTATAAACTTAGCCTTTATTGATACAGATCATCAATGGGCATATATTTTCACAAAACCCCTTGCTGAAGATAGATTCAAATTTATTCTGAAAAATATTGGTATGGATTTGTGTCCAGAATAATATTTGTCAGAAGAAAATTTTACAGATGATAAATGTTTATCACTCTGAAGTATTTCATAATGTTGCTTATTATATTTATGCTTATTTATGTGTATCTGAACTAACCAATCTCAGAGGATCGGAACATTGGTTAACGTTTCATTTCTCAAGAGAATTCAGAAGCACATGCAAGCAAACACGTGTCACTCTAAATCTGCAAAGATGGCGTGTACACTACTGAAGAGACGTTTGAGGTATGGTTTGAATAGTGAAAATCTTTATTTTCCCCCCAATTTGTCAGAATCAATTAATGCTTGAAATGATTTTTATTCTTTTTCATTAATTGACATTAATTGCCTTGTGTGAACGTGCTTTGATTGTCTGTTGGTATGCCTAATTGTTTTCTATAAATACCACATTTCTCACCACTTTCACACTTTTCACAACTCAAGCAAGTTTATGCATTTTTGTCTTCTTTTCTCTCTTCACAAAAACCCTAAACCCTTGTCAAAATCATCTTCAATGGCAACCTCATCTTCTACAGCAGCACAGTTTCAATCAACCATACACGACACCTAAAAGGACTTTGTTAACTCCTGTTGACAAACTTGAAGTACCCTGTGAATCAATGGTGGAATTTGATTCATTAGCTGAAAATGGATTTGAATTTCGTTCAATAGTTGATGCTCAAGGCTGGGTAAAATACTTTGACAGATTATTTGGACCAGTTTACCCTCATCTGGTGAAAGAATTCTGGATACATGCTTCTGTATACCCCAAATTCATCTTGTCTTCTGTTCTGGGTAAGGAGATTATAATTAGAGAAGATCTAATCAGGAAACTCATAGGATATGAGGAGACTGATGGAGTATCTCATCTGCCAGCTGGGCGTGTAGATATGGAAGAAGTTTATGAGGAAGTCATGACTGCTGGACAGGCCTCTAACAAGTTTAAAGATCTGAAGCCTGGCTACAAGATCTGGGCAAAGATTTTCATGGGATGCATTCATCACAGAAAATCTACAAACTCTCCAGATTATGTGAACAATGAACAGTTCTACTTCATGTACTGTTTAAGTCAGAGCACCAAGGTAGATCTTCCTTACATTCTGTTCATGCACTTATGGAATCATATTAATGCTTCAAGAGAATCTGTAAAAGATAAGGGTCAGAAGATCAGAACATGGATTCCCTTTGGAAGGTTAATTTTAGATATTCTAACAGAAAATGGACTGGTGACTGCTCTGTATGCTGCTGGAGTCAAGGAGGAACTTGAATCTATTGTTGGGAAACCTCTGAATGCCAAGAGTCTTCAGAGACTAAAAATTGTAGAGGAACTCACATCAGCACCCAAGAAGCTGAATATCTCTGAACTTAGTCAGAAGCGAATCCCAGTTGAAGACTACCCACTATTCTGTGCTGAAGAACCAAGGGAAATGATTATAAGGTATATTGATTCTTGCAAGGCAGATGGAACCCCAGTTCCTGCAGATATTCTGAAAAGAGCAAGGGAACCAATGCCTGATGGAAGAAACGAGAACACAAGGAAAAGAGGTCAATCAGAAGCAAAAGCAATGTCTATTCAGAAGAAGCCCAAAGTTGCTAACAAGCCTCAGGAGCTGATCAAGAGGAAAGCATTTGGAGACGCTCCCTCTGTTCCCACAAAGCATATCAAGATTAAAGGTACGAAATCTTTTGTATCCTCTTTCAATAAAACTGTTTTAAATGAATCAACATTAAATGCTATTCCAAAACCACCTCCTACTAAAAAACAATCTGTTCCTGCTCCACCTCATATTTCTGAACCATTAAAAATTCCTTCCCCACAAAAATCATCTGATCCTGTTTCCACCACTCCTGTAAAACCTTCTACTAATCAATCATCTGCACCAACACCAACAACAAAGCCAGCAAATCAAACTCCACCACCTATAACAAAAACAACAGAACAATCTGAACAACAACAACAACAATCTGAACATCAACAACAAAAACCAGAAAAACAATCTGAACAACCGCAACAACAACCAGAAAAACAATCACAACCAGAAAAACCTCAATCAAACAGATCTGAATCTATTGCATCTGCAGAAGTTCTTTCTGAACCTATACAATCCAATCATGTGACATCTGATCCACCTACATCTGATCCACCTACATCTGCTCCACCTACATCAGAACCACCTACATCTGCACATCCATCAAAACTTTCTGAGAATCCATCAGAATCAACCAACCCATCTGAAACCAATATCCCTAAGACAGAGGTTCTAAACGTTACCCCTCTCAAAACTGTTTTTTGAAGTGTCCTCCATGTCTTACACTCCAACCACATCCTCAAATTCATCAGAATCTGATATACACCCAGATTTTCTGATATCTCCCTCTCACAGAAATTCGAAAGTAAACCAATCAGAACCACCTGTTTCTTCTGAAATTCTCATTCCCAATCCTACCCCAACACCTAAGCCAAGGACATCTGAGTGTGTACCCTCTGCTTCGGGTAAACTATTTTCATCTAACAAACTTCCCTCTGGTTTCAAATTCAAAAATTTCTACACCAAAATTGAACCATCTGACACTATCACTCCTTTTAAACCCAAACTTACCATCATTCTACCATCTGTTCTTCAAACGTACATTAAAGAACTGCCAGAAATAATTTCATCATGACCTATTTTATCTGATAAATCTCCATTCACTCCTTACTCTGATACCCCATTTGATGTTGTTTCCTATGCATCAAATGCCAAATCATATCTGTTGAATGCTTTAACCAGATCAAAACCTGACAATTCATCTGATCCTCCATTCATACCATTCTACCCTAGTCCTCTGATCACCATTCACAAATCCATCTTTCCACCTTCTCCCCAACCCAAGCCAATCACATTGGAAACTTTTCTAAACCCAAAACCTAGGCTGAATGTTGATCATTTATTTACAAGTTTTTTGAAAGAAACAGAGATGTATTTAGGCTCTGTTCAGAGGAAGTGTTCATCAATAATGGATGCAAATGAATTTGATGCCATTTGGAATGGCTTCATAAACAGATTCAATATTGTAGCATCAAATATGAAGAACGTCTGTTCTGAGATGCGAAGCTCAAATTTGTTGAAACTGCTAGAAGTTTGTTCTGGACTGTTAAAAAATCTGCACCATTGCTTCTTAAGGACGCTCCTTCATCATCTGAAGTCTGTGAAACAGAAGTAAACGTTGAATATGCATCTGAAGACAACTCTTTGGATATGACTCTGGTAGAACATCCCTCTGGATCTGCTGCTCCTGACTCCAAAGCCCCTATGGAAATTGACTCTGTTCATGCTTCAGAATCTGTCCCACCTTCTTCATCTGAGATCAAGAAAGAGTATCCAGATCTTGAAGATAAGATTGAAGTTCTGGAAGCTGGTCAGTCAGAGATTAAGTCATGCATGGCTAAGCAAGATATGAAGTCTGAGGACATGGCTCAGTGGATGTCCAAACAAGATTAGAAGAATGAAACCATGGCTAAGTGGATGTCAAAACAAGAACAGTCCTCTTTTGAGATCACGAATCTGTTGAAGATGATTTTGTCAAAACAATCTTAGTTTATTTTTCTGATGTTTGCACATGTACTTGAATATTTTCTGATGATTGTACTTTTTGCTCTGAATGAATGAATGTCTCAATGTTTTTCTATACATGATTTATCCTGTTTTTTTTATTTGTCTGTTAAAAGTTCTTACTTTTTGCTTATGACAAAAAAGGGGGAGAAAATAGATCTGAACTGTTTGATTAAACTTTACTAGAATGAAACTTCAGACATATCAATTTTATCTAACATAAAATCTGTGTTTCAGAACATTTGATATATCTGATATACTCTTTAAAAGAAACTCAATGACTTCTAGATCATATTCAATTTATCAAACTCTGACTCTCAAATGTTTAGAACAATCAAGCTCTAACTCTGAGAAATACTCAAGACAAAAAGGGAAGTTTCTATTCCTTATTAATATTTAATTCAGGGGGAGATTCATCATCTCAGGAGGAGTTATAGTTATTCTCTTTTCAATTAAACAAAATTTTTGATGTTTTTGTCATCATCAAAAAGGGGGAGATTGTTAGAACACAGATTGGTTCTTAATAATATCTCTATGTTTTGATGATAACTATTATGAAATTTTGTAATTAAGAATTATAGACTCTAAAATTTGCTTAAGAATGTTTGCTGCAGATATTATAGTAAATATCACTCTAGAAGCAAATCAGATATGAACATAAGAAATATGCAAGGCTCTGAAGCATCAGAAGCATTCATTAGAAGATTCTGAACGCTGCCATCAGAAGATTCTGAGCGTTGCCTCCAGAAGGATTTGAAGTAGAAGCTCCAGAAGAATCTGAAGCAAGTCAGAAGCATCTGAACCAATGAATAATTTTGTATGAAAAGTTTTCAAGCATAGTTACTTCAGAAGACTCTGATAGTACTAACACTGCCAGTACTGAGGATCTGACTCAAAACTCTGCTCTGAACTTATACATGCTAAAAGCACACTTGCTGCAAAGACTCTGATTCAGCAAAATTCTGATCAACATCAGAAGGCTCTGATCAAATTAGACTCTGATGATTCTTGCTGAAAATGTTGAAGAAGAATTCAAAGATTATGTCCGTTGGAATATCCAAACGACTCTTTCCTTATTTATGCTAGACACAAGAACACAGACCAAAAGGATTTCTCTGTGCTTTCTTCTTCTAGGAAAGGTCACTTGATGTGAAGACAAAAAGGGCTCAGACCTTTTAGTACACACTTCTCAACGTGAAAAGCTCTTGGATCACTGTGCCTATAAAAGCAAGTCTCCACTCATCTTCTTTAGTTGACGAAACACTTGAAAAGAATTCATTATCAAAGCTCTCATACAACTCATATTCTTTCTAGAATTAATTCTTTGTTCTTAATCTTAAGTGAAAAATCACAGTTGTGATAAAGCTTTATTAGAAGCATCTTAACACTTGTATTTATTATTACATTTGATTGTAAGAAAACCTTAAGAAGATCCAGTTAGGATCAGTAGTTCTTGAGAAGACTTTGAACAGTTGTTCTTAGTGCTTACTATTGTAATCAATTGATTAAATAGTGGATTAAGTCCTTGACTGAGAAAGGCAAATCACTCTAGAAAGGGTGGACTGGAGTAGTTGAGTTCAACGAACCAGGATAAAAATACTTGAGTTTTTACTTCCAAGTTTTTATCTTCATACTTATTCAACCCCCCTTCTAAGTATTTTCTCACCTTCACAACAAAGATTACCAACCAAGAGTTGGAATAAGGACTCTGCAGAGGGAATCAAATATTACAAACCAAAAGTTAAAACACCGAAAACAATAATTCGGACTACGCTGGGGAGTACCAACCAAAAGTTAGGATAAAAGATCTAGAATAAGCAGGCAACAGAATCAACCCGACTCACAACTCACCAAGAAAGCCTCAGTAGGAAACGAGAAGTTTAAACAAATGACTCTGCCAAAGAACAATGGTTCAACCAGCACTCTGCTGGGGAAAATGTCTGACCAACAGACTCGACCAGGGAAAACAACACTCGCAAGTGACTCACCTGGGGAGAACAAAGACATTTAACCAAACGAACCAGCTGAAGAAAAAGACGTTTAACCAAACGACTCAGCTGAGGAGAATAATAAGACGTTTAACCAAACGACTATGCTGGGAAAAATCTCATAACAATGAACCCCAAAAATCCACCCTGTCGGGGATAGCACAAGAATCTTCTGAATCAAACAGCCTCCGCTGAAAAGACAAACGATCTCAAAGGTACCAACCCTGGCTTATGCTTCAGATGCATATGTTTGAAAATGGCGTAATGCTCCATATGAAATGGAAATGCTACGCATTCGGGAGGTTGCTATGCAAAAATGCAAATGCAAAGGAACCACCCCCAGCAAACCTAATGCTAGAAAGAAAAAACCAATCCGCCGGGGAGAAATAGGACGTGCCGACTACAATTGGACTCATAATGGGGAACAAACAAGCCCTGGATAGCGTCCTTGTAAAGCACCTCCAGGATACAACCATTCTAAAGAGAACAAAAATCCGCTCTGCTGGGAATTAACACTCTGCTGAGGAAAATGCCCTGGATGGCTTCCCAGAAAACCACTCTAATGGGGATCAACTAGGCTGGGGAAACATCCAGAACAGCCTTCCAACATTTTGGGGAATAAGCACACTCAACTGAGGAGGACCGTTCAGGATACGACCCTACCGGGAAGTAAGGTAAATTGTTGGGAGATAGCTCCACTCTGTTTGGCAAGAAATCCTACCCTGCTGGAGAACATCAGATACTTCTGTTGAAAGCTCCACTTTGCCGAGAAATGGATCACGCTTCGCTCAAACATCTACCACGTCAAGGGGATCAACACTAAACTCTTCCTAGGGAAGAAACCTTGAATCCCGATACTACCGGGAAAAAAATGGAAAGTCGGCTCCGTTTGGGAGAGGGCGTCGAAAACATCGCCTCTGTTGGAGAATAATACGCTGAGAACAAACCAACCTCTTCGGGGGTTAACCTTTGCAGTGAGACGGAACCCTATTCCGCTGGAGATTCACTACACACGTCCGTTGACGATACCTGCCCTGATAGCTCGACTCTGTGGGTAAGACCAAATCTCTGCTATGGGAGAAACAAATATGTATTATAATTTCAACACCGTGGAGGAACACATCTTCTAGGGAGAGTTGCCATCCTGAAATACAAAAGAAAACACATCTGCAAAATGGTTACCTCAGTTACCATTCATGACACTTACCATGTGAGAAAAGTCATTTGCTTTCGTTATGCTCTGTAAAGCCTCCTGTTTTCACCTGCAATGTTTATCAAAACATCGGATGTTTTTGCAAACAAAACAGTAAAAGTAAAATAAGAAAGGGAAAGCTCTTTGACTGAAGTGAATACTTTATTGATAAAAGGCCTGTAAATAGGCAAATTACAATTCGAATGCAATTCCTGAAAAGAGGCAATTGCATAAAAGCAAAAGAATATATACAAATGTCGGCAACATGGAAACAGACAACCACCATGTGTCGATTCAGCTATAACCTGCATGTCTTCGATGGGCCCCGTGTTTTGCCTTCTGAAAAGACTGACTGGACTGATTCCTTTTCTTCGGGATAACTGCTCGTAAGCTCATAGATCGAACACAGACCGCATTCGTTTGCTTTCAAATCCCTAACTTTTTCCTGGATCGCCCTTTCGGGTTTTCAATCCACTGGGATACCCAATTTTACCAAAGTTGCCTTTTTAGGTTTTCAACTTTGCGGGTTTACATTTTTATTTTTTTTTGTCCCTAATTTTTGCCCGAAGCTTCTCTTTTTATGGTTCGCCAGGATGCCCTATTTTTGCCTGGAATTATCTTTTTCTGTCCAGTGGGTCTCTTTAAGCAAAGTAGTTTTTAACCACATCTGCGTTCATAGGGGACGAAAAATCTTCACCATCCATGGCCCTTCTTACCACATACGGACCTTCATAGTTAGGAGTCCATTTTCCCCTATGATCTGTCTGAGGAGGAAGGATTATTTTAAACACCAAATTACCCGTCTGGAAGCACCGAGGATGCACTTTCTGATCAAAGGTTTTCTTCATCCTACTCTGGTCCAACCGGCCATGAGCAATAGCCGCCAATCTCTTCTCGTCAATAAAGTTCAGCTGATTCAACCTGGTTTGCACCCACTCAGCTTCGTCAAGCTTCACATCCGACAATACCCTTAAAGAAGGAATCTCAACATCCAATAGTAGGACTGCTTATGTACAATACACCAGTGAGAAAGGAGTTGCCCCGGTTGATGTACGCACCGAAGTACGATAACCGTGAAGAGAAAAGGGAAACATCTCGTGCCAGTCCTTATAGGTTACCACCATTTTCTGCACAATCTTCTTGATATTCTTGTTAGCTGCCTCAACAGCGTCATTCATCTTCGGACGATATGGAGAAGAATTGTAATACTCAATCTTGAAACTCTGACACAGTTCCTTTATCATTTTGTTACTCAAATTTGAGCCATTATCAGTAATGATTCTCTCAGGAATTCCATAATGACAAATGATGTCCTTCTTTATGAATCGGGCGACCACCGGTTTCGTAACAATGGCGTAGGACGCTGCTTCTATCCACTTTGTAAAGTAATCAATCGCAACCAGAATGAAGCGATGTCCATTAGAAGCAGTTGGCTCGATCTTTTTGATCATATCGATTCCCCACATAGAAAAAGGCCAAGGAGACGTTAACACATTCAGAGGAGCCGATGGCACATGCACCTTATCCGCATAAATCTGGCATTTATGGCACTTTTTGGCGTATTTGAAGCAATAGGATTCCAATGTCATCCAATAATACCCAACTCATAACAATTTTCTAGCCATTGCATGTCCGTTAGCATGAGTACCGAAAGAACCCTCGTGGACTTCCTCCATCAACAGGTTTGCTTCCAGTTCATCAACACAGTGCAGCAAGACCATGTCGAAATTTCTCCTGTAGAGAACATCGTCTTTGTTCAGATAAAAGTTATCGGCTAACCTCCTCAAGGTCTTCTTATCTTTGCTGGATGCCCCAGATGGGTATTCCTGAGTCTTGAGAAAATGCTTGATATGAAAATACCAAGGCTTTCCATCTGATGCTTTCTCAATTGCAAACACAAAAGCAGGTCTATCAAGACGTGTAATGGTGATGGCTAGAGGTTCATTCCATAAATTCACTTTGTACATCGAAGATAGTGTGGCCAAGGCATCTGCCATCTGATTCTCACTCTTGGCACATGATGGAACTCGGTTCTATCAAAGAATGGCAACAATCTCCTTGCATAATCCCTGTAAGGCACCAGGTTTGCCTGACGAGTTTCCCACTCTCCTTTGATTTGGTTAACGACTAACACTGAGTGACCATACACATCCAGATTCTTAATCCTCATATCAACGGCCTCTTCTAAACCCATAATGGATGTGTTGCACCCCAAAATTTACCCAACCTTGTTCTTTACTTGGCTTTTGTTTCTTTGCATTTTCGCATTTCTGCATTTGCATAGTATTCGTTCTTGAGACAGGGGATCAAGGTTTTTCTTGTGGTTCAATTTTCATTTTTGGCGCAAGAGTCGAAACAGAGAGCATCTGAGTCTCTGGCATTTATTTTGCCCAACGGTCGAGCGGCCGATTTTATTTTGTTGCAGGTTATTTTCAAGACAGGAGACAACATCCGGGCTATATCAATCATTCTCTCAGCGGTAATATTCAAAAGGCAAGTTTTAGAAGTTGTACAGAGCTCAAAACAGTGGAAAACGGACAAAAGGGCAGGTTTCCCTCCAAAAGGCGCCAAAATTCAAAGTTTGAAGGTGTTAACCGATTAACCAATATGGTAAACCGATTAACCAAGTCAAGTTCAGGACAATATTTGAATTTTTGAAGGTGTTAATCGGTTAACCCATATGGTTAATAGATTAACCAGTGCAGATTTTGCCTCTGCACGTGAATTTTCGAAGGGAGCTGTTTTGGGGTCCAATTTTGATCACTTGATTTCATGTTTACACTTGGGAATGATCTAGAATCATTTCCGAATTTGATTAATTTCATTTTCCCTCCAAACTCCCATTCCTAATTCCATTCCAAATTGCCCAAACCATCTTCCAAGCCTTTCATTTGGATCCAAACCTAAGGAGTATTTAATTGAATTACTCTAAAGCACACACATCTAATCCTCATAAATTCCAATTCATTTTCAGATTTCACTCAAATTCTCTCAATTTGCTCTCAACTTTCCATTTTCCAAAACCATCATCAAAGCTCATCTCACATTGAAATCCTTGATTCTCCATTGGAATCATTGATTTCTAAGAGCTAAACCTTCATCCTTGATCATCATCATCTCAATTTCTTCATCCAATTTTTGTGCAAGTTTGGATCTGAATTTTGAAGTTGCTTGGAAGGAGCTTATTTGGTGTATTTTTGGCTTAATTATGGAAGATCTTCACTCTTACAACAAGAACACGCTTGGATCTTGAAGAATCTTCGGGTTTCTTGCTTCAATCTACTTGTTTCCAGCAAATCAACACTAACCAAAGCAATTCTCCGCTTCATAGGTTGGAATTCTTGATCCAATTTTGATTTTGAGCTTACTTGCATAATTAGCATGTGGATCTTCATTTTCGATTGATTTTGCTAATTTGATTCATATGATATGTGATCTTGCTGGTTTAATTTGTTCATATGCTATTTGAATCATGGTTTGCTGGTTTAATTTCGTGATTAAGTGATTATGCGATTATCCGGTTGATCGGATAAGTGCTTATTTGCTGAAAATGTTGTTTTGTTGTTGTTTTTCTGCAGTTGGCCAAGTGTTAATCGGTTAACACATTTGGTTAACCGATTAACCATTACAGATATTCAAAATTTTCAAAGTTTTCAAGGTGTTAATCGGTTAACGCCTGGTGTTAACCAATTAATATGTACAAATTTCATGAGTTTCAAATATTTTCGACAGGTTAACCGATTAACCTTCAGTGTTAACCGATTAACATTGTGCCAACAAGTCTTTTTTGTTGTTTTTCTTGTTTGTATGAGTACCGTTTCACATCGGATCATCGTAGATCAATATGATGCATCAGGAGTGAAATGTTTTGGACATTTTGTCGCTGTTTTGATTGTTAAATCGGGACTTCGTCCACACGTTTTTTTTTGTTTTCCGCTTGGATGCACATGTTTGTATGTGTCGTTCAAAGTGATGATGTGCTTGCATGTTCATGTTTATTTGCTCTTACTACATTTGTCTTTTGCATTTTTATACACATGCTTGAGGTCGTGACGCGCTTGTGGCGGCTGCTGCCCCACACTATTTTCCTCCCTCACAATCATTCTATTTGTGCATTATGTGTTTGCATACTTGCATCTTTATGGTTTTATGCTTCCTTCTCTTGCTTTCTTCTTTGCCATGTTCCCTTAGGACCTCTAATCTCTTGAGATTATGATAGACCTTAGGCTTGAACCTATGCATGAGAATATTAGGTATAATTCCCTTTCATCCCAACTTTAAGTCCACTTTGCATGACAACTTTTAGGTTTGAGTTAGTGTCCCTTAGTGTGTCCTTTCTCTTGTCATCTTCAAAGAATTTAAAACACTTAATAAGGGCTAATGAATGTTGTGTGCTACGAGCCTTAAGCTACTTGGGAAATGGTGATTAGGGGGCTTCCTCTCAATGGCCTAGAGTGTTTAGTGTACACCCTTTGGGTGATATGCGACGCATTCGCTCCTAGGTCATAGTCTTTAGTGCAACATGAGTTACAAATCAAACTCAAAACACTTTTCTCTAAAAAACACAAAAACAACTTCAAACCTTTTTATCCTTCGGGATATTAATCATGGAAAACCATTTTCATTACAAAGAGTGTTGTTAAGCTTTGGTTCTACCGCAAACAGGCATCGCCCCTACTTGCTAGAACGAAGGTTTAACCCTACTCGGCCCTAAAACTTTTGAAGCAATCAGTGTTCTTGTTAGCCCGAACTACGTTTGCTCTGATTTCTCATACCAGATGAGAATATGTAAGCACAAGACGCGTTGTCTTGGCGAGCGACCTTTCTCCATCTTTCACCCGTGGTTACCCAAAATACGTTGACTCTGACTTTCCCATTGCACGAGGGAATACATAGGCACAAAGCGGCGATGCTCTGCCGAGTCTCTTTTCTTTTCTTTTTGTCCTGTGAGCCTGTAGCGTAGATAGATTAAACACACCCTTAGATATACAATCAAGCGTGGATCCCGTCGAGTACGACGGACCTTAGGGGTGCTAATACCTTCCCCTTGCGTACCCGACTCCCGAATCCAGGACTTGGTTGTGATGACCTCGTCTTTTCCCTTTTTTGTTAGGTGTTTCCAATCATTTCCTTTCCATATCTTTGGGATAAATAACAAAAGGTGGTGACTCTTCTGCTTTTCGCTGGGTGTTTTTCGCAGTTGCGACAGCTGGCGACTCTGCTGGGGACAGGAACATCCCCTATGCGAGTCAATCCTAGCGTTTGTTTGTTTGTCTTTGGGTGTGTACATATGTGTTGTACTTTATTTATATTTCGCATTTTACTTTTCGCATTATATCATTATTAATGTGCTATGGGGAGGGAATGTTCCACTGAGAGATAAGCCGGACCCGGGCTTGAGAACAAACCTAGCGTTAGTAGTGGAAAGTAGTGGTGGGCATGCATGCTTTGCATGTACTAGTTCGCCATGAAATTCGCGCTCAAACAAGATTCTCTTTGATGATTTCTTTTCTGGCCCTTTGGGCTTGAGGGAATTTTGGATTTGAGGATTGTCGACTCTGGGGACCGATCATTTGTGAATCAACTAAGTGAGGCCTCTTCGGGAGATTATGATGCCAAACCAGAAATGGTGAACGTATCATTGTTTCTTGAAAGTCTGTGATGCTGATGAACACATATGATGCCGAACCTTATCAGTGGATAGGTCCATACCTGTGAGAGGGATTGGGTTATGCAGGAAACCTTGAATTTCAGACTACCCGGTTTTCTTTATGTTCTTGATATACGGGGTCCTAATGACAGTGTTATGTTCTTGCTAAAGCGGAGCGCTGGTTCTTCTTGATCAACAGCACAACAATCTTGATCCCCTGTGTGCATTTGCATTTGCATTTTCATCAGCATTTTCATTAACATTTATTTATGTTCTAGGTGCCTATTTCTTCCTTGATTCTAGTGATCTTGTTCCTTACTTCTGACATGGAACCCTTGAAGAGGACAGTGGTATACAAGCTTCTCGCTCCTGATATTAGTTCTTTGCTGAGTTTGACTTCCATGGTTGATAAGAAGGTGATGGAAGACTTCAGGCAGTCGTATGGGAAGCTCCTTAGATGTGTCTGTAAACCTTCAGTGTATGAGATGAATAGTCTGTATGCTATTCTGCAGTTCTATGACCCACAGTTGAGGTGTTTTGTTTTCCCTGATTATATCCTGGCACCTACCTTGGAGGAGTATTCCATGTTGTTAGGCGTGCCTATTCTTGACCATATGTCGTTCTTTCATACTGACGCTAAGCCTAATCTGGCTAAGCTGGCTGCTGCATTACAGGTGGATGTTTCAGAGTTAGAGGGGACGTTGACCAAGTGGAATGGGGTGCCTGGCTTTCCTTTGGCTTTCCTGGTTGATAAGGCTCAGCAGTTTGCCAAGGACGGTTGTTGGATTGTGTTTAGCGCCATTCTAGCTCTCTATATCTATGGTATTATATTGTTCCCTAATCTTCCGGATTTTGTAGATTTGGATGCGTTCCAGATTTTTTCTTCAGGGAATCCGATACCTACTGTTCTCGGAGACGTCTATCATTCTGTCCACTACAAGAATGAGAACCGAAGGGGAAAGAATGTAGCTTGTTGTGTTCCTTTGTTGTACAGGTGGTTCACTAGTCATATTCCCAAGACAGGTCCGTTTGTTACTAATGCTGGTACTTCAGAGTGGTCGAAGAGGTTGATGGGTTTGTCGGCAGAGAACATTATCTGGTTTGACAGGGATATGCTTGGTACAGAGATCATCTATAGTTGCAGTGGATTTCCTAACGTCCCTTTGGTCGAAGTAAAGGATGCATCAACTATAACCCATCCTTGTTGGTTAGACAGTTTGGATACGCATTGACAGATCCTCCGAAGGAAGAGGAGATACGGGAATCTCTGTACCTCACCGAATTGTTAGAAGGTGATGACTTAGCCAGAGTCGAGCATGCTTGGAGCAATATTCACAAGAAAGGGAAAACATTATTGGGGAAAAGCAACAGTCGAGCCTGTGACCTCTATCTGACTTGGATTCATGAGAGAGCTGCAAGGTTTCGGATGTCGTTTCCTTCAGTTGCGCCTTTGTATCCTCTAATGATTGAGGAGCCTACCACGATGGACATTCAGAAGTACAACCAGTTGTGGTTCGAGAAAGAAGAGTTGCGGAAAGCGAATGAAGAGTTGGAGAAAGAGATTGCCCAGCTTCGAAGTGAGAAGAATGAAGCAGCTTATTCTTTGAAGAAACAGACTGAGTTGGTAAACAGATTGGGCACAGACTTGACTAAGCAGATTAGCGCTAGAGAACGGTTGGGTTTAGACATGAAAGCTGTTAGTAGTGTGCTTGCTTCTAAGAAGAAAGATCTGGATAGAGCTTACTTAGATATTTCTAAGTTTAACGATCAATGGAATGCTATGCTCACCAAAAATAAAGAACGCGAAGACGATTTAAAGCTACAGATCAGCAAGTTGAAGGCTCAGCTCTGAGCAAAAGATGAGAAGATTTCAGATGAAGCTTCGCTCAGACGACACAGTGATTGTAAGTTGCACGAAGCGCTTGCAACCTTGGAGGATTTCAGAGCAAGAGCTGATTCGAAGAGGTGTAAGCTTGAGGAGGTCTTTGGTGAGGGAGCCTAGGAAGACTATGCCAAGGATCTACAGTGCACTATTAGCCAGCGAGGGCTATTTATCCAGGGGTTACTCACCAGACCAGACCATCCTGAGACACAGGAGTTGCTAGAGGACTTCCGGTCTCGTCATCCAGCTTGACTATCTTGTTCTTTCTTGTAGCTTATGCTTATTGTATTGACCATCACCAGACTTGTTGGTCGAGGTCCTTTCTTACTGTAATAAGTTGTTACACTTGTACATTGCCTGTTGGCCTGTGATTATATATGAGGAGTTCCTATTCTATGTTTGTCTTTGGGGTTTTCCATTGTCGTGTTGTTTTTACGGAAATTGGAATCGAGGGGGAAATATCCCTGTTGCATACATACATGTCTGCATTTTGCATTTTTGCATGGCAGGTGCATCGGAACTGTTAATCTTATTTTCCTATGGTTCGTTAGTGTATTTCAAGATTCCCGATCAAACAACTCACTGGTACGCTACCAGGGGAAATCAGAGAAGAGTGATGGAGCAAATGCAGGCAGAGATGCAAGAGATGAGGGATAGAATGGCCCAATTTATGGAGGTCATGTAGGGAGTGGCTAATGGACAAGAACAACTTCATACTTTGGTGCAACCCTTGATTGCACGTGTTGACAGCAATGGTGTGTTGCATGGTGGGAACACTACCAACCCTCCACATGTTGAAACTCCTCGAGCTGATAACTCTATGCCTACTTTGGTTATCCCTACTGCTAGAGGGAATGGTAATGGAAATGCTGCTGGTTCTGGTAATGCTGCTGGTTCTGGTAATGCTACTAGTTTCGACAATGCTGGTTTTGGTAATGCTGGGAATGGTTATGGTCCTGATAGCACTTGTTCTATACATGGTAATATGGATCAACTCTGGAATGAAGACAGACAAGATGATGTGTTCTCACCAAGGGGCGTGGTTACTGAGTTGCCCTCTAAAGCTGATAAGAGGATCGAGATGATTAAGGAAAAGATGAAGTCTCTTGAAAGTGAAAATTCCATGGGCCTTGATATGGCTAATCTGGGAATGATCCCGGATCTGAAAGTGCCGTTGAAGTTCAAAGTCCCAGACTTTGACAAATATAAGGGTACCACCTTCCCAAGAGTTCATATGAGATCCTACTATCACAAAATGCCTGCCTACTCGAACGACAAGAAATTGCTCATGCATTTCTTTCAGGACAGTTTGTCTGGTCCTTTGTTGGAGTGGTACATGAGTCTGGAACCCGTGAATGGTCGCAGTTGGAGGGACCTAGCTGAGGCCTTTCTGAAAAGTTACTAATATAATAGTGACCTTGCTCGTAACAGGGTCCGACTTCAGAATCTTTCCCAAAAGAGCAACGAATGCTTCAAGGAATACGCCCAGAGGTGGCGTGAGTTAGCAGCCTGGGTGCAGCCGCCCATGGTAGAGCGTGAGCTAATTGATATGTTTGTCGCTACTTTACCTAGTGTTTACTACGAGAAGCTCATCAGTATTATGTCGGGAAGCTTCACTGATTTGATCATAACCGGAGAAAGGGTGGAAAATGGTATAAAGTTAGGGAAAATTCTTGCTGGTGAAGTGCCCTCATCAGGAGGAGAAGGTAAGAAAGTGTTTGATAACAAGAAACGTGAGGGTGAAACTAATTCGGTGTCCAGTTCTCGTGGGAGTGGTAGAGGTCAGTATTGTCAGCAACGGGTTGCTAGCATCACGATTCCTGTAGCACAACAACAGCAACAACAACAACGACAACAACGACAACAACAGCAACCACAACATAATTAAAATCAGAATTATGGTCAACGACGTTTCCAGGATCGGGCCCGGACAAATAGAGTATTTGACACACCGCCGATGCCATATTCCCAAGTGCTTCAGACTTTATTATAGCTATAATTAATTCAAAAGAGAACTTTAGCTCCTCTGATAGGCGCGCCTCCACCCGGTTATAATGCGAATACTTGTTGTGAATTCCATTTAGGGGCACCTGGTCACACTATTGATAATTGCAAGGCAATCAAGCACAAGTTACAGGATCTGATAGATAGCAAAGCAATAGATTTTTCTCACGACACGCCTAGTGTTGTGCAGAACCCTATGCCAAAACATGGGCCAGCTAGGGTCGGCGCTGTTTTGGAAGATGAAATTTTAGACTTGATAGCTGATGTAAATGAGTTGAAGACGTCATTGGGATTTGTGAAGGATATATTGCTAAAAGGGGGTGTGTTCCCAGGTTGTAATGAAGATTGCGTCGAATGTTTGAGTCATCCTGAGGGATGTAATAATTTGAAAATCTGTATTCAGAGCATGATGGATGACGGAGTACTACAGTTTAACCGGACTGCTGAGAAAAAGCCTGTTGAAGTAGTAGCTGAAGAGCGAGATGAGATCGTAACAATCTCGATCTCGTATAAGATCATTACTATTTCAGCGCCTCCTAGCCCGCCGACATTCATTATCACTAAAGCAGGTATCGTGCCGTACGAGAGTACCAAAGCTATTCTGTGGAACTACGGAGTGGAGGTATATTGCAATGTACAACAATTAGATCTGAAGAGTGCACCAGTTGACTCAGTGGACAATCTTGTGGGAGCAGGAGGTATTTCCCGAAGCGGTAGAGTCTTTTCATCACCCGAGGTAGTGGCTGAAATAGCTAATAAAGGGAAGAAGGCAGTTGTAGAAGAAACTTCTCAGGCTGGGGAGAAGGAATCTTTGTTAAAAGATGCAGAAGAGTTTATGAGGCTGATACAGAAAAGTGACTACAAGATAGTTGATCACCTGCAACAAACTCCTTCCAAAATTTCTATGCTGTCGTTGTGGCTATGTTCAGAAGCGCATCGGAATGCATTGTTAAGAATATTGAATACTGCTTACGTGCCACACGAAATATCAGTTAACCAACTCGAAGGGGTTGTAGCACACGTAAACGCAGGAAATGGGTTAGGTTTTACGGACTTGGATTTAACGCCGAAGGGCAGGAACCATAAATGTGCGTTGCACATATCAATAGAATGCCGAGGGGTTGTTATGTCTCATGTACTCGTTGATACATGATCGTCTTTGAATGTAATTCCAAAGAAAGCCCTAATGAAGTTGGACATGAAAGGGTTAATCTTCACGCCTAGTGATTTGGTGGTACGTGCTTTTGACAGTACCAGGAGATCGATATTTGGAGAGTTAAGATTGCCTATTGTTGCACCCTAAAATTTGCTCAACCTTATTCACTTGGTTTATGTTTCAATATCGTTAGCATTTGCATATAGAGTCATGTACATAGGTTACTCATCTGCATAGCATGAGCATAGCAAGTCAGCCAACAGGGAACCAATCATTATTCTCATCTCTAGAGGCCTATCAAGAGGTTATTATCTTGATTCAATCTCATTCAAGTCATCAGAAAAGAATTTGAAAGTTGGAGAAGTCAATGGATCAAGCAGGGCATTTAGCTCCTATCTGAGGGTGTCTGAGGATCAACAAGTAAATTGTGAGCTGTGGGCTGAGCATGAGGAGTATCCAGACATCTTGGGAGACTTAGAAAGTCATTTGGAGAAGGAGACAAGTCATTGGTGTAGTCATAAGAGTTGTGGATGAAGACAGTCAACTAAGGTTTCATCTAGGTCAACCCTGGGTCAACTCTAGGTCAATTGATTGATTGAAAGGCATTAAGGGCTATTGGAGAGATGTGGGGTTCATCATTTGACATTAAGAATAAAGATATGAGGTTATGCTAAGAAGAAATCAAGAGAAATCAAGGAGAAGAGGAGTTTCTAAATTAGGGTTTCTGTGTAAAATCCCCTAGTTTAGGTCAAATTTCCAAGCAAGATAAGTCAAAATTCAAGCTTCAAATGGATCCTTGGCCAACATGAAACTTGTATAGGATCTCAATACCTTTAATTTGAGTGGTGGAAGACATTAAGGAGATTTATAGAACTCAAGTTATGGTCCTTGCAAGTTACAGGTCATCTGAGGTATCTGAAATTTTGTCTGTGAAAGTGACTTGACTTCCAAGCAATATTTACCCCTCAAGGAGATTTCAAATGAATTTCTGGTCAACATAAGAATTGTTCCTCATTGTCTTAGCTTTCTAGAATGGTATAGTATGACTTCATATGATTTGTGGAACTCTATTTATGGTCTTGGCAAGCAAAGGGTATTTTGGTCATCTAAGGATTACAGGTCATTCTTAGCATATGCCTAAAACTCATACAAGGAAGCTTCAAATGGAAAACTTTACAACACAAAACTTGTTCCAAATGACATTTTGAGTCTAGAAAAGTGACCATGAGAGATTGGAAAGATTCATAGCACAAGATTTCAAAATTGTTGGATTTAATGAATAAAAATGGACTTAAAAATGAGATTTTTCATATTTTGACCAAATGAAACAAAGTTATAGGTCATTTTGAATGGAAATATCATTTTAAGAACATTGGCTAAAGTGGAATTTTGAGGTTAGTTCAAATTTTAAGAGTTATTCATGGTTACTTGTAATGGAAGATACATAAACCAAATCCAAGGGAAGTTTCTCCAAGTTTCTAGGAGGTTCTATTCTCACCTATATATTGATATGAGATGGTTCATGCCATGGTTGGTGATATCATTTGCTCAAAACACAAGCTATACACAATTCTTCCATTTTTGCAAAATCAATTCAAACTCCCTCAAACCTTCACCAATTTCCATTTTTCTTGATTTGATCATCATCAATATCTTCCATAGATCACATTCACATCAGAGTTTGGTAGAATTGGGGAAGAAATCGTGCTGTTCAAGTTAATCCTCCAAGAAGCAAGATTTTGGTGATTGCAAGATTCAAGAACTAGGAATAAGATCCATTGCATACAGAATTCATAATCAAGTTCCTTAATCACTTTCCACTCATCACAAGCATCAGATCCAAGGATTTTAGCACCTGTTTTCAAGAATTTGCACCAGGTATGTTTTCCTTCGAATTAGCTAGCATAGTGATCATGGCATAGGATTGTTAGTATATTAGAGACCTAGGTGGTTAGGTGATGAATTTCACAAAGTTTGGAGAAGTTTAATGGAGGTTGCTCATAGTGCACCAAATCTGTTAGGATTGATAACTCACAGTTTATGGCAAGATAATCCTAGATGAATGGCTCAGGTTGATTAGCATGGCTTGTAGATCATTTTAGGGTAAAAATTATGGAGAATTGAAGCAGTTGATATCAGGTGTTAATGGTGGATTCTATCTGTTATACCTATCGGGTTCCATTATTGCTTGAGTTTTAGGAGGAGTTATGGTTATGGCTGTGTGGAGGGAGAAATTTAGAGCAACTTTGCTCTTTGGATCGAGGGCATCCATGGAGAATTGAGTGAGAACAGGATGGTTGAAGGTGCGTGCATGGGGATGGTTTCTGAAACCCTAGGGTTTGTCCAAGGTTGAAGATGATGGAGGACCACACGATTGCATGTTTGACTTGGACTTGAGATTGGATCCAATGGCTCACGTTTAAAGATGAAACAGAGGGAAACCCTGGGCACCAAAACGCCCCGTTTCATTTAAGTTTCTGAATGGGCTTTGAATTCCATTGCTAATGGCACCCTCCCCACCGAGGCCCAATCTAAAATGAACTGAGAATTTTACTATCTGCACCGTTTGTACCTTTTTTATTTTTTGTTTGTTTCTGATTGCTTCCTGGGCCTTGCGTATCTTGCTACTGACACCCCCACTGCCTGGCCCATCTCTTAATTTCAAATGATTTCTCTTACTCCCTGCACCCCTTTCCACTTTTAATTCATTTTATTTTTCAAAAATATTAGTTCATTTAAAAAATCATAATAAATCATAAACTTCATATTTTTTAATGATTCTTTTTGCATTAATTTCTTCAAGATGTCTAGAAAATTATAGAAAATAGAGATTGCATTTTATCTTTTATTTGATATTTTTCCCATATTTTCCAAATAAATGCCTATTTTAGGTGTTTCATTTCATACATGAATTTGATAATTTTTGTTCTAATAGTTGTTTTAACATTTTTTGCCCATTCTTTTTAGGTTGATTAGTAGATAAGATTACCTTGTGCATACAATTTAGTTCATATTTTTAGGAATTAACTTTAGGTGTTTAGTTTAGGTGAAAACAACATGAACAAAATTAGGGTTTTAAATCAACATTAGGTGAGATAGTTTAATTCTTTTAGGAAATTTTCATTTGATTTTTTGGGTATGGACTATAGGAGTTATGGGTATAGGATAGATCCCCTTAGAAATCACTAGGATTCCCCTACTGCTATTAGTATATTACTGTCTATATTTGTGTGACTGGTGTGGTGTGCCCTCTGGGGATTATATATTTGTCTGTGTGGGTATTGGGATTGCTTGGGGATTGGGAAATGAAGACTTGTAACGATGAAGCCATTGGAGATCCAGAGTTTGAAGACCAACTTCCAGAGTTGATGAGGAGATTCCTGCTAGCAGCTGTTGAGGAGATTAGGGTTTAGGAGCTAGGCAGAGCTCTAGATTAGAAAGCTTGTTTTTCAAGCATGGAGTGCCTTGTCTGCCTCCATCCTTTCTCTATGATTCAAAGTCTCTTTCAAATATCCAACTCCTTCCTTTGGAAGGATCAGTGAATGTATTTGAAAGATAGAACTTTTGAGGGAAAATTGTCTGTTTAATGTTAACAGTTAATGAACCACCCTTGGTAGGTAATTGACTGTCTAACATTCATTCACTTCATCTGGTTGACTGATATCCCTCTTGGAGATTGAGACTTGAAGAAAAGCCACTGTGGACTAAAGACTGATGATCAAAGACCTTGCTTGAAGGCTGTGTAGATGGAGATTGATGCTTGCCTGAAGCTTGTAGCTGTTTGGAGATTACTTGAAGATAGGTGTTGATGCAGAGCTGCTGTGGCTGTTTATTTTTGTTGTATTTCATTTCTGATGTATTGATTGAATTTCCCTGACTGTATTGTTTGTTGTTTACCCTGTTGGGTTGAAAGTGAATTCTGTTCACTTTTGCCTATTGTTTTCCAGGTTCGAGGTTGAGCGGGACTCCCTTGCCTCGCTTGTATTGCTGCATCCATGCATCTTACTGCTTTACTGTATATATTTGCTATTGTTCCTGTTTCCGTCCATTCCCTTAGGATCTCTGTTTCTCTCTGCGCAAGAGAGGGGCATGATAGACACTAGGTCTTAACCCATGCATGATAACATTAGGTTAGTTTGATTCCCTTCGCAACCGTAGGTTAGAGTTCTGTCTCTTCTTTCTCAAAACAAACAGAAAAACACAATAAATATTTCAAACACAATAAAAGACACTTCTTCCGTAAAAGAATGTGAACTCATCAAAACGTCATTTTTGTCTGCTGGGACTGTTAATCAGAAAAAACCCTTTTTCAGAAGGAATAAAAACAATCAAGACAGACTTGTGTCATACGTGGCCCGAACTACGTTTGCTCTGATCTTTCATGCTGTATGAAAGTACGTAGGCATAGGATGCGATATCCTAGCGAGCAACCTTCCCCTCCTTTCCAGTAGGTAGGCGAACTACGTTGACTATGATTTCTCGTTCCAGACGGGAATACGTAGGCATAAAGTGCGATACTTTGCCGAGTCATTTTATTTTCTTTTAACCCCTGACCTGTAGAGTAGATAGAATAACAATCCATACCCGAAAACAAGCGTGGATCCCGTCGAGTACGACGGACGTGAGGGGTGCTAATACCTTCCCCTTGCGTAACCGACTCCCGAATCCAGGATTTGGTTGCGATGACCATTCCTTTCCCCGTTTTGCAGTAGGTTTACCTCGAGCGTTTCCTTTCCCTCCGTTGGGATAAATAACGCGTGGTGGCGACTCTTCTGTTCAGCCGGCGCCGATTTTCGCAGTAGCGACAGCTGGCGACTCTGCTGGGGATCCAACGTCCCCTGGCTGCTAAGGACTGCGATAGTTCCTTATGCAGTTGGGATCCAACGTCCCTTAAGAGAGTCAATCCTAACGTTTGTTTTCCCGTCGAGGATTTTGTATGGATTTATATTTCTGACCTTTTATTTTCAGCATTATATATATTGATTATTATTGCTGTATTGGGTTGTGATGGGTGGTTCTATGATTGAGAGATAAGCCGGACCTGGGCTTGAGTGCACCTAGAATTAGAGTAGAAATTAGTGGGCGCGTGCCGGCTTTGCTTGCATTAGTGTCTCATGAAATCTACACTCGGACGAGGTTCTTCTGGTTGGCTTCTTTTTCTACCCTTTGGGTCGAAGGGGTTGTTGGTCAGCTGAATTGTCGACTCCGGGAACCGATCATTTGGAAGTTGGCTAAGTGAGGCCTCTTCAGGATTTGATGATGCCACTCCTTCTGGGAATCGTATCATCAACCCTGAAAGTCTGTGACGCCGACGACCGCATAGGATGCCATACCTTTGTCAGTTACTAGGACATCCACCTGTGAGAGGGTTTGGGGTTATGCAGGTAACTAGACCTTCAGATACCGGTTATTTCTTGATCAGAGATCCTGGGTATTTATGGAGAGTTCTGAGGTCTGTCAGAGACCAGTTGGAGAGTTCTGAGGTCTGTCAGAGACCAGTTGTATAGTTCTGGGGTCTGTCAGAGACCAGTTGGAGATGTGATTTGAGGTCTACCAGAGACCAGTTGGAGTTATAGTTTGAGGTCTGTCAGAGACCATTGTTGGAGCTTTGTTTTAGGTCTATCTAAGACCAGGGCTTGAGGACTTCTAAAGAGTCTGTTTGAGACCTCTTGATATGGTTCAGGTTATTCAGCTACGGCATTTGGTCCCTGTTGCATGTTACTTGCATTGCATTGTTTGCATACCCATTATCATTGCATCCCATTAACGTGTGTCTGTGCTGCAGGTGCATTTGCATATCCTCCGATTCTAGTGCCCAGACTTCTGAGTATTGATTATGGCTGGTTTGAGGAAAACAGTTGCGTATAAGCTTCCTACACCTGATATTACTTCTTTGCTTGGCCTGATATCTCTTGCTGATGAGGAGGTTAGGAGAAGCTTCAGAATGAGTCACGGGAGATTACTGAGACTAGTCTGCAAGCCCACTACTGATGAGATGAACGGGCTGTACACCTTGATGCAGTTCTATGACCCCGCACTGAGATGTTTTACGTTTGCTGACTTCATTCTAGGGCCTACCATTAAGGAGTATGTGGAGTTTACTGAGCTACCCGTGCAGAACAAGGTTCCCTTTATTCACTCTGCTGCTGAGCCCAAGTTGGAGGATTTAGCCAAAGCCTTGCATATGGACGCTGCAGAACTGTTAGTGACTTCTTGGCTTGGGGTTTCAGGGTTCTCTCTTGATTTCCTGATAGGCAAAGCTCAGGAGTATGCCAAGAGCGGATGTTGGGTGGTTTTCAATGCTATTTTGGTTCTATGCATCTATGGGATTGTGCTATTCCCTAACTTGCCCAATTTCGTAGACTTGGACGCCTTCCATCTATTTGCTGCCGGCAATCCAGTGCCAACGTTGATTGGAGACTTTTACCACTCCCTGCACTACAAGAACGAAAACAGAAGGGGAAAGGTTGTTTACTGCTGTGCTCCTTTGTTGAATATGTTGTTCAAGAGTCATCTTCCCATGAAGGGATCTTTTGTGGAGAGTGCAACCACCGCTAGCTGGTCAGAGCGCCTGATGAGGCTATCTTCCGAAGACGTTGAGTGGTTTGATAGAGATCTGCTGGGATCTGAGCTCATCTTCAGTTGTTCTGGGTACCCTAATGTGCCGTTGATAGGAAGAAAAGGGTGTATCAACTACAACCCATCTCTGTTGGTCCGTCAGTTCAGATATGCGCTGAAGAGCCCACCAAAGGAGGAAGAAGTACAGGAATCTCTGTACTTCACCGGTGAGGGAAGCCATTGTTAGGAAAGAATGACTGTTAGGCCTATGCACCTTACAGGGGTTGGATCCAGGAGAGAGCCAGTCAGTTGCGGATGCCATTTCCAGATGCACCAGTTCTTGTTCCCATTCCGGTAGCAGAGCCAACTACTGTTTCTAGGGAGGCCTACGAGCAAGTTGTGACAGAAAAAGAAGCCTTGATGAAGATCAATGAAGGGTTAGAGCAGGAGCTAGCCCAGATACACAGTGAGAAAAACAAGGCCGTCCATGCTTTCCAACAGCAGATTGAGCTAATGAACAGATTAGGGGCTGAGTTGACTGAGGAGAGGAAGAAGCGCGAACGTCTGGGGCAAGAGTTCAGAAGCTCCCATGACATGCTTGAATCCAAGAAGAAGGCGCTTGACATCGCTCACCGAGAGATCTCTTCTTGCAATAAGACTTGGAACGCCACGCTCACCAACAACAAGAAGAGGGAGGATAAGTTGAAGCAGCAAATCTCCGACCTCGAAGAGCAATTGAAGTCCAGCATCAAGAAGTGTGAAGAAGAAGTGATGACCCGGTATAGTCTCCAGAATGCACTAAACAAGGCCATCAAAGGCAGAGATGAAGCTGTGTCTCAGAAGCGTAAACTAGAGGATCGCTTCGGAGAGGGGGCATGGGAAGAAACTGCTGAAGACGTGCGACGTGTTCTTAAGAAAAGAAACCAACTTGTTGAAGGGCTGCTTGCTCGACCAAGTCATTCGGAGACCAAGAAGCTGCTAGAAGAGTACCAGACTTATGGGGGTGTTTGATCCATTTCATGTAGTAACTTGTATGCTTTATTTGCATAGTGCTGACCATCACCAGGATTGTTGGTTGAGGTCATGCTTTCGTATTGTACTCTCAGTGGCATTGTATTCTTGGCTTATTGGTTTCTCTGCAATATATGAGGCTTTCTGTGATTCAACTCCGATCTTTGTATTGCTTGCACCGGCACCTTCACACTAGAATCGGGGAATGAATTTCCCTAATGCACAGACACACATTGCATTGCATTCATATTCATATTGCCTTACAGGTAATCTTTGGATGGTGTCTTATTTCCTGCTCTGTATCAGGTATTTTCAGGATTGCAGATCAACGCCCGCACAGATACTCCACTCGCACCAACTGTCGAAGAATCATGGATCAAATGCAGAACGAGATGCAAGATGTGCGCGAGAAGCTAGCTCTCTTTATGCAGACCATGAAAGCTATTGCAAAAGGTCAGGAGAATTTGCAAGCCATGGTGCAGCCTCTGTTGGCCAGAAACGCCGGTCACGGTAATGAGGATCATCAGTCTGTGCGAGTCGATACGGTTCATGGGGACGGCACCCCCACGCTAGTGGCTCCACCTGTAGTCAATATACCTGCTGTTAATGTCAACAATGCTACCGCTGCTGGGAACGGTAACGTCGGAGTTGGGAACGAGACTGCTGTCCATAACGTTGGGCTTGGCGATGTCAACTTGGGTGATAATATGGGAGGCAACGGCTTTGGCAATGCTGGATTCGGGTTCAACGATCAGGGATTCGATAACGCTGGGAAATACGGTTTCAATGCTCAAGGCTTTGGGCAAGATGGTTATGGTGTGGCCAATCAGGGTTACGGAGGTTTCGGAAATGGAAACGGCGCTGGGTTAATGGCTTTTGGGCCTGCTGGAGGTGTTCAAGGGTACGGCAACAGAGGTCGAGGTCCGGGGATGAATCAGATTAGAGCTGGCCGCAATAACGGATATGATGGGTATGGAGCTGGGGATGGTATGTGGCAAGAAGATCAGCAGGAGGACGCTTTCTCCGGCGGGGGTTTCGAAGGGCCAATGGATAACTCCCAGAAGATCAGAATGCTAGAAGAGCAGATGAGGGGAGTCCTGAACCAAAGTGCTGTGGGCTTAGACATGGCAACAATGGGTCTGGTACCTGGCTTGAGGGTGCCAATCAAGTTCAAAGCTCCTACGTTTGATAAGTATAAAGGGGACACCTGTCCGAAAGTGCACGTGCGGGCTTATTACAGAAAGATGTCTGCGTACTCAACTGATGAGAGAATGCTAATGCATTTCTTTCAGGATAGTTTGTCGGGCCCTTCCTTAGAGTGGTACATGGGGTTGGAGCCAACTAGTATCAAGACATGGAAGCAGTTGGCAGAGGCATTTGTAGCTCACTACAAGTATAACAACGACTTGGCGCCCAATCGGGTCCAATTGACAGGGCTGTCGCAGAAGAAGGGTGAGAGCTTTAAAGAGTACGCGCATAGATGGCGCGACATGGCTGCTAGGGTCCGTCCTCCTCTAGAAGACAAAGAAATGAATGACATGTTCGTCGGCACATTCACAGGCTTGTTTCATGACATGTTGTTTCATACATCTCTGGCCAGTTTCTCAGACTTAATCCTGATGGGAGAAAAGATTGAACGTAACATTAAGCAAGGAAAATTCCAGGCTGAGGAATCAGCTGCATCTGGAAGTAATAGGAAGGCTTATGTGGGCGCCGTCAGGGCGAGGCAAGCGCGGTATTTGGAGGCCGAGGACGAGGCAGAGGCAGAGGTCGGAACCAATATAATCAGCCGCAGCAGGTGGCGAGTGTTACTATTCCATTCCAGCAACAACCATTTCAACAACAACAACCGTTTCAGCAGCAGCCAATGCAGCAGCAGCAGCCTCAGCAGGGTGCGCAGCAGGCTCAACGAAGATTCCAGGGTGGTAAACCAAGAAGAGTGTTTGAGAAGCCTCCTTCAACGTATGCTGATCTGTTACAGACATTGTTGGGTTTGAACCTGGTAGAGAAGAGAACTCTGGCACCGATAACGGGAACTCCTCCGTATGGTTATGATGCAAGCAGGCACTGTGAGTTTCATTCTGGGGCTCCGGGCCACGATGTAGAGGGTTGCCATGCCTTTAAGCACGTTGTGCAGGATCTTTTGGACAATAAGACTATCAATTTCGGAACGGCAGGTCCGAATATAGTGCAGAAACCCATGCCTAATCATGGGGCAAACGCCATTCTGACTGAGGAAGGGTTGAATCTGATTATGAATGTCGACGATTTAAAGACGCCATTGAACGAGATAAAAAGCAGATTGTTGCAAGGAGGTGTTTATCCAGGATGTGATGAGTATTGCTTAGAATGCTGGACCCTAGCCGGGGGGTGTGATGATTTGAAGAAAGGCATTCAGGCTTTAATTGATGGAGGCACATTGCAGTTTGACCGAGCAGCAACTGAAGAGCCTGCAGGGGCGGTAGCAGATGATCAGAGTGATGTGGCCACTGTAACGATTCCTCGAAAGACAATCACTATTGCAGCACCGGTCCAGCGACCACCGATCACCATAACTAAGGCCGGACCGATCCCGTACGAGAACACAAGAGCAGTCCCATGGTCGTATGGTTTGGAGGTGTATTGTGACGGGATAAAGATTGATGTTAATAAGCAGCAAGCTGAGACTGTCGATAACGTTGTTGGTCCAGGAGGTATGACAAGGAGTGGTAGGATCTTTATATCACCTGAAGTGGAGGCCGAAAGACTAGCAAAAGGAAAAGGGAAGATGGTTGATAATGTCCCAGTGCAAGCCAGCGAAAAAGAAGCGGCATCGAAAGACGTAGAAGAGTTCATGCGCTTGATTCGAAGAAGTGATTATAAGATTGTGGAGCATCTGCAACAGACGCCGTCCAAGATATCTATACTGTCGTTGCTACTATGTTCTGAAGCCCACAGAAATGCTTTGTTGAAAGTCCTGGATACTTCCTTCGTACCCCAAGACGTCTCCGTGAATCAGCTAGAAGGAGTGTTGACACATGTGAATGCAGGCCACAACTTAGGCTTTACTGACTTCGATTTGACCCCAAAAGGGAGAGATCATAATATGGCGCTGCACATATCTGTCGAATGCAGAGGATCAGTAATGTCGCATGTATTGGTTGATACCGGCTCATCCTTAAATGTGTTGCCCAAGAAAGCGATGATGAAGCTGGATGTCAGAGGAATCCTGTGCACGCCCAGTGACTTGGTAGTCAGAGCGTTTGATGGCACGTGAAGAACAGTTTTTGGATCGATAACATTGCCTCTACAGGTGGGGCCGGAGGTGTTTGCGACGGAATTTTATATCATGGATATACAGCCCGCATATAGCTGCCTGCTCGGAAGACCCTGGATTCATGGGGCTGGGGCAGTCACGTCTACCCTGCATCAGAAGTTGAAATATATGGTCGGAGACAGCGTGGTTACGGTATGCGGAGAAGAAGACATCTTGGTCAGCCATCTGTCGTCATTTAAATATGTGGAGGTCGATGGAGAGATCCACGAAACACCCTGCCAGGCATTTGAAGGGTTGCATATCAAGGACAAAGGTCCTGGGCCGAGCAAAGTATCGGAGATAGCCGTCTCGTCGTATAAAGAAGCTCAAGCTCTGGTGGAGGCAGGATAAGCAACGGGCTGGGGCAAAGTGCTGGATATCCCTGTGAAGATGGACCGGTTCGGGCTGGGATACCAACCGTCGTCGTCAACACCTGCTGTGGGGGTACCCCGTTTCAGAGGGCCAATAACCATCTCTGCCAGTGGAGTATGTCATGAAACCATCAACGCTACTTCAGAGTCGGACGAAGGAGACAGCGACTGCGATATGGATGCCTGGATTCAGCCAAGCACGCCAGGACAGGGACTGTGCAACTGGTCTATTCAGGAGCTTGTTCCTGTGACTCTTAAACAGTAATGCTTTTCTTTGTTAATTGTTGAATAATCTGATGTCCTGCTCGGGGCATCGTGATTTGCTTAGGGCTGTGTTGTTATGAACATTGCGTGTTAATCATTAAATAAATGGCGTTTTTCATGTGCAAATACTGTAATCTCTGTCTTTCTTGTTTTGTATTTTTCAATAAAATGGCAACGTGGTTATTCGCTTTATACGCATTTTGAAGCACTTAACCATTCCTTTTGCAGGATAACATTTTCAGATGACATCCTTGAACCACCTATGACTCGTCCCGGCTTTGAGCATCCGGTATTTCAGGCCGAAGAAGAGGTTGTCGAAGATAATGACGTTCCTGAAGAACTGTCTTGGTTGGTGAAGCAAGAGGAAAGAGTCATTCTGCCTCACGAAGAGGTCATCGAAATTATCAACTTGGGGTCGGAAGGGGTTGAGAAGAACATTCGTATCGGAGCCGCACTGCAGGGCGATATCAAGCGAAGACTGGTTGAAATGCTCCGAGAGTATAGTGATGTATTCGCTTGGTCGTATGAAGATATGCCAGGGCTCGATACAGATATGGTTGTGCACCGTCTGCCACTGAAAGAAGAATGCCCGCCGGTCAAGCAAAAGCTTCGCAGAACTAGACCAGACGTGGCAGTAAAGATCAAAGAGGAAGTTCAAAAACAGTGGGATGCTGGTTTCCTGGATGTGACAAAATATCCCTCATGGGTTGCTAACATCGTACCAGTGCCAAAGAAAGACGGCAAGGTTCGAATGTGCGTGGATTATAGAGATTTGAACAAAGCAAGCCCAAAAGACGATTTTCCACTTCCTCATATCGATGTGCTAGTTGATAATACTGCTCAATACTCCATATTCTCCTTCATGGATGGCTTTTCAGGCTACAATCAGATTAAAATGGCGCCAGAGGATATGGAGAAGACTACTTTCATAACGCCTTGGGGAACATTTTGCTACAAAGTGATGCCCTTTGGTTTGAAAAATGCGGGGGCAACGTATCAGCGTGCGATGACGACTCTTTTCCATGATATGATGCATAAAGAGATCGAAGTTTATGTTGATGATATGATTGCCAAATCCCAGACAGAGGAAGAGCATATGGTAAATCTGCTGAAGTTATTTAAGAGGCTTAGGAAGTTCAGGCTGAGACTGAACCCTAACAAATGCACCTTCGGGGTGAGATCGGGCAAACTGCTGGGGTTTATCGTAAGCAAAAGAGGAATAGAGGTCGATCCTGCTAAAATAAAAGCGATTCAAGAAATGCCGACGCCTAAAACAGAGAAAGAGGTGCGCGGGTTTTTAGGGAGGTTGAACTACATCGCCCGGTTCATATCTCACCTAACTGCTACGTGTGAACCATTATTCAAGCTGTTAAAGAAAGATCAAGCTGTAACATGGAACGAAAATTGTCAAAAGGCGTTCGATAAAATAAAGCAGTATTTGCAGGAGCCTCCTATTTTGATACCCCTAGTGGCAGGGAGACCCTTGATCATGTATTTGACGGTTCTTGAGGGAAGCATGGGTTGTGTTCTCGGTCAACACGACGAGACAGGAAGAAAAGAGCATGCGATCTATTACTTGAGTAAGAAATTTACAGATTGTGAATCTCGATACTCAATGCTTGAGAAAACTTGTTGCGCGCTAGCCTGGGCCGCCAAGCGTTTGAGGCAATACATGCTGAATCATACAACCATGCTCATCTCGAAGATGGATCCTATCAAATATGTATTCGAAAAGCAGGCGTTGTCAGGGAGAATTTCCCGTTGGCAGATGGTCTTGACTGAATATGACATCCAATACGTCTCGCAAAAGGCTATAAAGGGGAGTGTGCTGTCTGAGTACTTGGCAGAGCAGCCTATTGAAGATTACCAATCGATGAGGTTTGATTTTCCTGACGAGGATATCATGTACTTAAAGATGAAAGATTGTGAAGAGTCGTTGCCAGACGAAGGGCCAGAGTTGGGTTCCAAGTGGAAGATGATATTTGACGGAGCTGTGAATGCTTACGGTAGCGGAATAGGGGCAATTATCACTACGCCACACGGGTCGCATATCCCGTTTACTGCCCGATTGACCTTTGTCGTTACCAATAATGAGGCCGAATACGAAGCTTGTATAATGGGGCTTGAAGAAGCCATTGATTTGCGAATCAAGAATTTAGACGTATACGGAGACTCAGCTCTGGTGGTGAATCAGATAAAAGGGGAATGGGAGACACGTCAGCCTAACTTGATACATTATATGAACTATGCAAGGAGATTGTTGCCTTTCTTCGACAAGGTTGAATTGCATCATGTGCCGCGGGCAGAGAATCAAATGGCGGACGCCCTGGCCACTTTGTCTTCCATGTAAAAAGTCAACTTCTGGAATGAAGCTCCCCGAATCATTATCTCTCGGCTTGACAGACCAGCTTTCGTATTTGCTATTGATGAAGCATCCGACGACAAACCGTGGTATTTTGATATCCTTAATTTTCTGAAGAACAAAGAGTATCCGGCTGGGGCATCCAGTCAAGATCAGAAGACTCTCAGGAGATTAGCGGGTAATTTCTATTTGAATCCCGATGGTGTCTTATACAGAAGGAACCACGACTTGGTGCTATTGCATTGTGTAGATGAAAGAGAGGCAAAACTGCTCATGGAGGAAATACACGAAGGTACCTTTGGTACGCATGCTGGTGGGCATGCTATGACGAGAAAGCTGCTGCGGGCAGGTTATTTTTGGCTGACTATGGAAACTGATTGTTTCAAGTTTGCGAGGAAGTGCCACAAGTGCCAAATCTATGCTGATAAGATCCATGTGCCTCCGAGTCCTCTGAATGTGATGTCATTGCCATGGCCATTCTCGATGTGGGGGATCGATATGATTGGAAAGATCGAGCCGACAACTTCTAATGGGCATCGGTTCATCCTAGTAGCAATCGATTATTTCACCAAGTGGGTAGAAGCGGCGTCTTACGCAAATGTAACGAAGCAAGTGGTGGCCAGATTCATCAAGAGGGATATCATTTGCAGATATGGGATCCCCGAGCGGATAATCACTGACAACGGTTCAAACCTGAACAACAAAATGATGAAGGAGCTCTGTCAGAATTTTAAGATCGAACATCACAACTCCTCCCCTTACCGACCCAAGATGAATGGCGCTGTCGAAGCGGCCAATAAGAATATCAAGAAGATCGTTCAGAAAATGGTGGTGACCTACAAGGATTGGCATGAGATGCTACCTTTCGCTTTGCACGGTTATCGTACGACGGTACGCACATCAACCGGGGCAACCCCGTTCTCGTTGGTATACGGAATGGAAGCAGTGCTACCATTGGAAGTGGAGATCCCTTCTCTGAGGGTATTGCGAGACGTTCAGCTAGACGAGGCAGAATGGGTGAAAGACAGGTTGAATCAACTGAGTTTGATGGACGAGAAGAGGCTAGCTTCTCTAGCATATGGTCGTTTGTACCAGAGCCGAATGAAGAAAGCATATGATAAGAAGATCCATCCGCGGAGCTTTCAGACGGGCGACCTTGTGCTGAAAAGGATTCTCCCGCCGCAAGCAGATCACAGGGGCAAGTGGACCCCCAACTACGAAGGGTCATACGTTGTCAGGAAAGTCTTTTCAGGAGGAGCGTTGTTGTTGTCCACCATGGACGGTGAAGACTTCACGTCGCCTGTGAATTCGGACGCAGTTAAAAAATACTTTGCTTGAAATAGACCCGCTGGACAGAAAAAAGAGAGTCCAGGCAAAAATGGGGCATCCTGGCGAACCAAAAACAGAATGAAAGGTTCGGGCAAAAGTTAGGGATAAAATTGAAAAAATAAACACCCGCGAAGTTGAAAACCTACACTGGGCGGCTTCGGCAAAAAGGGGTATCCCGGTGAACTGAAAACCCGTAAAGGGCGGTTCACGCAAAAGTTAGGGATTTGAAAAGCAAATGACTGTGGTCCGAATTTGATATTGCATTGAGCATAGGTGCGGGAGAATACACCTGAGGGGTCGATTAACGGATACAATCTCTTCAGAAGTGTGAATACCGGGAAAGCATTAGAGTCGGGCGAGTCATAGGAGGATCAGTTCGTGGTGTTCGTCTGCGTCCCGTTGCCGACATGTGTACAAAATTTAATTTGTCAAAATATTTATGCTTCTTGTGCATACTTGTATATTTGCTTTGCGTAGCTTCCTCTTTTCAGGAGTTACATCCCGTGTACAAAATTCCGCCCATTCAGGGGCCCAATCAATAAAATATGTTATTCAGTACTTGATGCTGGTTCTTTACTGTTTTGTGCATGATAAAGCGCTTAAGTTTATTGAAACTAGCATGTGTATAACATCACTGGCCCTTGCCAACAATTGTTAAAGCTTTGAATTAACTGAAAATAATGTCACTAACCTGAATCGATTTAGTTGCATAGGCTTGTCTTGTCTTGTTTGCGTTGTTGCAGGTTTCATAGCAGTATGAGGAAGACGATCAAAAGATTGCGATAATGAAAGACTTGACCCTCACGCAGGTCATGCATGTTCTTCCTGAAGAAGGATAGATTTCCCCAGCTAGTCGTAGCTTATCCAAAGGACATGCTCCAGCAAAGCCATTCACCCTCAGTAGAGTTTGGCGATTCCAAGATTATAAGGCTGTATTCAGACAGTGCATTTCAAGCAGAGGGGTTTAGCCTCAGAAGATTAATATTTCAGATTGGTGAGCTGTATTCAGACAGTTTACTTTTCCCCGCATGGGTCACTCACTCTCTCCCAGCGGAGTCAGTTGATTTTTCCCAAGAGAATCATCCCATCCCCAGCGGAGTTCTCTTTCCAACCAGGGTCTTCATTCCTCCCAATGGAACTCGAAGATTGAGGCTCTCCCCGGCAGAGTTGGTCGTGGGTCTTGGCATGTATTCTGTCAGAATACCGTGTGATATCAGTTCACTCTCCCGCGGAAGTTCAATCATGCCAGGCACGTCCGCCGTTCTCCAGCAGAGCTACCCTTCCCCAGCAGGGTGTTACTTCAATGATGTGTGGTTCAAGTTCCCAATTTCCCAGCTGAGTCGACTTCCCTCTTCCAGCATTTATTTTGCTGGAATAATTCTGTAGCATCTGGCTATCCCCAGCGGAGTGGGCATTATCTTCAGCATTTATTTTGCTAAAGCAGTTCCTGTATCTCAGCAGTTCGAGTCTGCACTTGCATGGGCATATAGTGTCATACTTGCATTCACCAAATAAACAAGTGTAGCATTTCCATATCGAATGGAGCAGTGCATCATTGTCAAGCGCATGTTTTGAAACATAAACCAGGTTGGCTAACCTTTCGTTTCAAGTATTATTTCTCATGCAGGTTGAAGGAGCTCTTGCTCAAATGAATTACCAAGCATTCAGGGTCTCGACGTGAGACATTCAACGAAGTGTCAGCTTTGACATTACTCCCCACAGAGTCAGCAGGATAAGTTTCTCTTTGTCCCCAAGCAGAGTTACTTGTTTCCCCGCCAGGATTTCCTGTTGACGTTTCTCTAGTCCGACCAGCGGATTGTTTCCTTCAAAGTTGTTGTTACGTCAGCATTGAAAGGTTTCATGAACCAGAATTTCAGAGGCTACCGCCGGTTATCAGAACAGGCGTCCATTAGTTTGATTTCCAAATAACCCCAGTAGAGTCAGCCTCAAAGTTGCTGTAACGTCAGTGATAAGAAGTTGGCGGACCAATGGAAGGATGAGTCCTAACGTGGATGGATCTGATTTCTTGGTATCGATCGAAGGTGGAGTCCTGACATGGACAAAGTTGGTTACTCTTCGTATTGGTGTCCTGACATGGACCATTTATGTCCAGCAGATAGCTTTATTCGTGATGGTGAAATGTGCGCCTTAACGTGGACAAGTTTGTAGCTCTTTGTGATGACAAGATACGAGAGCCCTAACGCGGACAAATTTATCCTTCTTCGTGTTGTTGGCAAAGTATGAGTCCTGACGTGGACACAGTCGTATTTCCCCAGCAAGTAAAAAACGTGCAAGTCCTAACATGGACAGGTTCTATTGTTTCATCAGATGAAGATGTGAGTCCTGACGTGGACAGGTTATTTCCCCAGCGGGTCGAAGGTGCGTGAGTCCTGACGTGGACAATTCTTCAGCAAGTCGACATGTGAGTCCTTACATGGGCAAATCGGAAGAAAAATGATTCCTTACGCGGAAAAGAGATTGTGTTCCTAACGTGGAAAGGCGGGTCCTAACGTGGATGATGTATTCCTTACGTGGAAAGAAAGTTGCATTCCTAACGTGGAAAAGAGGTGTTCCTTACGTGGAAAGATGACATTCCTAACGTGGAAAGAAAGATTGATATAGTATTCCTCACGTGGAAAGATTAGAGTCCCTCCGTGGACATATCAAGAGCATTCCTTACGTGGAAGAAAAATGATTTCCTTACGTGGAAAGACGAGTGTTATTCCTTACGTGGAAAGACGAGTTTATTCCTTACATGGAAAGATTGAGTCCTTACGCGGACATAGCAAGATTGATTCCTGACGTGGAAAGATAGAGGCATTCCTAACGTGGAAAAAGTTTGATTCCTTACGTGGAAAATTGACTCCTTACGTGGAAAGAGAAATTGTTTCCTTACGTGGAGAAGTTAGTCCTGACGTGGACAGATCAAGATGAATTGCATTCCTTACGTGGAAGGGTTTAGTCCTAACGTGGACAGGTTTCCTTACGTGGTAAGAAGATGGTTTCCTAACGTGGAAAGAGTGAGATTCCTTATGTGGAAGGGTGAGTCCTGACGTGGACAATGTTATTCCTAACGTGGACAAGAGTTTACTCCTAATGTGGACGATTTATTCCTGATGAAATGAAGACAAGTCATCCCCAACACGGTCGCACGAGATCAGTGGGTTGCCGTAACAGTCAGATTCAGCTGATGAATGTCGTTCCCCGAGCAATGGCGCAGTTTATTTCTGCGGTTGGCAAATTTCTGGGTTCTTAGTATTCAACCGCCTCGTACCGCGAATGTCTGAAGACTCCGGGCTCTTCACCCAATCGGGTCCAAGTCGTTTGAATAGGGGCAGCTGTTGCACCCTAAAATTTGCTCAACCTTATTCACTTGGTTTATGTTTCAATATCATTAGCATTTGCATATAGAGTCATGTACATAGGTTACTCATCTGCATAGCATGAGCATAGCAAGTCAGCCAACAGGGAACCAATCATTATTCTCATCTCTAGAGGCCTATCAAGAGGTTATTGTCTTGATTCAATCTCATTCAAGTCATCAGAAAAGAATTTGAAAGTTGGAGAAGTCAATGGATCAAGCAGGGCATCTAGCTCCTATCTGAGGGTGTCTGAGGATCAACAAGTAAATTGTGAGCTGTGGGCTGAGCATGAGGAGTATCCAGACATCTTGGGAGACTTAGAAAGTCATTTGGAGAAGGAGAAAAGTCATTGGTGTAGTCATAAGAGTTGTGGATGAAGACAGTCAACTAGGGTTTCATCTAGGTCAACCCTGGGTCAACTCTAGGTCAATTGATTGATTGAAAGGCATTAAGGGCTATTGGAGAGATGTGGGGTTCATCATTTGACATTAAGAATAAAGATATGAGGTTATGCTAAGAAGAAATCAAGAGAAATCAAGGAGAAGAGGAGTTTCTAAATTAGGGTTTCTGTGTAAAATCCCCTAGTTTAGGTCAAATTTCCAAGCAAGATAAGTCAAAATTCAAGCTTCAAATGGATCCTTGGCCAACATGAAACTTGTAGAGGATCTCAAGACCTTTAATTTGAGTGGTGGAAGACATTAAGGAGATTTATATAACTCAAGTTATGGTCCTTGCAAGTTACAGGTCATCTGAGGTATCTGAAATTTTGTCTGTGAAAGTGACTTGACTTCCAAGCAATTTTTACCCCTCAAGGAGATTTCAAATGAATTTCTGGTCAACATTAGAATTGTTCCTCATTGTCTTAGATTTCTATAATGGTATAGTATTCCTTCATATGATTTGTGGAACTCTATTTATGGTCTTGGCAAGCAAAGGGTATTTTGGTCATCTGAGGATTATAGGTCATTCTTAGCATATGCCTAAAACTCATACAAGGAAGCTTCAAATGGAAAACTTTACAACACCAAACTTGTTCCAAATGACATTTTGAGTCTAGAAAAGTGACCATGAGAGATTGGAAAGATTCATAGCACAAGATTTCAAAATTGTTGGATTTAATGAATAAAAATGGACTTAAAAATGAGATTTTTCATATTTTGACCAAATGAAACAAAGTTATAGGTCATTTTGAATGGAAATATCATTTTAAGAACATTGGCTAAAGTGGAATTTTGAGGTTAGTTCAAATTTTAAGAGTTATTCATGGTTACTTGTAATGGAAGATACATAAACCAAATCCAAGGGAAATCATACAAGGGAAGTTTCTCCAAGTTTCTAGGAGGTTCTATTCTCACCTATATATTGATATGAGATGGTTCATGCCATGGTTGGTGATATCATTTGCTCAAAACACAAGCTATACACAATTCTTCCATTTTTGCAAAATCAATTCAAACTCCATCAAACCTTCACCAATTTCCATTTTTCTTGATTTGATCATCATCAATATCTTCCATAGATCACATTCACATCAGAGTTTGGTAGAATTGGGGAAGAAATCGTGTTGTTCAAGTTAATGCTCCAAGAAGCAAGATTTTGGTGATTGCAAGATTCAAGAACTAGGAATAAGATCCATTGCATACAAAATTCATAATCAAGTTCCTTAATCACTTTCCACTCATCACAAGCATCAGATCCAAGGATTTTAGCACCTGTTTTCAAGAATTTGCACCAGGTATGTTTTCCTTCGAATTAGCTAGCATAGTGATCATGGCATAGGATTGTTAGTATATTAGAGACCTAGGTGGTTAGGTGATGAATTTCACAAAGTTTGGAGAAGTTTAATGGAGGTTGCTCATAGTGCACCAAATCTGTTAGGATTGATAACTCACAGTTTATGGCAAGATAATCCTAGATGAATGGCTCAGGTTGATTAGCATGGCTTGTAGATCATTTTAGGGTAAAAATTATGGAGAATTGAAGCAGTTGATATCAGGTGTTAATGGTGGATTCTATCTGTTATACCTATCAGGTTCCATTATTGCTTGAGTTTTAGGAGGAGTTATGGTTATGGCTGTGTGGAGGGAGAAATTTAGAGCAACTTTGCTCTTTGGATCGAGGGCATCCATAGAGAATTGAGTGAGAACAGGATGGTTGAAGGTGCGTGCATGGGGATGGTTTCTGAAACCCTAGGGTTTGTCCAAGGTTGAAGATGATGGAGGACCACACGATTGCATGTTTGACTTGGACTTGAGATTGGATCCAATGGCTCACGTTTAAAGATGAAACGGAGGGAAACCCTGGGCACCAAAACGCCCCGTTTCATTTAAGTTTCTGAATGGGCTTTGAATTCCATTGCTAATGGCACCCTCCCCACCGAGGCCCAATCTAAAATGAACTGAGAATTTTACTATCTGCACCGTTTGTACCTTTTTTATTTTTTGTTTGTTTCTGATTGCTTCCTGGGCCTTGCGTATCTTGCTACTGACACCCCCACTGCCTGGCCCATCTCTTAATTTCAAATGATTTCTCTTACTCCCTGCACCCCTTTCCACTTTTAATTCATTTTATTTTTCAAAAATATTAATTCCTGTAAAAAATCATAATAAATCATAAACTTCATATTTTTTAATGATTCTTTTTGCATTAATTTCTTCAAGATGTCTAGAAAATTATAGAAAATAGAAATTGCATTTTATCTTTTATTTGATATTTTTCCCATATTTTCCAAATAAATGCCTATTTTAGGTGTTTCATTTCATACATGAATTTGATAATTTTTGTTCTAATAGTTGTTTTAACATTTTTTGCCCATTCTTTTTAGGTTGATTAGTAGATAAGATTAGCTTGTGCATACAATTTAGTTCATATTTTTAGGAATTAATTTTAGGTGTTTAGTTTAGGTGAAAACAACATGAACAAAATTAGGGTTTTAAATCAACATTAGGTGAGATAGTTTAATTCTTTTAGGAAATTTTCATTTGATTTTTTGGGTATGGACTATAGGAGTTATGGGTATAGGATAGATCCCCTTAGAAATCACTAGGATTCCCCTACTGCTATTAGTATATTACTGTCTATATTTGTGTGACTGGTGTGGTGTGCCCTCTGGGGATTATTGATTTGTCTGTGTGGGTATTGGGATTGCTTGGGGATTGGGAAATGAAGACTTGTGATGATGAAGCCATTGGAGATCCAGAGTTTGAAGACCAACTTCCAGAGTTGATGAGGAGATTCCTGCTAGCAGCTGTTGAGGAGATTAGGGTTTAGGAGCTAGGCAGAGCTCTAGATTAGAAAGCTTGTTTTTCAAGCATGGAGTGCCTTGTCTGCCTCCATCCTTTCTCTATGATTCAAAGTCTCTTTCAAATATCCACCTCCTTCCTTTGGAAGGATCAGTGAATGTATTTGAAAGATAGAACTTTTGAGGGAAAATTGTCTGTTTAATGTTAACAGTTAATGAACCACCCTTGGTAGGTAATTGACTGTCTAACATTCATTCACTTCATCTGGTTGACTGATATCCCTCTTGGAGATTGAGACTTGAAGAAAAGCCACTGTGGACTAAAGACTGATGATCAAAGACCTTGCTTGAAGGCTGTGTAGATGGAGATTGATGCTTGCCTGAAGCTTGTAGCTGTTTGGAGATTACTTGAAGATAGGTGTTGATGTAGAGCTGCTGTGGCTATTTATTTTTGCTGTATTTCATTTCTGATGTATTGATTGAATTTCCCTGACTGTATTGTTTGCTGTTTACCCTATTGGGTTGAAAGTGAATTCTGTTCACTTTTGCCTATTGTTTTCCAGGTTCGAGGTTGAGTGGGACTCCCTTGCCTCGCTTGTATTGTTGTATCCATGCATTTTACTGCTTTACTGTATATATTTGCTATTGTTCCTGTTTCCGTCCATTCCCTTAGGATCTATGTTTCTCTCTGCGCAAGAGAGGGGCATGATAGACACTAGGTCTTAACCCATGCATGATAACATTAGGTTAGTTTGATTCCCTTCGCAACCGTAGGTTAGAGTTCTGTCTCTTCTTTCTCAAAACAAACAGAAAAACACAATAAATATTTCAAACACAATAAAAGACACTTCTTCCGTAAAAGAATGTGAACTCATCAAAACGTCATTTTTGTCCGCTGGGACTGTTAATCAGAAAAACCCTTTTTCAGAAGGAATAAAAACAATCAAGACAGACTTGTGTCATATGTGGCCCGAACTACGTTTGCTCTGATCTTTCATGCTGTATGAAAGTACGTAGGCATAGGATGCGATATCCTAGCGAGCAACCTTCCCCTCCTTTCCAGTAGGTAGGCGAACTACGTTGACTCTGATTTCTCGTTCCAGACGGGAATACGTAGGCATAAAGTGTGATACTTTGCCGAGTCATTTTATTTTCTTTTAACCCCTGACCTGTAGAGTAGATAGAATAACAATCCATACCCGAAAACAAGCGTGGATCCCGTCGAGTACGACGGATGTGAGGGGTGCTAATACCTTCCCCTTGCGTAACCGACTCCCGAATCCAGGATTTGGTTACGATGACCATTCCTTTCCCCGTTTTGCGGTAGGTTTACCTCGAGCGTTTCCTTTCCCTCCGTTGGGATAAATAACGCGCGGTGGCGACTCTTCTGTTTAGCCGGCGCCGATTTTCGCAGTAGCGACACCTATTCAGGTGGGACCCAAAATATTTGATGCAGTGTTCTACATTATGGACATCCAGCCTGCCTATAGCTGTTTGTTGGGCCGTCCATAGATTCACTCAGCCGGAGCTGTTACATCCATGTTCTATCATAAGCTTAACTATATGATTGGTGGCAGCGTTGTCACAGTATGTGGAGAAGAGGACATAATGATCAGTCACCTGTCTTCATTCAAGTATGTTTAGGTGGACGGAGAAATACATGAGACCCTTTGTCAAGCTTTTGATACGGTTCAGATCAAAGATAAATCTCCTATTATGAGCAAAGCGCCTGAAGTGGCCATGTCGTCTTTTAAGGAGGCCCAGGTTATGGTGAATGTCGAGGCAACACCAGGTTGGGGTCGAGTGTTGGATATACCTCAGAAGTAGGACAAGTTTGGGTTAGGATACTGCCCGTCGTCTTCATCATCCTCACAGAGCGAGCCGCGCTGTAAAGGACCTGTGCAGTTTACTAAAGGAGGAGTTATCTTCGAGAGGATCAACGTTATTTCAGACGAGGAGGGGGATAGCGACTGTGACATGGAAGCTTGGATCAAGTCGTGCACTCCAGGACAGGGCCTTAGCAATTGCTCTATCGAAGAATTCATTCAAGTGACAACAAAACAATAATGATTTATTTTTTCCTGATTATTGTATAACTCTATGTTCTACCCGGATCATAGCAGTATTTTCTTCAGGGCCTACTTGTTTATGTTTGAATATTATTTTATCAATTAATCAAAGGGCGTTTTTTTCATTCAAATTTTGCGAACCTTGTCTTTCTTATTTTCGTGTTTACAATAAAATGGCAATGTGATTTTGTGCTTGTTTCACATATCATTTGAAGCATTTAACTATTATCATTGCAGGATTCACATTGCAGATGACACCGATCCAGAATCTTCTATGACTCGCTTCGACTTTAATTACCCGATATTTCAAGCTGAAGAAGAGATTGATGAGGATGAAGACTTGTCAGAAGAGCTAGCTAGACTCTTGAAACAAGAAGAGAAGATCATTCTGCCTCATCAGGAAGAGATTGAGGTCATCAATTTGGGTTCTGAAGAAGTTGTCAGAAATGTCAGAATAGGGGCTGCGTTGCAGAGTGACATCAAACAAAGACTAATTGAGATGATTCGAGAGTATAGTGACATCTTTGCTTGGTCATATGAAGACATGCCCGGGCTTGACACCGCCATAGTAGTTAATCGCTTGCCGTTGCGTGAAGAGTGTCCGCCAGTCAAGCAAAAGCTTAGAAGGACAAGACCAGACATCGCAGTAAAAATCAAAGAGGAAGTCCAGAAGCAGTTGGACGCTGGGTTTTTAGCCGTGACAACTTACCCTCCATGGGTCGCCAACATAGTACCAGTACCAAAAAAGGATGGTAAGGTACGGATGTGTGTTGATTACAGAGATTTAAATAAGGTGAGCCCAAAAGATGATTTCCCGCTCCCTCATATTGACGTGTTGGTTGACAATACTGCTCAGTTTTCTGTGTTTTCCTTCATGGACAGTTTTTCGGGTTATAATCAGATTAAGATGGCACCGAAGGATATGGAGAAAATGACGTTTATCACGCCGTGGGGGACATTCTGTTACAATTTAATGCCTTTTGGGTTGAAAAACGTAGGGGCAACCTACCAGCGGGCAATGGTGACTCACTTTCATGATATGATTCATCATGAGATTGAAGTATATGTTGATGACATGATTGCGAAGTCCCAAATGGAGGAGGAGCATCTGGTCATTTTGATGAAGTTGTTTGAGAGGCTCAAGAAATTCAGGTTGAGGTTAAATCCTAATAAGTGCACCTTCGGGATAAGATCAGGAAAGCTGTGGGGTTTATCGTCACTGAAAAAGGAATCGAGGTCGATCCTGCAAAAATAAAAGCTATTCAAAATATGCCGCCGCCGAAAACAGAAAAAGAGGTTCGTGGTTTCTTGGGGAGGTTGAATTACATTACTCGGTTCATATCTCATCTCACAGCCATGTGCGAACCAATGTTCAAATTGCTAAAGAAAGATCAGGCGGTCGTCTCGAATGAAAATTGTCAAAAAGCATTCGATATGATAAAAGAGTATTTGCAAGAGCCTCTGATACTGATACCTCAAGTAGCGGGAAGACCTTTAATCATGTATTTAATGGTTCTTGAGAATAGTATGGATTTTGTTCTCGGTCAACATGACGAGACTGGTAGAAAAGAGCATGCCATTTACTATCTGAGTAAAAAGTTCACAGACTATGAGTCCCGTTACTCATTGCTTGAGAAAACGTGTTGCGCACTCGCTTGGGCTGCCAAACGTTTGAGACAGTATATGCTGAATCATACAACCATGCTGATTTCGAAGATGGATCCGATTAAATATGTCTTTGAAAAACAAGCACTTTCCGGGAGGATTGCCAGGTGGCAAATGGTACTGACAGAGTATGATATCCAATATGTTTCCTAGAAAGCCATCAAGGGAAGTGTTTTGTCAGAGTACCTTGCTGAACAGCCGATTGATGATTATCAACTGATAAAATTTGAATTTCCTGATGAAGGCATCATGTTTCTAAGGATGAAAGATTGCGAAGAGCCGTTACCCGATGAAGGTCCGGAGAAAGGTTCTCAATGGCAAATGATATTTGACGGCGCAGTCAATCCGTATGGTAGTGGAATTGGGGCAATCATCACGACTCCTCATGGATCTCATATCCCTTTCACTGCCAGGTTGACATTCCCTTGTACCAATAATGAAGCCGAGTACGAAGCTTGCATCATGGGTTTGGAAGAATCTATTGATCTGAGGATCAAGAATTTGGATGTATATGGAGATTAAGCACTAGTTATGAACCAGATTAAGGGAGAATGGGAAACTCGTCAGCCTAATCTAATTCCTTACATGAATTATGCAAGGAGGCTGTTACCTTTCTTTGATCGGGATGAGTTTCACCATGTGCCGCGACCGGAGAATCATATGGCAGACGCTCTGGCAACATTATCCTCGATGTACAAGGTGAACTATTAGAATGATGCTCCAAGAATAATCATCTCTCGCCTCGACAGGCCGAAATTTGTATTCGCCATTGAGGAAGCTGCTGATGGCAATCCATGGTTTTAGGATATCTAGAACTTTCTTAAGAACCAAGAGTATCTGTCAGGGGCGTCGACCCAGGATAAGAAGACTCTGAGAAGGTTTCCTGGTAACTTTTATCTGAATCCGGATGGTGTGCTTTACAGAAGAAACCATGACTTGTTGTTATTAAGATGTGTGGATGAAAAAGAAGCTAGTTTGCTTATGGAAGAAATCCACGAGGGTACTTTTGGTACGCACGCTGGCAGACATGCCATGTCTCAGAAGTTTTTACGAGCAGGGTATCATTAGCTAACAATAGAGTCAGATTGTTTCAAATTAGCGAAGAAATCCCATAAATTCCTAATTTATGCAGACAAAATTCATGTACCGCCGTGCCCATTGAATATTATGGCGTCCCCGTGGCCTTTCTCCATGTGGGGCATTGACATGATTGGCAAGATTGAGCCAACCGCATCCAATCGACATCGTTTCATCCTGGTAGCCGTTGATTACTTCACTAAATGGGTTGAAGCGGCTTCGTATGCTAATGTCACTAAGTAACTGGTAGCCCGATTCGTAAAAAAGGACAACAGCTGTAGATACAGATTGCCCGAACGAATCATTACTGACAATATTTCGAATTTGAACAACAAGATGATGAAGTAATTATGCCAAAATTTCAAAATCGAGCATCACAACTCATCTCCCTATTGGCCGAAGATGAACGACACTGTTGAAGCTACCAACAAGAACATCAAAAAGATAGTGCAAAAGATGGTCGTAACATATAAGGATTGGCATGAGATGTTGCCCTTTGCATTGCACGGTTATCGTACTACGGTACGTACGTCAACTGGGGCAACACCTTTCTCGTTGGTATATGGTATGGAAGTTGTCCTACCATTGTAGGTTGAGATCCCTTCTTTAAGAGTTATGGTCGACGTCAAGCTCGATGAGGCATAATCGTTAAGGAATAGATTGAATCATCTCAGTCTGCTGGATGAGAAAAGGCTAGCGTCTATTGCATATGGTCGGTTGTATCAGAGCCGGATGAAGAAAGCTTTCGACAAGAAGGTGCGCCCTTGAAGCTTTCAGAACGGGCGATCTTGTGTTAAAAAAGATTCTCCCACCAGAATCAGATCACAGGGGCAAGTGGACTACCAACTATGAAGGTCCATATGTCGTGCGAAAGGCCTTCTCCGGAGGAGCCTTATTGTTATCCACCATGGATGGTGAGGATTTTACGTCCCCTGTGAACGCAGACGCAGTTAAAAAATACTTTTCTTAAAGAGACCCGCTGGAAAGGAAAAAAGAATATCCAGGAAAAAATGGGGCATCCCGGCGAACCATAAAACTAATGGGTTCGGGCAAAAATTAGGGATAAAAATGAAAAGATGTAAACCCGCAAAGTCGAAAACCTGAAAAGGAGACTTTGGAAAAAATGGGTATCCCAGTGAATTGAAAACCCACGAGGACGAGTCGGACAAAAGTTAGGGATTGAAAATCAAATAACTGCGGTCTGCGTGTGATCTTTAATTGTTTAGTGAATTGGGAGGACCTGACGGATGTTTATTCGAATCAATCGTTTCTGAGGACGAAGCATCGGGAAAGCATCGTGGTCTGACGATTCATAGAGGGATCAACTCATGGTGGTTGTATGTGCCACATTACCAACATTTTTGTACACGTTTGTATATTTCTATGCATTTCTGTAAACTCCTTTATGTGCAGCTTCCTCTTTTCAGGGGTGGCATCTATTGTAAAACTTTGCCTATTTACAGGCCTGTTGTCAATAAACATATACTTTTCAGTAATTTGTTTGCTTTGTTTAAACATTTACTATTTCATTTGTGAAAAATGCCCAATGTTGTTGATAAACTTACACATACATAAACTTGCAGGCCTTGGCCAATAGTTGTTAAAACTTTGATTTGATTGACCGAGATAGTCCCTGTTGTGTAGGATATCTTTTCTGTTTTCTTCATCTTTTGCAGGGTTGTTACCCTTGGGGAAAATCTCTAGAAGAATTGGATGAAATTCGTTTTCTCCCCTGGCCAGAATGTGTCCCCAACAAGTGGAAGTTGCATCCCTATCCCCAGTAGAGTTTGCATGCAGGGTAAAAGAGTAGTTATGTATGTATGCTTATCCTCAGCAGTGGTCGACACCTAGTCCTTGCAGACTGCAGGAAGATACTTACTCCGCAATGAGTTAAGATAAGATTTCTTTCCACCAAGTTGATGTGGAGTCTATCCCGATAGTGGTTTAGTACCCATTTCTCTTCAGCAAATCGCTTGTAGACACTCAGCTCGGCAGTGCAGACTGAGGTCTCCGGTAGAGTTGATTCCCTGTAGAGTCATCGATCCCCCGACAGGTGAGACAGGTTGTTTAGTGTGGTTGTTCTATTTCCCCGGAGAGTTGTTTATTCCCCAGAAGGTTTGTGATTCTGGAAGGCCGTTCAGGGCATGTTCCCAAGTCAAGTGGATTCTTGTTCTTGTTATAACAGTGTTATCCAGGAATTTTCTTGTGCAGGAAGCCATCCAGGGTCCTTTTTCCTCAGCTTAAGTCCAATCGTTATTAGCGTGTGAAAACTATACCCAGCAGGATTGTTTTCTGATTCGGTTCCGTTGCATCTGCATGCGTGCATAGCATCTACCCAAAAGCGTAGCATTTCCATTTCGTATGGAGCATTACACCATTTTCAAACATGTGCATGTGAAACATAAACCAGGTTGTTGCTTCTTTGTTTGCAGGTATATCTCCGACAGATGACTGATATCTTTGCCTGTATGGTATCCAGACCACGACAAGTTGGTGAGTTTATGTCGCCTAAATGGTATTCAGACCATGGCGATTTCCGATTTTCTTTTGACCATTGAGTATCCAGACTCTGGTCAATCTTCTTGTGATATCCAGATCACGACAGGTATGGTTATGTTATTTTATCCTTATGGTATTCAAGCCATGGTAGATTATGTGTTTCATTGTGTCTTCGTGGTATCCAGATCACGATGACCGGTGTATTCACGACTATTCCGTTGAGTATCCAGACTCCGGTAAAGTCTGTTGGGTATTCAGACCCTGATAAGTTTGATGGTGTATGTCTTTATCCTTCGAGTATTCAGACTTTGGTAAAGATATTTGTGGTATCCAGACCACGATAATCGGTGTTATTGTGTTTTTTCCGTCGAGTATACAGACTCCGGAAAAAACACGTGTGGTATTTAGACCATGGTAGCTTATTTGATATCCAGATCACGGTAGACGTCGCTATTTTCTATCACCTTAAGGTATCCAGAACTCGGCAACTAATGATTTCTTTTAACCCGTGTGGCATCCAGACCACGACTCATGTTATTCCCTAGAACTGTCGTCGGGCTTTAGCTGGTCGTGTTGTTTTGAACTCATGTGCTATCCAGACCTTGATGAGTACATTTGTGATATATTTCTTCGTCCGTTGAGTATCCAGATTCAGGTTACTTACATTTAGCATCCAGGCTCCGGCTTCTCCGTTGAGTATCCAGACTCCGGTGTGTAAGTAAGAATTGCGCCTAAGAGGGGGGGGGGGGTGAATTAGGTTCTTTTAAAATTTTTTGGTTTTAAGAGATTTATGTTACTTTCTTTTTGCAGAGTGATGTTATGAAAGCTTGTAAAGGCAGAAAGTAAAAGACACACAGAGAATTATAGTGGTTCCCGTCACACTCCGAGGGTACTCCATTCCCCTTTCGACTTGAAAGAGATTTCACTATAGTTAGGATCAGTGTACAACTTTCTTTCTAACCTATAGGGAGATCAAAGGCTCTTAAACACCTTTAAGATCTAAACATTAAGTGCAATGAGAACAATCCTCTCTAATGCACACACTTGCTTTCAATAATCCTGAACAGCAAGGGGAAATACACACAATTCTGATTTTTGTAATGATTTGTGAAATTCTGGTATGCAGATCACATGTGTTCCAAGAACATTGATCTCTGCTCAACAAGGATGAGGAAAGACCATGGCCAATTTAAATTTCTTTAAATTGTCCCAATGTCATGCCCAATGTCACGACCTCTGTTGTGACATCTACAGTCTGTCATACTATTTATCTAACCATTTAAAGTACAAAATTGTAAATGTAGAAAGCTAAATAACACAGTAATTGTTCACCCAGTTCGGTATCAACAACACCTACATCTGGGGGCTACTAAGCCAGGGTGGAAATTCACTATTAGTAGAATGAATTCAAAGTCAAACCTCCAGTTTGCACGTCTCACTTAATCTCTACCCAATGACACTTCAGCCTAGAGACACTCTAGTACTTGAGTATACCCACTCACTCCCTCTCAATCACACAACAGTGATATCAAACAATTACAAAAACAGTATGAAGAGACACTTAATACACACCTTGATCTTGCTTCACAGCTTTGATCAAGGAACTCACACACTCTTGCTTCACAGCTTCGAGTGAGACACAACCTAGAATCTACCTAACCAAAACAATCATCCACCAGACAATTGCTTGGATTACAAGTATTCCTAAACAAACTTTACACGTGAAGACTAGTCTTCTTCACTTACAAATATGTCTACCTCAATGTATCAAAAGATACAAAGGGTGACTTACACACAAGGGACTCTCAACCCTAGACCTCTATTTTACACTCTGGTTTTTCCTTATGTGAGTGCTTGCTTTTCTTCTGCTTCTGCTCCTCCTTTTATAGTTGTGCAAACTGGGCTTGGGTTGTGCAGAAGTAACAAATATTAGTCTTAACAAAATAAAACTAATTTCCACAATTCGAGGTGTTGTCCAATTAGGTCATGGCATGGTCATCATTGCCTTGAATCTCTCCTGATATAACTCAGGGGTCATAACAAGTCTTCCTGAAATCTAGCCTGAGATAACAGAAAACCAACATGCCTGCACGACTGATGTCATACGATCAATGTCATGACATTCAGTGTGACATCCACTCTTCTGCAGATTTTTCTTTACACCAGACCTCGCTTCACCCAATCTTCTGCAGAATAACATTAGAAACAAGTATATTAAAGTTTCCTAAAAGGTCTCCAAGATCCTTTTATGAATACCAATACAATCTGTTCTTGTTCCTAATAAATCTCCTTGACATATTTACTGATGAGGTATTTTCAACATGGTCTCATCAATCCAAACCAATTTTGTCAAGAGATATACACTAGCAGCTCCTTCTGTTGTCATGCAATGATGTCCTGCTTAAGATGTAACGCCCCGATTCTGAATTTCCCAATTTGTTTGAGTCCTTTTTGATATATTTGGATGAATGTTATTTTAATTATGGAATTTATGTGTCGATACGTTTAATTGCTTTTTGTGCTATTTTACCGATTCGGAGAGTTTTCGGGGAAAATAGATTAAAGGGTATTTTAGACATCTAGTATTTTATATTAATTGGGGTGTTTTGTGAGAAACTATTTTAAGAGGTATTTTGAGGAGAAATAGAATAGAATAGAAAGAGGTATAAGTGAGAATTAGAGAGAAAAGAAATGAGATAGAAAGAAAAAGGAAGGAAAGAAGAAAAGAGAAGAGAAAGAGGAGAAATGGAGAAAAACCTAGAAATTCATCAAGAAACAACTTCCAAGCTTCAATCAATTGGGTAAGGGTGTGAAACCTTATTATTATATCAATGTGTATAATCATGTATGATTTTTGTTGGATTATTTTGGATTGATTGGTAGTTTTCTACACTTTCCATTTTAGGTCGAAATTGGTTTAATCGATAGAAATCGTTGTTTAACGGTTAGAATCGTGATTAGACGATGTAGATTAGTCGATATATGTTAGACTAAGGCTACTGGATATGAGTTGGAGTTCATCGGGTGATTTTATCGGTGGTTTTGGATTCTGAACAGTGGGGAGAAGTGGAAATCGCAGACGCTCGCTAGGCGAGCAGGTCACGAGTGTTCGCTGGCAGTTCGCTAGGCGAGTGCGCAGCGAACGGTCCCAGACTTGGGACAAAATGGTTTTGATGTCCCTCGCTTGCAGCGAAGGGAGTAGCGAGGAGCTCGTTGGAGGTTCGATGTGGCGAACGAGGTAGCGAACGAAGTCTGGGGCTTCTGTTTGTGCTCGCTAGCAGTTCGCTAGGCGAGCAAGTGGCGAACACTCGCTAGCAGCTCGTTAGGCGAGCGTGTAGCGAATGTAGCAGGATGGGTTTTCCCTGCTGCTGTGTGATGTTGTAGCTTGGGGTTTTGGTGGCGATCGACCCTTCTTAGGTTTAATAGCTTGTGTGCTGATTTGTGATGTGTTGTAGGTAGCCGTATGGCGTGAATCCTAGTTTATGGTTGTGAAGCATAAGTGTGGCAAGTTGGCAATTTTGTGCATTTGCTTAGTTTGAATAGAAATGCATGAGGAATTGATTGTGAATGTGAGCCATGTTTGAATGGTGTGAATGAATGATGAATATATATGTTTTGTGATGCATATATTTTGAATGCATAAATGAATATATGCGATAAATATGAATAATGCATGAGTGTGTTTGTAAACATGTGTGCATTTCATGAGTGTTATGAGTCATGTCGCATGTGAAACATCGTGTGCCCATGTGGGGTGTGAGCGATGTTTATTTCTTGATTCTGTAGTGAATCTACAGAACGATTGTGTGCCCGTTTGGGGTGTGAGCAATCGGATTGTGTGCCCGTGTGGGGTGTGAGCAATCCTGAAACATCGTGTGCCCATGTGGGGTGTGAGCGATAGGTGAACATCGTAGGCCCGACGGGGAGTTACTTCGGTAACGAGCAATGATTCCATTAGGTTCTTCAATTGAACCTGTTAAAATGAGTCGGTACCGCATTTGCATTTGCATAGAGTCGTGAGTCGGCCTCTATGAGTTGCATGTTGACATCTTGCATGATGTATGGTGAATGAACATAAGTGTAAATTTCTATGTGAATTGTGGATGATTGGAATGATTGGTATGCTTGAAGATATGTATATATATATGTGAATGTATGTATATGTATGTTTTGTGAGTTTATGAATTAATATAAACATGGTTAACGCATATTGTATATGCTTGGTATTATATTGTAAATGTTATGTCGAAATAATGTTATTGTAAATGTTATGAAATGTGCATTGAGGTTTATATAATGAATCGTGGTGAGAATGTGAAGTATGTGTAATTTGTATAATATATAATTTTATGCATTGACTGTTATGATAGTGTTTCTCACCCTTCTGTTGTTTTATAATGCTCTATGAGGCATTGCATAGTAGGTTGCTGGAGGTCTTTTTTTGTGAAGTGAGTCTTCATTGTTTTTGGTCGTTGGCTCTGATAGGTAACATCTGGGTAGTTAGGAAGCCTTTGGCTTTTTTTGGAGATACAAGTGTTTTGATTCTTTTGTGATACATCTGTGTATGTATATGCTCATGGATGATTTGTAAACATGAATTAACTGAATGATGTATATATGTTTATATGAATGAATTAATTCAATGTTTAGATGTTTCCGCTTCTATTCTAAATGTTGAGATGTGGGTTTTAGGACTAAGATTGCTTTGTTATGACTTGCCCATTGTTGCATATCTACTTGAGAAGGTGTTGTATGCGTTTAATTTCATGATAATATGATGCACCTCTTTTATACCATGTTTAAAATAAACTCTGATGAAATTTATATTGAGTGCCTAAATGATTTATTCAATTATTTGGGGGTATAGGAAGGGGGTGTTACATTAAGTGGTATCAGAGCCAGTGTTGAGTCAGTTGTGTCTGTCTTGTCGTTGTGTTGGTTGAACAGTTGTTTAACCTTGTTGATATTTTTGGTAATGGTTAGAATGTATGGTCGTAACGGCGATGTGGTGGCGGATGCTTTGGAAGAAATGGTTAGGACAGTGCGAGATGCACCGATTGTGAATGCGACTGATGATTTCAAGAAGAAGGAGATGGAGTTCCTTGAGGTGAAATAAGGTAGTATGTCTGTGGTGGACTATACTGCTAAGTTTGTGGAATTGGTTCAATTTCATCCTCACTATGATGCGGCTACGGCTGAGTTCGCAAAGTGTATTAAGTATGAGAATGGCTTGCGTCCTGAGATTAGGCAAGCGATGGGATATCAGAGGATAAGAAGGTTTTCGGATTTGACGGAGTGTTGTAGAATCTTCGAGGAAGATAGCAAGGTTCATTCTGCTCATTACAAAAGTTTGAATGAGAAGAGAGGAAAGCAACTGGTAAGGAGTGGGCCTTATGTGACGCTTGCTGATAAAGGCAAGTATAGGGAACACTTTGTTAAGAAGTCCGGAGGTGGATGTTCGGGTCCCATTAAGTGCTACAAGTGTGGCGAGATGGGTCACAAGTGTTTTATGTGTAGGAAGCCCAAAGTTAAGTGCTCTAGTTGTGGAGTTCTTGGACATGATGCTACGGATTGTAGAATGGGTGTAGTGAAGTGCTACAATTGTGGAGAAGTAGGACACATCAGTGCTAAGTGTCCTAAACCTAAGCAAGCTCCAACGAGTGGGAAGGTATTTGCATTAGCAGGCTCCGACGCTTCTAATGCGGACCGTTTGATTAAAGGTACATGCTTTATTAATAATATGCTTTTAGCTGCTATTATTGATACCGGAGCGACTCATTCGTTCATTTCTTTTGAGTGCGCTAAGCGATTGGATTTGTGTATATTTACTTGTGATGATAATATGGTTATTGAGACGCCCGCTTCGGGGTCGGTAACTACTTCTTTGATATGCATAAGTCGTCCTTCGACCATGTGTGGTAAGGACTTCGTTATGGATTTAGTGTGTTTACCGTTGGACGGTTTGGACGCGATCTTCGGTATGAATCGGTTGCAATCTAATAGAGTTCATTTAGATTGTTGTCACAAGTTGGTAGAGTTTCCTTCTTTGGAAGATGATAGAAGTGAGAGTTTTCTATCCACTAAAGAGTTGAAGAATTTTTAGCGGACAAAGCTCAGTTGTTTGACTTGTTTGCATCGTTGTCGGTTCGGAGCAAGGTGGAAATTGATGTGTTTCCCGTGGTGTGTGATTAAGCGCTATTATAATCTGGTAAAGATGGTTTATACTCCATCATGATTTTCGGCTGTCTATTGACAAATTGAGGAACTGATCACCCTTAATCTCTTGTTGATAGTAGTTGGGATTGTGTTGGATGGGATAGACGTGTCTTACGAGCTTAGATGGTGTGTGTAGTAAATTGTTTGGAGTGAAGCCAAGTGCTTAAGGATTGTTCTGAGGAGTCGACGCAGGGTAGTGTTGAGATGTTGAATTTTGATGAGATTTGGAGTGCTAATGAAAGTGGGGGGTTGGCAGTTTCCGACTAGTTATGGTTGTCTGGAAGTTATCCTGACAATATAAGTGATATAGAGCCAGGATGTTAAGTGGGGTTATGAAGGAAGCAATTTCGGGAACTGGTCCGGGATTGAGAACCCCATGGTATAGGTGTGATTGGATGGTCAAGGTGTTAAATTAATTGAGTGGTTGAGACTCGCGTTTGGTGTTGGCGCTACGGCAACAGACTCCGAGGTTAAGCATATAAAGAGTGGATGGTGACTTCTGGTAATTACTAAAGGGAGTAAGATGTAGGATACAAGATTAGTATGGGTAGACCTTCAACCATTTCGAGAAGTTGAAGACGATTTGAATGGCCTTCTAAGTGCAGAATGTTGTTTCTAAATTTTGTAGTAACGGGAGAACCGTGATTCGGAATGACGCAAAGTTAGGAGTGTTGGAAGTTATTTTAGTGCTCTACGCGACGAGGAGGTAGTGACATGGAATCAAGTATTTATTGATGAAATATGTTTGGGTGTTGTGGTAAGTGCGATTCGTGTTTTCGCCATAGGTCCACAACTGCGTGTCCGTTTGCAATGGGATTTTCCACACTTGAGTGAGTGAGTCAAGGGTTGTGTAACCAATGGTGTTTCGATGTATTAGAAGGATGTAGAGGATCAGGTTGTACATCGCAGAATTGAGTTATCAGTGTTAGAGAGGAAGTAGTATTATGCCACTATGAAGAAAGTTCAAAGAATTTTGGAAAAGTTGTCAACAGCTTGTGTGTTGGTTTTGTCGAATCCAACAAGACTGTTTGTTGTGCTTTGTGATGCCTTGGTGATATGATCAGAAGATACGTTAAATGCAACACCAGCAATGTTTGAATTATGCTTTAAGGCAGTTAAAAGTACAAGAAGAATTATCTGATGAGTGACTTAGAGTTGGTTGCTGTTGTGTGTTTGTATTGGAGTTTGGGGAGCTTCAATGGCTTAGTTGAGCTTTGAGGTGGTTAATGATCTTAAGAACTTGAGGTATTTGTTTGGTTTGAGAAAAATTGCATATGATGAAGAGGAAATAATAGGGACGTCGTATGGAGTTGAGCTTTGTGTAGTGAGACTGATTATTGGTGTTCTCGATGAGATTCGAGAAGGTTGGAATTCTAATTGGAGTTAATAGATTGATGGAGTTTAAGGAATTGAAGTCGAAGGGCTGATTTTCGGATTTATGGGAAGGATGACATGAGATGTTGTGATAGAGTCTATGTGTCCGAGTAGTGTGGATTGGATGTGAGTACTTTGAAAGAATTGTTTCGATGGCCACGGATAGAGAGCATATGAGTGCGAGAGGATTTGACTGTTGAGACAACCTTGAGGAAAATGGATCGTCTTGGTAAAGGTAATTAGGCGGAATCAACTAGAGGGAGTTGGATTTGGAAGGTTAGGATGCGAGAGTCACATCCCGAGTCGGTTGAATCGGTTAATATTTTCGAGGACGAAAATTTCTGAAGTGGGAGAGAGTTGTAACGCCCCGATTCTGAATTTCCCAATTTGTTTGAGTCCTTTTTGATTTATTTGGATGAATGTTATTTTAATTATGGAATTTATGTGTCAATACGTTTAATTGCTTTTTGTGCTATTTTACCGATTCAGAGAGTTTTCGGGGAAAATAGATTAAAGGGTATTTTAGACATCTAGTATTTTATATTAAGTGGGGTGTTTTGTGAGAAACTATTTTAAGAGGTATTTTGAGGAGAAATAGAATAGAATAGAAAGTGGTATAAGTGAGAATTAGAGAGAAAAGAAATGAGATAGAAAGAAAAAGGAAGGAAACAAGAAAAGAGAAGAGAAAGAGGAGAAATGGAGAAAAACCTAGAAATTCATCAAGAAACAACTTCAAAGCTTCAATCAATCGGGTAAGGGTGTGAAACCTTATTATTATATCAATGTGTATAATCATGTATGATTTTTGTTGGATTGTTTTGGATTGATTGGTAGTTTTCTACACTTTCCATTTTAGGTCAAAATTGGTTTAATCGATAGAAATCGTTGTTTAACGGTTAGAATCGTGATTAGACAACGTAGATTAGTCGATATATGTTAGACTAAGGCTACTGGATATGAGTTGGAGTTCATCGGGTGATTTTATCGGTGGTTTTGGATTCTGAACAGTGGGGAGAAGTGGAAATCGCAGACGCTCGCTAGCAGCTCGCTAGGCGAGCAGGTCACGAGTGTTCGCTGGCAGTTCGCTAGGCGAGTGCGCAGCGAACGGTCCCAAACTTGGGACAGAATGGTTTTGATGTCCCTCGCTTGCAGCGAAGGGAGTAGCGAGGAGCTCGTTGGAGGTTCGATGTGGCGAACGAGGTAGCGAACGAAGTCTGGGGCTTCTGTTTGTGCTCGCTAGCAGTTCGCTAGGCGAGCAAGTGGCGAACGCTCGCTAGCAGCTCGTTAGGCGAGCGTGTAGCGAACGTAGCAGGATGGGTTTTCCCTGCTGCTGTGTGATGTTGTAGCTTGGGGTTTTGGTGGCGATCGACCCTTCTTAGGTTTAATAGCTTGTGTGTTGATTTGTGATGTGCTGTAGGTAGCCGTATTGCGTGAATCCTAGTTTATGGTTGTGAAACATAAATGTGGCCAGTTGGCAATTTTGTGCATTTGCTTAGTTTGAATAGAAATGCATGAGGAATTGATTGTGAATGTGAGCCATGTTTGAATGGTGTGAATGAATGATGAATATATATGTTTTGTGATGCATATATTTTGAATGCATAAATGAATATATGCGATAAATGTGAAGAATGCATGAGTGTGTTTGTAAACATGTGTGCATTTCATGAGTGTCATGAGTCATGTCGCATGTGAAACATCGTGTGCCCATGTGGGGTGTGAGCGATGGTTATTTCTTGATTCTGTAGTGAATCTACAGAACGATTGTGTGCCTGTGTAGGGTGTGAGCAATCGGATTGTGTGCCCGTGTGGGGTGTGAGCAATCGGATTGTGTGCCCGTATGGGATGTGAGCAATCCTGAAACATCGTGTGCCTATGTGGGGTGTGAGCGATGGGTGAACATCGTAGGCCCGACGGGGAGTTACTTTGGTAACGAGCGATGATTCCATTTGGTTCTTCAATTGAACCTGTTGAAATGAGTCGGTACCGCATTTGCATTTGTATAGAGTCGTGAGTCGGCCTCTATGAGTTGCATGTTGACATCTTGCATGATGTATGGTGAATGAACATAAGTGTAAATTTCTATGTGAATTGTGGATGATTGGAATGATTGGTATGCTTGAAGATATATATATATATATATGTGAATGTATGTATATGTATGTTTTGTGAGTTTATGAATTAATATAAACATGGTTGACGCATATTGTATATGCTTGGTGTTATATTGTAAATGTTGTGTGGAAATAATGTGTATGTGTAGAAGTATGATTGGCGAATATGCCCAGTTATGAAATGTGCACTAAGGTTTATATAATGAATCGTGGTGAGAATGTGAAGTATGTGTAATTTGTATAATATATAATTTTATGCATTGACTGTTATGATATTGTTTCTCACCCTTCTGCTGTTTTATAATGCTCTATGAGGCATTGCAGAGTAGGTTGCTGGAGGTCTTTTTTTGTGAAGCGAGTCTTCATTGTTTTTGGTCGTTGGCTCTGATATGTAACATCTGGGTAGTTAGGAGGCCTTTGGCTCTTTTTGGAGATACAAGTGTTTTGATTCTTTTGTGATACATCTGTGTATGTATATGCTCATGGATGATTTGTAAACATGAATTAACTGAATGATGTATATATGTTTATATGAATGAATTGATTCAATGTTTAGATGTTTCCGCTTTTATTCTAAATGTTGAGATGTGGGTTTTAGGACTGAGATTTCTTTGTTATGACTTGCCCATTGTTGCATATCTACTTGAGCAGGTGTTGTATGCGTTTAATTTCATGATAATGTGATGCACCTCTTTTATACCATGTTTAAAATAAACTCTGATGAAATTTATATTGAGTGCCTAAATGATTTATTCAATTATTTAGGGGTATAGGAAGGGGGTGTTACATAAGACACATGATAACACACCTCACTCACTACCAGTAAGGAACTTCATCACAACTTAACCTGTTGTGGCTGCACATCTCACATTGCCTGTGAGAAACTAGGCTACTGCTAACCCATAGCAGTGCCTGTTGTGCCAGACAGCTATGTCATTACTTTGGTAATGACATCCATGACAGCAGTTCTTTCTTCAGCCTCTGCTAGCTCCTACTTGCTCTTGCTGCACTCGACCTTGATGTCACCCTCTGCTAGCTCCTGTTGCACATAGCTCTTGTTGCACCAGATGTAATGGCATGACTGCAGTTTTGTCATCAGTAGCTCCTGCTGCACATAGCTCCTGTTGTACCAGATGTAAACCCATGACAACAGTTCTGTCATCAGCTCCTGCTAGCTCCTGCTGTTTCTCACACATGACAGGAGTTCTGTCATGACAACAAATGGATGTCACGACATTCAGCATGACATTCACATTAAAACACTCCACAACAGTTCTTTCACCAGCTCTTGCTTGCTTCTTTAGCGATGTCATAACTATGGTAATGACATCCTGCTTAACATTAGTGCAGAGTCATGTTTTACCATAATTTATCCAATCATAAAACCATGGAGAATTCTATATCATAGAACTATGGAACTAACAAACTCCACCTTTGGCAAATTTTGGCTAAAACAAATTATCAGGGCATTCAACAGTAGTTTACACAAACTATCATGCTCCCCCTTGATAGATGCATCCAGCATGGCAGCAACTATGCTTTTCCTTATCAGCAGTAGTAGTTGTACATACATATGCTCAACACAAACTGTACATACAGTCATCTCACCATCTCCCAAGGAATACATAAGCTACTTGACCTCTAATCAAGACTACACCACATCAACAGCTACACACCAGACAGGTACACATCTTCCCCCTGTCAGCATAAACATTTCTCCCCCTGAAAGAGTGAACCCAAGCACATGAAGAATTACTTCATTATCTTCACACAGGCAGCTTTACACCCCTTGATTCATAACCCATACTAGAGCAAATATCAGAGGCAGTTTCAGGATTACTTTCTGGAAGATTTCTCAGATTTCAGCTTTGACAACACAATCTCCAAGACGTTAGAGTGAAAGTCCTTCCTTATGCACAAGATCAAGGTTAATGGTGTCTTGATCTTCATCTTCACCAGTCATACGAAATACTTGGATAGAGACCCAAATACCTGACTTGATCCATTGATACCTAATGACAGACCCAAAAGGAATACACTGTCATGTTCACCATGAGCTTGGAGCAGTAACCTAATGTCACAACATCTTGTCTGACATTCTACCTTCATCAAGTCTCAGATTTTTTTGAAACCACAAACAATCTTGACACATAACTGCACTCTAGCAGAAACAGATCCTGGATAGAAGTATGACTCTCCTATATCAATGGTAACCAGTGCATATGAATGGAAAACATAAGACGCATCTTCATGTCTTCAAGAACTCATTCTCTGTTCAACACACATGTTAAACACATTCACTTACTTCTTGACCCACAAGCAAGTAGTACACCCATCAACCAGAAGCTCTCCCCTATCTTTGACGACAGCTGCTCAAAGATCACCAACTCCATGCTCATACAAAGAGGAGGCACCAAACTGATCCACCTCTTCCTAGAGTTACTTGTAGTAGAAGAGACCACTTCTCCACAAGTATTCTGGCCTTAGGCTGAGTACAAGATAGACACTGCATAGGGACTTTATCACATAAGAATGCACTCAATACCTTCCCATCATACTCCAAGACAGTCCTTTTACCTTATCATTCTCCCGTATGACAAGATAGAGTACTTCTTAGCCAAGAAGTGAATCACTAGTTCCATAAGAGATCTTCACACAACAGATGGTTCATATCACAGACACACCATCCCATGGTTCTTTATGTGCCCAAACTGGACTTACTGTTGTCTAGTAATCCAAATGAAGATCTTCACAGCTCAACCAGCTTGATCAAGAACTTCTCCAAAAGAAGGTAATCTTGTATACACAGCTTAGGGATTCTACCACAAGCTCCAACATGTGACCAGAAACAGATCCTCCTTTGGTCTTCAACCAATTACTCCTCTGCACCAGAGTAAATTGTTCCAAGCACAACGCCTTCTTTAGTCTTGAACTACTACCCTTCTGCATAAGAGTAATTTGTTCCAAGCATGAACAGTCCCAAAACCTTCTGTGGTATTCAAATAACTACCCTTCTACACAAGAATAGTCTTCTAAAGGCACACCGCTTAAATAACCAAATGCCACTGTTTAGTGATTCAACATTTTTCAGAGCTCTAGAAAGTCTGCTAATCCACCAGGCCACTTTGATCTTCACATTCTTCTTGCTCAAAAGCAACGCATCTACTCCTTCACACAACTCCCGCAAACTGCATGAGATGAAGTATTACTTCCATTCACACCTGAGAAGATCAACTTATCTTCAAATGATGTGCCACACTATCACTTGAGGCCTTTGAAGTTCCTGCTTGATGTCACAACTTTGGTTAAGACATCCAGCAGGAGAGTTTAGGCTTTCATTCTGCCACTTAGAAGATTCTCTTTACTCAATTAGAACAAGAGTACATAGGCTTGATATCCAGTTGGAGTAGACAACCTCAATCCTGTTTTGTTGTACCACAACAATTACCTTGAAGTGCATGTGCTTCATGAAACTCCTCTTTAGAGAGACCAAACATGCCAAAGCTTGATTCTTTTAGGGAGGAAGGATCACACAAGTCTTTACAAAAGGATTCCCGCTTTCCTTAAGTATAGAACTCTTTCAGAACATCACAGATAACTGCAACTTATCCTTGACCTCCAAGCTGAGCAAGGTCATCTGCTCCTATGCACTTAGATCAGAAATAAACTGACCCAAGCAGTGTTATCACAAACACCATCTTCTAGACAAGTTTCTTGCCATGAAACTCTCTAGCTAATAGATCAGGTGCTTCTAGTAGAAACTAGAACACAACTGCTGCACTCCAATACTCTTATAGAGCATATTGTCTTCATCTTCACTCCCATCAGCACTCCATTCTAGCCTTAGTTTCTTGCCAAGAACCTTACTAGAATGAGTACAGATCTAGCTATATCTCCTTTGATCTATGGATCAACAGAATTCTGCACAATCACTGCATCAGAACCAAGCATATCAGGGCCTGATACTTGTGCAACAACAGAGGGAATAACTTGATCATTAACTAAGGATAATTCATTAAATATTTGAGAGTATCACACATAGCAATGAATCTTAAATCCTTATTAGAATCCCTTCTTTCAGAAGCCAATCATGGATCATCCACCTGATGAACCAACCGATCTTTTGACAATGTTGATCATTATGGATAATCAATTAAATACTTGTGCATTCCACAAATAGAGATTGATCTTAAATCCATACAACTTGTCAAGAAGGCCAGATGATTATACTTGAGTAATACCAAGAGTATAACTATCTTTAGTGTTGAAATACCAAGGCTGCCACCCTTGACTCAACCTCTCTCTGACTTCCTCTGCTGAATGGTGAAAATAAATCACCTCCCACTATCTACTCTAGCAAAGCTTCCAACAATCTGTAGGTCACAACAGAATAGTCCAGGCACACAACCAAACACAGCTGCAAGCACTATCTTCCACTCATCTACACAACTGCCACAGTCATGCATCAAACTGAATATAGGCCAATCTTCTTCCAGGGGCATCAGAGTTTTTTTATCAGAGAAATATGCAGCGGAACCACCAAAAGAACATGCCCTACACAAGATGTATGATCATCCAACATGCCATAGGATAGAAGTAGCCACTCTTCCTTTGGCATAACATACAGCTGGTCATAAAGCTCCTATATCAGAGGGCACAACAGCAGATACAAGCTTCTCCATAGCTCCATAGGTAGTAGCTCAAGCATTCAGCAACTCAGCTACAACTTCTCCTTGTTCAAAACACTAGAAAGTATCTCCCAAGATCTCATCCAGAACAAAAAGGATGCCTGCTCTGATACCAATTGAAATTCTGGTATGTAGATCACATGTGTTCCAAGAACATTGATCTCTGCTCAACAAGGATGAGGACAGACCATGGCCAGTTTAAATTTCTTTAAATTGTCCCAATGTCATGACCAATGTCACGACCTCGGTTGTGACATCTGCAGTCTGTCATACTATTTATCTAACCATTAAAAGTACAGAATTGTAAATGCAGAAAGATAAATAACACAATAATTGTTCACCTAGTTCGGTATCAACAACACCTACATATGGGGGCTACCAAGCCAGGGAGGAAATTCACTATTAGTAGAATCATTTCAAAGTCAAACCATCAGTTTGCACTTCCCACTTAATCTCTACCGAATGACACTTCAGCCTAGAGACACTCTAGTACCTGAGTATACCCACTCACTCCCCCTCAATCATACAACAATGATATCAAACAATTACAAAAACAATATAAAGAGACACTTCATACACACCTTGATCTTGCTTCACAGCTTTGATCAAGGAACTCACACACTCTTGCTTCACAGCTTCGAGTGAGACACAGCCTAAATTCTACCTAACCAAAACAATCATCCACCAGACAATTGCTTGGATTACAAGTATTCCTAAACAGACTTTACACGTGAAGACTAGCCTTCTTCACTTACAAATATGTCTACCTCAATGTATCAAAAGATACAAAGGGTGACTTACACACAAGGGACTCTCAACCCTACACCTCTATTTTACACTCTGGTTTTTCCTGATGTGAGTGCTTGCTTTTCTTCTGCTTCTGCTCCTCCTTTTATAGTCGTGCAAACTGGGCTTGGGCTATGCAGAAGTAACAAATATTAGTTTTAACAAAATAAAACTAATTTCCACAATTCGAGGTGTTGTCCAATTAGGTCATGGCATGGTCAGCATTGCCTTGAATCTCTCCTGATATAACTCAAGGGTCATAACAAGTCTTCCAAAAATCTAGCCTGAGATAACAGAAAACCAACATGCCTGCACGACTGATGTCATACGATTAATGTCATGACATTCAGTGTGACATCCCCTCTTCTGCAGATTTTTCTTTACACCAGACCTGGCTTCACCCAATCTTCTGCAGAATAACATTAGAAACAAGTATATTAAAGTTTCCTAAAAGGTCTCCAAGATCCTTTTATGAATACTAATACAATGTGTTCTTGTTCGTAATAAATCTCCTTGACATATTTACTGATGAGGTATTTTCAACATGGTCTCATCAATCCAAACAAATTCTGTCAAGAGATATACACTAGCAGCACCTTCTGTTGTCATGCAACGATGTCCTGCTTAAGACACATGACAACACACCTCACTCACTACCTGTGAGGAACTTCATCACAACTTAACCTGTTGTGGATGCAAACCTCACACTGCCTGTGAGGAACTAGGCTACTGCTAACGCATAGCAGTGCCTATTGTGCCAGACAGCTATGTCATTACTTTGGTAATGACATCCATGACAGCAGTCCTTTCTTAAGCCTCTGCTAGCTCCTGCTTGCTCTTGCTGCACTCGACCTTGATGTCAGCATCTGCTAGCTCCTGTTGCACATAGCTCCTGTTGCACCAGATGTAATGGCATGACTGCAGTTTTGTCATCAGTAGCTCCTACTGCACATAGCTCCTGTTGTACCAGATGTAAACCCATGACAACAGTTCTGTCATCAGCTCCTGCTAGCTCCTGCAGTTTCTCACACATGACAGGAGTTCTGTCATAACAGCAGATGGATGTCTTGATGGATGTCACGACATTCAGCATGACATTCACATAAAAACACTCCACAACAGTTCTTTCACCAGCTCCTGCTTGCTTCTTTAGCGATGTCATAACTATGGTATTGACATCTTGCTTAACATTAGTGCAGAGTCATGTTTTACCATAATTTAGCCAATCATAGAACCATGGAACTAACAAATTGTAACAATGTATACAGTTGTTTATCAATGTTGAGATTGATCTTCTCTTCCAATGGGAAATTCCACAAGTTTCTAAGACTTATTGCTCTAGAATTTTCTTTTCAAAGGATATGAAATTGATGCAGAAAATTCTTTGTGAAAAGTGATTTTTCTTAGAAGTGGAAAGATGAAATTATGATACAGATTTTGAAAGAGAATTGAAAGAGATGTTGTATTTGAATTTTGAAAGAGTTAGGTATTTATATTACATAAACACCTCTTGAGAAAAACATGCAAATCTCTAGAAAAATTGATGAACAGTTGTCATATTTCAAAGGAAACATTCGATAGAAATTTGATTGAAGAGATGCAATTTTTTAGACAGATTTTTCAAAAATGTTCAGTGAGCAATCGATTGCACACAGAGACCAATCGATTGCACCTTCACAAAATTACTTGAAAATTCAAATTTTCAAAAGAGCAATCGATTACACCTTTGGGCGAATCGATTGCACTTCAAAACAAAACTGAAAATTTTGAAAACTTTTAAGCATGCAATCGATTGCTTACTGAAACAGAAGCAAAAAATGAGTTAAAAAATTGATCATGCAATCGATTGCTCTAAGAGTGCAATCGATTGCACCTACAAAAACTTAGAAAAATTCTCATTTTAAAAGGCTTGTGTTAGTGTGAAAAGAATGTAAATAATCTTTTAATGTTTTGAGCAATTAGGACTTAAATACTTAATGGAAGTTCTCATTATATCTTCTGAGGAAAACGTCGTTAAAGTTGTGTTTGTCCCGATGCTTGTGGTTGATCATCTTTGCCTTCTTTAAGTGGTTTGTCTTCATCAAAACATATGCTAATATCTGAGAATCTTGATTTCACATTCTCCCCCTTTTTGATGATGACAAAGCACTCTTCTTTTGTTGCACTGATCTTTCCGGCATATTCTTTTTCCCCCTCAATTTTTGAAGTTGACAAGTTTTTCTCCTCCTCAATGTGTGAAGTTGAGAAGTTCCGAATTTGTATTGGGGTTCGAAATAGTATTTGTATTTGTACCTTAAGGATCAAGGAAAGACAACAAGCAATAAAAGAGTAACATCCTTCTCCCCCTTTTGACATTATCAAAAAGAAGGGAAAGATGGATTAAGGCAATAATATATATCGATGATAGACAAGAAAATATTTGAAAATAAAATACTAACTTAGTCATAAACCAAATTACAAATTGAAAACAGTACAAAGAAACTAGAAAGTACGGAATTCAAATAACAGAAATGACTTTAAAAAAACAATAAAACACATAGTAAAACGTTTTTATGACAGATCCATGTCAGGGTCAAAGGTTGGTTGGTTTGGAAATGTTGTCTGTAGAGGTGATGGACGAGTTGGAGGGACAGCCGGGTTTGAAGGGTCATATGGCGGAATGTATAAGTGAGAGTACAGATAGGAGAATTGTTGATTGACGACCTCTTGGAAGTTGTTGATCCGAGTGTTGGTTGACTCTTGAATAACATTGTATTGGTCATTGATGGAAGTGTTGAGATTTCCAAACTGTTGAGTCATGTAATCCATTAACTGTTGGTTACTCGGGCCATGTTCATTTGGAGGAGGAGGAGGAGCATCATCATCTTATTCATTCTCTTCATCATCATTTTCAGCCATACCTTCACCAAGATACACAATGGTTTTGGTTTCCGAGTTGTATTTGACACCCATCCGAGAGTCCACATTTTTTATTGAGATCTTGTTGATATTTGAATCCATGAGATACTTATCAAATCCTTCAAAGTCTACTTCAAAATGTTCCAAAATCTTTGTGATGAACCATGCATATGGCAGAAACTTGGATTTTTCATTGATTCCGCAGATGTGAGTCAAGATTAAGTTTGACCAACTCATGGGAATGCCATTCTTAATAGTATATAGATTCTGCATTTCTAGATCAGTCACGATGCAATGGTTTTCGCCTCTTGGGAACATTATGTAAACGATGAAATAATGAAACAGCCGATCATCAATGTTAAAGATACCTACCGACCATGAGTTTCGAGAGGGTTCCATGCCGCCTAAGGATCTGACACGTTTTGCATGGAATTCTGCTTCAGTCATACGGCCAAGGCTCCAATAGAATTCTCGTTTGTTGTATGCTTGCCAGAGGTCTTCGTTTTCTTCATAAAGTCTCCCACCAGAGATTGGAATGTTCAGAATCCTGCCAAGTGTTTTTGAGTGGAGTGGGATTCTTTTTCCTTTGAACATATGTTACCATCTTTCCTTCTTCCATTTGTAGGTTTCTATAGAACAATCTTGCCAAATCCGGATAATACGGCCCGGATGAGGAAATCACAGGTTCCAACCAACATGCAATCAAAGTTTCTTGGAAAGAAAAACATTCTTTAGGGAATGATGAGAGAATACCATATTTTGGTGTCTGCACAACCTTCTTCCGAAAATATTTGGTGAACTTTTCCTTTTGTTCATCATCCAAGTGTTGAAGAACTAGTGGAATTTTTGAAGATGAGGAGGCTGGACCTTTGCCTTTATCTTGTGCTGAAATCTTCCTTTTTGAGCGTGAAGCCATGGGAAAATGATGGAGTTTTAAGAATTTGTGAGGAGTGGAAGAGTTTTTATGGAGAGGTTTTGTTTTGAAGGAGATGGTTATGATTGGTTATGAGAAGTTGGGTTTTATAATGGTTAAGAGAGGAGTTATTATGGGATATGAGTGGTTGAAGGTATTGATGATTAAGACTTTGGGAATATGAGAATTAATGGCTAATGTCTTGAGACTAGAATTAAGTAGTAATGGCTAGTCATAGTTAGGTCAAAAATGTAATGATAGGGTAGTTGGAAAGTTTAAGAAACCATGGATCTATTAAACAGAAAGATACAAAATAGTTTTACAGTAGGTGCAATCGATTGACACAGGGGTGCAATCGATTGCTCTACAAACCGGAAATAAAATCTCACAAAAACTACAGAGTGCAATTGATTGACACAGGGGTGCAATCGATTGCTTGCTTCAAAAATTAATAAAATTTGTAAAACTTACAGTGAGCAATCGATTGACACATAGGTGCAATCAATTACATGCAGTGAAATTTTGAGAAAATGCCACGGATTGAGTTCTGTCATGATTCAACGTCAGTTTCATCCAGAATTCCATGTTCCCTTCGTATTTTGAAGAAAGATTCCTTTGCCAAAGGCTTCGTGAATATATCGGCAAGCTAATTATGAGTATCTACAAATGTTATCATGACATCTCCTTGAAGTACATGATCTCGCAGAAAATGATGTTGTATGTCGATGTGCTTGGTCCTTGAATGCATGACTAGATTCTTCGTTATGTTAATTGCACTTGTGTTGTCACAGCGAAGAGGAATGCTACCCAAGTCGAGTCTGTAGTCACGAAGTTATTGCTTGAGCCAAAGTATCTGCGCACAGCAACTTCCCGCTGCTATGTACTCTGCTTCAGCCGTACTAAGTGTTACGCATGCTTGCTTCTTGCATGCCCATGAGACTAGTGAATTTCCCAAGATGTGACATGTTCCACTTGTGCTTTTTCTATCAATTTTACAGCCTGCATAATCCGCGTCAGAATATCCAATTAAATTGCATATACTACCTTTAGGAAACCGTAAGCCGACATTTGTTGTTCCTTTGAGATACTTCATGATCCGCTTGATTGCCATCAGGTGAGACTCCTTTCGATTTGCTTGAAAGCGAGCGCAAAGACAAACGCTAAATATAATGTCAGGGCGACTTGCTGTCAAGTATAGTAAAGGACCAATCATACCTCTATATTTTGTGATATCAACCGACGCACCAGATTCATCTTGATCTACATATATACCAGATCCCATAGGTGTAGATAAATTTTTGCAATTGTTCATATCAAACTTCTTTAATAGTTCTTTGCAGTATTTTGATTGATTGATAAAGATCCCATTCTTGAGTTTCTTGATCTGAAGTCCAAGAAAGTAGTTCACTTTTCCCATCATAGACATTTCAAATTCTCATTGCATCATGGATGAGAATTCTTCGCATAACTTGGTGTTGGTTAAACCGAAGATGATGTCATCAACATATACTTGTACCAAGAGAGTATCTTATTTTATTTTCTTGATGAACAAACTTTTGTATACTTTTCCCTTTTCAAAGCCTTTGTCACATAAGAAATTGCTAAGTCGATCGTACCAAGCTCTTGGTGCTTGTTTCAATCAATATAGAGCTTTCTTTAATTTGAAAACATGAGATGGATATTTGTAATCTTCAAAACCAGGGGGTTGTTTGACATATACTTCTTTATTTATGAATCCATTCAAGAATGTGCTTTTGACGTCCATTTGGAAAAGCTGAAAATTCATGGAACATGTATAAGCTAATAACAATCTAATTGCTTCCAATCTTGCAATTGAAGCGAATGTTTCGTCAAAATCGATTCCTTCTTCTTGGTTGTATCCTTGGGTGACCAATCTTGCTTTGTTCCGAACTATAATACCATTTTCATCGAGTTTGTTCTTGAAGACCCATCTTGTTACAATGATATGCTCATTGTTCAGCCTAGGGACAAGATTCCAAACTTGATTTCTTTCAAACTGGTTCAGTTTTTCTTGCATAGCTATTATCCATTGATCATCGTCTAAGGCTTCATTGATTTTAGCCGGTTCAATTTGAGAAACAAATTCCATGTTAAGACAAGCATCCTTGATATTTAATCTTGTTGTAACACCTTGACCAATATCACCAATGACTTTATCGATCGTGTGATCTTTATGAGTTCTCCATTCTTTCGGTAGATCATTGTGTACTTCGTTTTGTTGTGAATCCTCTTGCCGCTGTTTTGGTTGATCACTTGCAATATCTTTGAGAGTGTTTTCTTGAGAGGTTTCTACTACATCATCATCATCATCATTAACAATAATATCATCCTCCTTGGAGGGGTTAGATTCATCAAAAGAAACATGCATAGATTCTTCAATAGTTAAAGTTCTTTTGTTAAAAATTCTGAAAGCCTTACTTGAGAGAGAATAGCTGAGAAAAATACCTTCATCGGATTTCTCATCAAACTTACCGAGATTGTCTTTGTCATTGTTTAAGACAAAGCATTTACACCTGAATATGTGGAAGAAGGATATGTTTGGTTTTCTTCCTTTGAACAGTTCATAGGGGGTTTTCTTGAGAATTGGTCTGATGTTCACACGATTACTTACCAAACATGTCATGCTTACTGTATCTGTGTAACACCCCAACTCTAACACTTGCGGATAACAGGAAAAACAACAACTCATATAACAAACAAAGCGCAGCAGCGCAAACTTTGACTGCATGACGGTCGTCATGAGCCTGTGACGGTCGTCACACGGGAAAAATTCTTCACATCAGAGATGTTACACTTCAACCTGACAGACAACATTCATTATGCAACAACTGCAAATGTCATACGTAGCACGAAATTGGATGAACAATCACCAATGTATTACTTAACCATTTAATCATAAAACAACTCGTCATTACTTCCGGTGTAAGTTCGATAAAGTATACAACATGTTCTCTTAAAACAATTTAATAAAAACATCGTAATAAGTTCAATCAACAATAACATCGACTAAAATAATAACAGCAATCGTCCATCCCCCCAAGAGTGCTACGTATCAGAGTGACCAACAACACCTTAATGGGAACTACGCTCTATTCCTGACTACCTGCAAATTACCACCAGAGGAGGTAACATACAACGGAAAAGGGTGAGATATCAATAATATAACATAGAGCATGATATAAAACATGCCAGAAACTCATCACAGCATTATAAGTTTCAAAATCATAAACATCATCAACAACAACTGCAACAATCCATATCTCACGTAAAACAACATTAATATACAACTAACATAATTATGCAACTTCATGTGACTCAACAATGCGACTCAACTGTGCATATGCATGTGGTACCAATTTGCCATCAAGGCCGCCAATACAGGCCATCGCAGAATTTGCCACTCAGGGCCGCCAGTACAGGCCATCGCAGAATTTGCCACAAGGGCCGCCAATACAGGCCATCGCTAATATGCTATGCCATGAAATACCTCTTTTATGGACCACAACATCACCGACTATGCAACAAGGCATAAAGCCTACAACAAAACGTCCATAACAGAACATTGCTATTTCATATGCATCATATGTTCATCATCCCAACTATTCATGTAAAGGAACATTACGACATCGTATCAACAATTAAGAATTCAGCATATTATCGTAATAACAACATTACGGCGTTTTCTCACACAATTAATTACAAATCAATCATAACCAGGTAACTGCCCTTTTTGGCCCATTAGGGAAAACCATTAGAGCGTTGTACGAATAACCGTATAGCATGTTCATTCTACGTATTTGCCCATAAGGAAAACCTTAGAGCATCGCACTAATAACTACATAACACATTCATTCCTACATAGAAATCTTGTCCCATTAGGGAAACCTTTTCCTTAATATTTATCGATTAACGAAAACTATACCTATGACTCGATTCCCTACATGAATTCGATCACACTCCCGGTTATAGAATTGAACCCCACCCTTACCTTAGAATTGAGGCCAATTCCACACTTTCCGATTCCGCTTCTGCTCTACGGTGATTTTTCTCCAGAAATCTTCCGAATTCGCCGATGGATGATTCTTCGCTCTCCACTTCTCTTAATGCGTAACTTCTCTTTTCCGTCTTTCCTTTCCCAAAAATGATGTAATGAGGGTAAAAGAGTCTACGAGAATATATTTTTGCTACAAAATCTCATTCCATCAGGACACGTTCCAATTCTGCATAACTATAGTTTTTGCTCGTGTGACGGTCGTCACACTCCTATGACGGTCGTCATAGCAGAAAAATTTCATTTTTTTCCATATAGAACATCTTTTTAGCCTTCCAACGCTTCGAACGGGGGTCAAATCCGACTTACGGATCAAGAGATATGAATTTTCGAAGTTTTCTGACAAAACCAGAATTTTTCCGACAATTCGACCGATTCAATTCTTTTCTTCGCTCCAAACACATACTCAACTCACTACGCCAAAATTGGTTTTTTGTATCGCCTACTTTAATAGCGCTTTTTAAATAAGCGCTATTAAAAAGGAAACAAACATATTTATAATAGCGCTTTATAGTAAAGCGCTATTAAAGAGTACAGAGAATATGATTTTGATAGCACTTTGTAAAAAAGCGCTATTATAGATATTCACTAAGATAGCGCTTTTCTAAAAAGCGCTATTAAAATGTTGTATTACAATAGCACTTTTATAAAAGCGCTATTATTAAAAGGACTACGATAGCGCTTTTTAAAAATCGCTATTAAAATATGTAACTACAATAACGCTTTCTATGAAACCGCTATCGTTTCTATAATTGTGTTTTAAGATAGCGCTTTTTTAAAAACGCTATTAAAATATTCTACTAAATTAAATTAATTAAAAATATGAAAACCTTTTTTGGCCCAATGTTTTTCGTTTTCGCGCAAAATTCCTTCTTCTTCACTCGGATTCCCCTCTCTCTCAATCTCGTTTCACTGGCTCTCTCTTTCAAACTCTCTCCATCTCCTCTTATTCTATTTCTGAATCTGGTTTACGTTTGTTGATGATGATTATTTTGAACGGTTTGATTTTGATGATGGAAATCGATTGAAGTTTGAGGTTTACGGCGGAAGGAATGGAGATTTGGATTACTGAAAGAGGGGTTAGGGTTTATGATTGGGTGTTCGGTTGTTTCACTTTGAATCTCTCTTCCACTTTCGGTTCTGGTTTTGGGGGTGTTTTGAAGTTGGATTTACGGATGAAATGGGTTTGAAGCCAGTTTGAAGTGAGGGATGGATTAACGGTCGGAGGTGAAGGTTTCTGGAAGGGGTTCCGATGGAGGTTTTGAAGGAGTTTTCCGGCGTTTTGCGTGTGGTTCTGTTAATGGTGAGAGATGGAATGTGGATTCTGTGTTGAAGATTTTCGGATGTTGAAGTTAGGGTTAAAAGAGGGGTTTAGGTCCGGTTCTATTTTGATGTTAACGGAGGGATGTTTCTGGTGTTTAACGGTTTCGATGGGTTTCTGATGTTGATAGCGGCGTCGGCGGAGTAAGGTGGGTCGAAGGGAGGTTTGTTGTTCTTCAGGTTAGGTTTGGGCGTTGAAGGATTGAGACATTAATCTTGTATTAGATCGCCTTTTGTTTTGTATATTAAGCTTGCTTTCAACTGTCAGTAACTATGGAAGTGCAATATTGTGCAATTGCATCACATTTTGAGCTCTGTTTTTTTTTACTTAATGTAGGCTCGTATGGAGTCTGTTGAAGCTGTAAACAAAATACTGGAAGAGGCTAATAAGCGCATTCAAGCAACTGGAACTGGTACCTCAATAGCATTAGTATTTTGTGCTTTTTAAACTTTTGTCTCTCTACCCTTCCCATCAAATCCTCCGCTTCATGGATTTGCATGCTTTGTTTTATTAATTCTTCATATTTTATGTGTTCATTATAAAATTTGTCAAACTTTGAAATTCTTGCGGCTGATGACTGGTATTACTAGGTGAATTATTTGGTGCTCTTAGGGGCCGACTCAATGATAGCAACAAAAATATAGTCATGGCTACCTTGACAACAATTGGTAATGTTGCATCTGGAATGGGTCAAGCTGTAGAGAAGTCAAGCAAAGTTAGTGAACTCTGTTCTGCTTTTGTATTTTCTTTCCTGTTGCTAATGTTGCATTTCCTTTATTAAAAGTTCAACTTTTTCAAAATGGTTTATTTCAGGGCATTCTGTCTGATATATTGAAATGTCTCGGTGACAATAAGAAGCACATGAGAGAATGTGTACTGAATACTCTCGATTCTTGGCTAGCAGCTGTTCATCTTGATAAAATGGTCGGTCCTGATTTTGTATTCAATTATTCTTGTGCTCATTTGTTGTCTTTGTCCCTGAACTTGATGTTAACATAGGTTACATATGTTGCAATTGCTTTGGTGGATTCCAAACTTGGTGCGGAAGGGCGTAAGGATCTTTTTGATTGGCTATCTAGGCAACTGTCTGGGTTAAGTAGTTTTGCTGAAGCTGCACAACTGCTAAAGCCAGCCTCGTCTGCAATGGCAGTATGTTCTGATTACTCAATTATGTCCTCGAGTGTCTGTCATTATCAAATCAGTTCTATTAATAATTTCCTTAAATTTTAATTTTGCTATGGCTCCTTTGCAGGATAAATCCTCTGATGTTCGCAAGGCAGCAGAGACTTGCATTACTGAGATACTGAGAGTTAGTGGGCATGAAATGGTATGTGTGATAAAAAATGTTGTTTTTTCATTCCCTGTTTCCTCACATTAATTTGATACCAAGCATAATTAAATTGTTTGTTCTATTAGATTGAAAAGATAGTCAAAGACATTCATGGACCAGCTCTGGCACTTGTTCTTGAGAAGCTAAAACCATATGGAGCTTTTCAAGGTGGTTCTTAGTCAACAGTTTTTTTAATTTTTTCTTACACGTGGTTTATTTTATCATGGTAACTATTTTGCCTCTTATACTTTCTCTATCTTACACCCTGCCCCCCAATGTGTGTCCCCAGAGTCATTCGAGTCAGCCAGGGTAACTTCTGTGGGTATAACATCGAAAGGTGTTACTAAGGTTGGGAAATTAACAGCAAATGGTGTTTCAAAGCCTGGAAATAAAGTTGTATCTTCGGTATGTTTAGTTTTTATTATTTATTTATTTATTTATTTATTTATGTCAATTACTCTTTTATTGTGTTTGGATTTCTAACTGTACGTTTCATCATGAAGAGGGCCGGGGCAATAAAGGGCGCAAAGTCTGAACCAATATCTGTTCAAGATATAGCAGCCCAAACTCAAACCTTGCTAAATATCAAGGATTCGAATAAGGTATTGTTGACAGAAGTATTTACCCAACATTACTTCAAATTTTCAAAAGATGTATGCTTGAACTGTCAGTTGTCTTCCATGCAGGAAGATAGAGAGAGATTGGTTGTTCGAAGGTTTAAGTTTGAGGATCCACAAATTGAGCAAATTCAAGATCTTGAGGTTGACCTGTTCTTTGAGGACTTCAAGTTTTTCACGTTTAATTTAAGTTTCCTAGTTATTGAATTGTAATAAATGCTGCAATTCGCAGAATGATATGATGAGGTATTTCAGAGAGGATTTACACAGGAGACTCTTAAGTGCAGATTTTAAGAAGCAAGTTGACGGACTTGAAATTCTGCAGAAGGTGTTGTTCTTTTTATATTCTTAATAAGTTGCGTGCTTTTCAATTGTTGACTGTACTATTAGCTATATAATCTTCTATCGCACTTCGCAGGCACTTCCATCCATTGCTAAGGAAGTTATAGAAGTTTTGGACATTCTTTTGAGGTGGTTTGTGTTGCAGTTTTGCAAATCAAACACAACATGTCTATTAAAGGTACAATTTAGTTTTCCCTTTTGTTTTCATTGTTCCTTCAGTTTTCTTCTTTTCCTATCTCACTTATGAAGTGTATTGCATTCCTGCTTGGATAAACAACTTGATTAAGCCCTTATAAACATATATCATTTAAGTTCTTATGTATACGTTTATAAGCTATTTCTCTAACAGATTTTAATATAAAATCAAAATGATTTTAGATCAGCTGTAAGTTGTTTTCATAGCTATCATGGCGAGATGATGGAAACAACTGAAACCAACCCATATATTGGTCCCAGTTAACGCTTATGCAATTTAATTGCTCAGGTGCTGGAATTTCTTCCTGAACTGCTTGACACTTTGAAGGATGAAGGTTACACTTTGACAGAGTCTGAAGTGGCAATCTTTCTTCCTTGCCTTGTAGAGAAGGTTTGTATTAACAGATTTTAATAGGTGGCATCACCAGTAGATATCAATTTTTCAGCAAATCTCTGTTTTTATTAGAGTTAGTGTCCTTTCTTGGGTGCTATGGAAAGTGGCTACTTTAATTCACAGATAAAAGTAAGTATAAGTTCATGATATTTTATAAATGTTACAGTTAGGGCATAACATTGAGAAAGTACGTGAAAAAATGCGGGAGCTGACTAAACAATTTGTTGTCGTATATTCCGCATCCAAATGTTTCCCTTATATATTGGAGGGGTTGCGCTCTAAGAACAACAGAACTCGAATTGAATGTGCTGATCTTGTAGGATTTATTCTCGATCATCATGGGGCTGAGGTATTGTTGCTAATGCTTTTAGTGATTTTTTCTTTTCAGTTTTAGATATTTATTCCTCATGTTATGTGTACAGATTAGAGGTCAGCTGAGATCATTGCAAATTGTTGCAAGTTTAACGGCTGAACGGGATGGGGATATTAGGAAAGCTGCATTAAATGCACTTGCCACTGGTTATAAGATTCTAGGTATGGTATACTCTGAAGAAGTCCATCTTCATAACACTTAGAAAAAAATTTGTTCCTGCCTGTCTATTATTTTTCTTTGGTTGAAATTTATTTGGAAGAAAGTATATCTGCATCATTTTTAAATGTTTATTATTTAAACTACACGACTCATTCATTTATATCCTTGTCTATGGATGGGGTGATTGTTTTTTCCACTTGAATATTTTAGATGCAAAAATTGGGTTTAATTTTGATTATAATAACTTTTGGTCATGCTGAGTTGTTTTCCTTCATAATCTTGCTATGCAGGTGAAGACATATGGAGATTTGTTGGGAAACTAACAGATGCTCAAAAAAGCATGTTAGATGATAGATTTAAGTGGAAAGTAAGTTCTCACCTTTCTCATTTTTCCATCCCCTTTTTGATATACTGCATTGCTGATGAATGTGGTGTAATTTGACAGGTCCGGGAAATGGAAAAGAAAAAAGAAGGAAAGCCAGGGGAAGCGAGGGCTATTTTACGATGTTCTGTCCGGGAAAATGGGCAAGTACTTGGATTGACCTATGGTTTACATAAAACTTTTAGGGATCTGTATGTGCTGCAAGGCGTACTGCTAGTTTCGTGCGAGGAGACGATGTCATCCACAAGTTGTTTACAGAACTGGCTTAACGGTACACGTGAGTATTACACTTGATGTAATTTCAATCACCAATTTATGACTGTTAATTGTGACACTGAACAGACGTTGTGTTGTACATGGATAGATCTGGTGGGTACACCAGGTTGCTTCGGACTCGTATTCGAGTTGGTGATGCTGCACCAATGGCCTATATTGAGTAAATCTCTTTATTTTCTGATAGTCACTAGTCTAACTGACCTTGTTAGTTCTGTTATTTTTGTATCCCAGCTTGATTTCACTAAAGAAGTCATTTCTTTTCATTATTGGTGGAAACAGTTACCGATAATTGCGCTATCAGGTTGTGGAAGTTACCGAAGGATGTGCGGGAAGGCTTCAGCTAAGAATTAAACCAATCAAACCTGAAAAGGTATAACTTCAAATCACATTTCCACTACTTGTTCAGTTGTCTAAATGGTTGCAAATGTGAGCTTTTTTTGTTTGCCACTTATGAATCAAATATTGTAACAGATGATTGAGCAATCACCTCTCTCTGCAGCATATAGAGCCTTGATTGTTTCGATGTCGTCATAGCTACCAAAAAATATCAGAGACCGTTCGTGAATTATTGTTGGAATTTAATCAAGTGCCCTTTGCTTGTTGGTGAAAGACTGTCCTCTGGCTTGTTCCTCCATAAAACAACGTGTGATGAACATCCGTTACCATAATTCAAATATATCTTAGAGACATGGTTGATAAACCATCTGTGAGAAATTCTCACTTTACTGTTTTTTTATTAGTTTAGAGAATATGTCTAGCTAAGTGATTGTACTTTTTGTTTGGAATTTGGTTTGAAGTACTCTTAGCCAAATTAATAACTACATGACAAAATACTTTAGTTGTGTTTATAAAATATTTTGGTTTGAAGTACTCTTAAGCCAAATTAATGGTATCACATTTGTCATTATTATTTTAATTTCAAGTATTTTAGCTACTTAGTTATAATTATTTTATGAATTCTAATGACGTAAAATGCAAGTGCCATATATATATATATATATATATATATATATATATATATATATATATATATATATATATATATATATATATATATATATATATATATATATATATATATATATATATATATATATATATATATATATATATATATATATATATATATATATATATATATATATATATATATATATATATATATATATATATATATATATATATATATATATATATATATATATATATATATATATATATATATATATATATATATTATAAACGATTTGGTGTAAAAAGAAAAGTGTATTAGAATAGTGTTTTGAAGAGAGCGTGCTATAATAGCGCTTTGTTTGAAAGTGCTATCAAAATTAAAGGAATTTACCGGTATTTTAATAGCGCTTTGTTTGAAAGTGCTATCGAATATGTGGATTATAATAGCGCTTTCTTTGAAAGTGCTATTAAATATGTGTCTTATAATAGTGCTTTCTTTGAAAGTGCTATTAAATATGTGTATTATAATAGCGCTTTGTTTGAAAGCGCTATCAAAATTAAAGCAAATTACCGGTACTATAATAGTGCTTTGTTTGAAAGCTCTATTAAATATGTGACTTATAATAGCGGTTTTGGAAAAGCGCTATTAAATACAGGTACTATAATAGCGCTTTTGAAAAAACGCTATTAATTACTAGTGCTATAATAGCGCTTTTAAAGCGCTATTAAAAATTTTGTTTTACAATAGCGCTTTAAAGCGCTATTAAAAAGCAAAAAAAGCGCTATTATAAAGCTTTTTTGTAGTAGTGACTACGACTACGATGCAACGAGACATAGCAAAGTCATAATTGAATTTAATCGAAGTAAAACGGGCATTACAACTCTCCCCTACTTACAAGAATTTCGTCCTCGAAATTACCTTAATCAAACAGCTCGGGATAAGACTCCCGCATCTTGCTCTCTAGTTCCCACGTCAAGCTTTCGCCAGCAGCTCCCAACCAGACCACTTTCACCAAAGAAATCTCTTTACCTCGTAACGTCTTCACTTCCCGATCATCAATTCTCACAGGCTTCGTCTCCACAGTAAGATTCTCGCGTACTTGCACATCGTCCATGGAGATGACATGCGACGGGTCTGAAATATACTTGCGGAGCTGTGACACATGAAATACATCGTGTAAATTCGACAAATTTGGCGGCAACACCACTCGATATGCCACCTTCCCAACCCTATCTGATATCTGGTACGGACCAATGAAACGAGGAGTAAGCTTCTTAGATTTCAAAGCTCTACCAACACATGTCACAGGCGTGACTCTCAAAAATACATGATCTCCTACCTCGAATTCTAAATCCTTCCTGCGCTTATCATGATAACTTTTCTGCCTACTCTGTGAAGCTTTCATCTTTTCTCGAATTAACTTCACCTTCTCGGTAGTCTCTCGAACAATCTCCGGTCAGAGTACCACACTCTCTCCCGATTCATACCAACACAACAGAGTCCTACACCGCCGACCATACAAAGCTTCGAACGGTGCCATTCCGATACTAGAGTGATAACTGTTATTATAAGTAAACTCTATCAACGGAAGGTATGTATCCCACGAACCACCTTCCTCAAGGACACACGCTCTCAGCAAATCTTCTAAAGACTGAGTGGTCCGTTCAGACTGACCATCTGTCTGAGGATGGTATGCCGAACTCAACCTAAACTTAGAACCCAAAGCCTCTTGCAGACTCTTCCAAAACTCAGAAGTAAACCGCAGATCTCTATCCGACACAATACACAACGGAACACCATGCAACTTAACAACCACTCTAACATAAATCTCTGCCAACTTCGATACTGGAAAAGTGATGTTAATAGGAATAAAGTGAGCTGACTTTGTAAGCCTATCAACAATCACCCAAATAGAATCACATCCTCTCAAAGTGTTCGGCAAACCCGTTACAAAGGCCATCGAAATGCTGTCCCATTTCCATTCTGGAATTTCTAACGGTTGCATCAACCCAACAGGTTTTTGATGCTCAACTATCGACTTCTGACAAGTCAAACATGCATACACAAAACGTGCTACATCACGCTTCATACCAGGCCACCAAAACAGGTTCTTCAAATCATTATACATTTTTGTCGCTCCCGGATGAATACTCAACTTACTTCTGTGACTTTCTTCCAGGATCGCTTTCTTCATATTTGCATCATTAGGAATGCAAATACGACCACGAAATCTCAACACACCTTGCGCATCCAACTGATAATCATTATCTTCCGAATAATCTACTCCAGGCATTAAATCTACCAACTTCACATCTAATCTCTGAGCTTCTCTAATGTTGTCCAGAAAATCATTATTAATCTTTAACATGCCCAACTTTACACTCTTCGGTGTTACTTCACAAACGAAACTCAGATCTTTGAATTGCTCAAATAACTCTAATTCTTTAGCCATCATTGCTGACATATGCAAAGTCTTGCGGCTTAAGGCATCAGCTACAACATTAGCTTTTCCCGGATGGTAATGTAACCCAAAATCATAATCCTTTAACAACTCTAGCCACCTTCGTTGCCTCATGTTCAGTTCTTTTTGGTCAAACAAGTACTTCAAACTCTTATGGTCACTAAACACTTCGAATCTTGAGCCATACAGATAATGTCTCCAAATCTTCAGCACGAAAACAACGGCAGCAAGTTCTAAATCGTGCGTAGGATAATTCTTCTCATGGATTCTCAGCTGTCTTGAGGCATAATAAACTACTTTATTATTCGGCATGAGTACTCCTCCTAAACCAAACTTAGAAGCGTCACAGTATACAACAAACGGTTCTTCTGCGTTAGGCAAGACCAACACCGGCGCAGACGTCAACCTCTTCTTTAACTCTGTAAAAACTGCTTCGCATTGAGCATCCCATACAAAAGTCTTCCCTTTACAAGTCAACTTAGTTAACGGAAGGGCCAACTTAGAAAAACCTTCAATAAACCTTCTATAATAACCAGCAAGTCCCAGAAAGCTTCTAATCTCTGTTGCCGACTTCGGAGTTTCCCATTTCAACACGGCATCAACCTTAGATGGATCTACGGCAATTCCATCACCTGATATAACATGACCCAAAAAGCTAACTTCCTCCAACCAAAAGTCACATTTCGACAGTTTCGCAAACAACTTCCTTTCTTTCAACACTTACAACACTAATCTCAAGTGCTCAACATGCTCCTCCTTCGACTTCGAATAAATTAGGATATCATCAATGAATACTACCACGAACAGATCCAAATACTCATGGAAGATACGGTTCATGTATTCCATGAAAACTCCCGGCGCATTAGTAACGCCAAAAGGCATTACCGTAAACTCATAGTGTCCATACCTGGTTCTGAACGCAGTTTTCTGAACATCGTCATCTTTTACCTTAATCTGGTGATACCCCGACCTCAAAATCAATTTTACTAAACACTCGCGCTCCAACCAATTGATCTATCAAGTCATCAATTCTCGGAAGCGGGTATTTGTTCTTAATCGTAACTTTGTTCAGTTGCCGGTAGTCAATACACAACCTCATACTGCCATCCTTCTTCTTCACCAACAATACCGGAGCTCCCCACGGTGATAGACTTGGTCTAACGAACTTCTTCTCAAGTAAGTCTTCCAACTGTTTCTTCAACTCCGCCAATTCAGATGCAGACATCCTATACGGTGCCATAGACACAGGTCTGGTACCGGTTACAAGATCAATAGAAAATTCAATTTCCCGTTCCGGAGGAACTTCAGGAATTTCATCGGGAAACACCTTAGGGAAATCACAAACAACTTCCAATTCATCGATTATCGCTTGATTCTCAATGGATAATGATGCCACCAACGCAAACACCTGAGCATCTTCTAGCAACATTTGCTTCATCTGTTTGGTAGTTACCAAACGCGCTCCTTCCTCCTCGGGAGTAGAGAATCTCACTGACTTATTAAAGCAATTAATGTGAATGCAGTTATACTCTAACCAGTTCATGCCCAAAATTATGTTTATCCCACTTAGTGGCAAACAGACTAAGTCAACCAGGAAATCTCTATCAAACATAGACAGAGGACATTTCAAACACACAAGAGATGTAGTTACCGATCCCTTAGCTGGAGTCTCAACTACCATCTCTCCACTCATGTGTGACAGCATAAGACCCAAACGTTCAACACAATCTGCAGCAATAAAGCAATGAGACGCACCAGTGTCAATAATAGCAAGTAAAGGAATACTATTAATGAAACAAGTACCTCCAATCAATTTGTCATCACTGGATGTCTGAGTCCCAGATAGCGCGAACACTCTTCCGCCAGTCTGTTCCTTCTTAGGCTTCTGACACTTGACACTGATGTGCCCCTCCTCACCACAGTTGAAACAAACTATTCCCTTGCGTTTGCACTCAGTAATAGCGTGTCCCAACTCTCCGCAACGGTGACATCTCAATGATCTAGCAGCACACACATTACTCTTGTGACCTGGCTTTCCACACTTATAGCAAACAATACCAACATGAGCATCTCCCCTACTAGTTTTCTTGCCATTAGTTACTTTCTGTTTCCCTTTGCCAGCTGGAGGGTCATAAGGTTTACCACGACTCTGCTGTGATTTGCCTCTCCTCTCACTCATCAACTTGTAATGAGCGTTGCTATCTTCTTCATAAATCCTACAGCTTTCGACCAATGAATCAAAGACACGGATCTTCTGATACCCGATTGCTTTCTTGATTTCAGACTTCAATCTGTTCACAAACTTGATACATTTAGAGAATTCAGCAGTCTCTGCGCTGTAGTGCGGATAAAACTTAGCCAACTCCTTAAACTTTGCCGCATACTCAGTAACAGATCTGTCTCCTTGCTTCAGTTCAAGAAATTCAATCTCTTTCTTACCACGGACATCTTCCGGGTAATACTTCTTCAGAAATTCCCTACGGAATACAATCCAAGTAACTTCTTCACCTGCAGCTTCCAACACTGGACGAGTCTCTAGCCACCAGTCATCAGCTTTGATTGCTAGCATATGAGTCCCATAACGGACCTTCTGTGCTGGAGTACAATCCATCACACGAAAGATTCGCTCCATTTCCTTTAACCACTCCAATGCACCATCAGGATCATGCTTACCCTTGAAGGTAGGCGGAATCTCCCGTTGAAACGTTACCAAACTGCGAGACCCAGCATCCCCAGTAGGATTCGGCTGATGTTCCATAGCATTAGCTAAAGCTTAGAGAGCAGCAGCAATTGTAGCATCATTCCTCCCAACCATTTCACTTAAGCTGCAACAACCAACAGTCAGATTTCATAATTCACGAGACTCTAGTGCTAGGCACGATGACTGACGCGACGACACTAGACAACTTGGCCGGACGGACCGACCTGCTCTGATACCACTAATGTAACACCCCAACTCTAACAGTTGCGAATAACAAAAACAACAACTCATATAACAAACAAAGCGCAGCATCGCAAACTTTGACTGCATGACGGTCGTCATGAGCCTGTGACGGTCGTCACACGGGAAAAATTCTTCACATCAGAGATGTTACACTTCAACCTGACAGACAACATTCATTATGCAACAACTGCAAATCTCATACGTAGCACGAAATTGGATGAACAATCACCAATGTATTACATAACCACTTAATCATAAAACAACTCGTCATTACTTCCGGTGTAAGTTCGATAAAGTATACAACATGTTCTCTTAAAACAATTTAATAAAAACATCGTAATAAGTTCAATCAACAATAACATCAACTAAAATAATAACAGCAATCGTCCATCTCCCCAAGAGTGCTACGTATCAGAGCGACCAACAACACCTTAATGGGAACTACGCTTTATTCCTGACTACCTGCAAATTACCACCAGAGGAGGTAACATACAACGGAAAAGGGTGAGATATCAATAATATAACATAGAGCATGATAGAAAACATGCCAGAAACTCATCACAGCATTATAAGTTTCAAAATCATAAACATCATCGACAACAACTGCAACAATCCATATCTCACGTAAAACAACATTAATATACAACTAACATAATTATGCAACTTCATGTGACTCAACAATGCGAATCAACTGTGCATATGCATGTGGTACCAATTTGCCATCAAGGCCGCCAATACAGGCCATCGCAGAATTTGCCACTCAGGGCCACCAATACAGGCCATCGCAGAATTTGCCACAAGGGCCGCCAATACAGGCCATCGCTAATATGCTATGCCATGAAATACCTCTATTATGGACCACAACATCACCGACTATGCAACAAGGCATCAAGCCTACAACAAAACGTCCATAACAGAACATTGCTATTTCATATGCATCATATGTTCATCATCCCAACTATTCATGTAAAGGAACATTACGACATCGTATCAACAATTAAGAATTCAGCATATTATCGCAATAACAACATTACGGCGTTTTCTCACACAATTAATTACAAATCAATCACAACCAGGTAACTGCCCCTTTTGTCCCATTAGGGAAAACCATTAGAGTGTTGTACGAATAACCGTATAGCATATTCGTTCAACGTATTTTCCCCCCGAAGCGGAGTTACTTGATAGTTCTCCAGAATCCCCAGCGGAGATGCGTCGTCCCCAGCAGGTTTCCAACGGCGAAGTTGAAACTTCCCCTGAAGACTTCATGATTGAGGTCCGACCGTGTTAATGAAGCAGTTCTCTCAGCTGATGCGGAGTGCCTGATGGCAGAGGTTTAGATATTCCCAATTGGCTCATGATTGACCCAGAATTCTATTCCCGACTTGCTGATGAAGTCCGGCTGATGCCCGACAGTTTTCTTCGAATTCCTGATGGCATGATCAACCTGATGGTTGACCTGATGGAGTCCGGCTGATGCCCATCAGTTTTCTTTGAATGCCTGATGGCATGATCAACCTGATGGTTGACCTGATGGAGTTCGGCTGATGCCCGACAGTTTTCTTCGAATGCCTGATGGCATGATCAACCTGATGGTTGACCTGATGGAGTCCGGCTGATGCTCGACAGTTTTCTTTGAATGCCTGATGGCATGATCAACCTGATGGTTGACCTGATGGAGTCCAGATGATGCCCGACAGTTTTCTTTGAATGCCTGATGGCATGATCAACCTGATGGTTGACCTGATGAGTCCTGAGGAATCATGATGCCTGATGGCATGATCGACTATGTATTACCAGTTACCGTGTGACCAATTGTCCAGCTAGTTGTCGTGCAGCTATTATTCCAGTTTTCGAAGATTTGTTCCCGCCAGAGTACCGTGTACTTGTGCAGTTGGCAAATTTCCGGGTTTATCGGTATTCAACCATCTCGCACCTTGATTGGCTGAGAGCCGTTCGCTCCTCACCCAGTCAGGTTCAAGCCGTTTGAATAGGGGCAGTTGTTGCACCCCAAAATTTGACCAACATTTATTTACCTAGCTTGTGTTCACTAGCATTATCATCTGCATCTCATTGATATGTGTGCAGTAGATCAAGAGGTATGAATACCCAACAAGAGTTATACAGGACTTGGAAGCTAGCCAAGAAGGTTGTTCAAGTGTTCAAAGGTTGATACCTTTGTCAGAGAATTCAAGAGATCCTTAGAGAGATTGGTTGAAACCAAGGTCGTGTGTCTCATAACTTGAGAGTTGTGGGAGCTCCTCAGATGATTCTGAGACTATGAGGATGGGCTTAAAGATTTGAGAGAGCTTATGAGATGTCTTGAAATCCATCATAAAGCCTAGAAAGGTCATTGCACAAGGATTCAGAAGACTCAGCCATGAGTGGTGGAATTAGGGTTTGACTGGGTCAACCCTAGGTCAACTGATGATTTGGAGAGGGTTGAGACCTAATCCAAGAGCCATGTGATCATGTATTGATGCATTGAGATGATATAAGGATGATTACTAGACCAACTCATCATGATTGAGGAGTTTGAGAAGTTTTAAGCTAGGGTTTCTAAGGCTTGACAGTGTAAAATCCCCTAGTTTGATCCCTATCTTCAAGGAAGTTTAGCTCAAGATGTGATTGTTATCTCATCTTTCCCCCAACATGAGTGTTGTAGAGCTTGTTCTTAGATTTAATTTGAGTACTAGAAGTCCTTGATAGGATTTGTAGAGCTCAAGTTATGACTTTGACAAGTTACAGGTCATCTGAGGTATGTGAATCTGGGTCCTTGAAAGTCACCCAACTTGCATCCAACTTTTGCCCAAGAAGGATGATTCCTATGAACTCTTGGTCAACATGAATGTTGTTCCTCATCTTCTTATCTTTCTAGAGAGTACTAGGAGTCCTTTATAGGATATTTAGAACTCAAGTTATGGCTTTGACAGGTCAAGGGCATTTTGGTCATTTGGAGATTATAGGTCATTTCAAGCATAAGGCCATATCTCCTATTTCCAAGCTTCAAATGGAAAAATCTTCAACATCAAACTTGCTTAGAATGATGTTTTAAGGCTATTAGGGAGGTCATGAGGTGTTGAAAAGGCTTGTAGCAAAAAGTGATAAAAATGACCTAAAATGGAGGCATAAGTTAATTAAGTTCAAGTTGGAAATTGGAAATCCCAAGTTACACATCCAAAACATGGCATATAATAGGTCATTTTGACTCTAAAAGACATTCTAAAAACAATGGTTCAGCCACAATTTTGATTTGAGGCCTAGATCATGGGATTGCTTTGGAAATTGCTTGCTTGCATCTTAAGGCACAAATGCAAAACTTAAGAAAACTCAATGTACAAGCTTGCTAAGGGTTTTAACACACCATATATCTCATTTAGGGAGAATTTCAAGTCAGTTACAAGGGTTGCAAGGACTATGGCATGAGATGATATGTGAGAAGAAGTGAATTCATAAACTCATGACATGAGAATCCCAATTTCTCATGGGATGGTTCTAGATGGTTCTAGATGATTCTAAACCACTCTATATAATGTATAGAACTTTCTCAGATGCAAGTTTTGTGTAAGATTTGAGAGAAGAGAGAGTTGGCCATTTCACTTGCTTCCATTGCAAGTTGAAAGCAAAATCCACATTCTGATTCAATTCCATCCATTCTTTCAATCTAAACACATTCCTCTGATCATAGTGAAGCTGTGCAGATCAATTTGAGAGCAAAACCATGGAGATTTGAAGAGTTGGCAATTGGATTTTCAAGATTGCAAGTCACCATCGAATTCTGAGATTCAAGCATTCTCCATCAAATCTTTTGCAAACAGAAGCTCTATCATCATTCAAGGATCGATTCTGAAGAGTTTGGAGGCTTGCAGTGAAGGTTTACACCATCTGTGAATCAAGAAATAACAGGTTTGCAAAATTCACCCTACACCATAATTTATGCATCTTTAGGTAGAATGGTTAGGTTAGAAAGGTTAGAGACCAGTAGGTGATCATTTCTGGAGAGTTAGGGATCATTTGGTGAAGGTTGAGTTATGTACACCATAACTTTGTTGAGCAAGAACTCGAGATATAGTGAGGAAGAAAACAAGTTTGATAGCTTATTTTCACCAGTGAAGTGTGGTGATCATTTTAGTACCAAGAAATTCAAGAATTATTGAAGTTGAGGTTTTACCATTTCTTGGATCTACTATCGGGTTTTAAGATAGAGACCGTTTCAATAAAATCTAAGGCCATGGGCGTGTTCGGCATTGAATTTAGAGTGGTTTAGTGTTTTAAAAGTTGAATTTTGATGATGATTTGAGGACATACGAATGGAGGGAAGTCTGTGTTTACTAGCTCTGTTTCCATGAGAGTTGCTTCCAAAACCCTAGCTGAAGGTAGAAGACGAAGGCATAGCCATTGGATGATGCAATGACCGGTTGAGCAAAGCCAAATCTGAGGGCTGAGATTCAATCTTGTTTGAAGAGGGAAACTCTGAAGAGCATGAAACACGGCGTTTCATTAAAAGGGGAGATTGGGCTTAGTTGCTATCCACACCCCAGATCATGGCCCATGGTTGTTTTGAACTACATTTGGTTACTTTTCACACCGTGGCTTTTCCATTTTCTTTATGTTTTTTGATTTAATTACTGATTAGAAATTGGGCCTAGCGCATTTGATAATGACACCCCCACTCTGAGCCCATTGCATATTTGAACTGCATATACTTGCTATTCACACCACAGCATTTCATATTTTAATTTCTTTTTCTCCATTTTATTTCAATCTTTGAAAAATCATAATAAATAGAAAAATGATGATTTTTGCATGGAAATTTTTTCTCCCATTTCATGATAATGTCCAGAAAATTATAAAATCAAAATATTTGCATTTTAGGCATTTTTAATATTTTTTGTGTATTTTCCCTTTTAATAGCTTTTTAATTCTTTTATGTTGATACATGATTTTGTAGAATTTTGTTAAGCTAGTTCCCTTCATATTTTTAGGCCATTCTTTTTAGGATAGTTAGAGTAGGACTTTATCTCCCCTCTGGATTTATTCCATAAATTTGTGATTAATTTTAGGTTAGTTTTGATTAGATGACATTAGGTTGTGTAGAATTAGGTCAATCCTTAACATAGGTTCACCATAACACTAGAATTTTGGGTTTCTAGGTCAAGGTAGATATTGGGACATATAGGGTATTAAGGGTAGATATGTAGGATCCCCTAGGAATTATATTAGATTTTAATATAGTAGTATACTATTTTTAGATGATTTTTGTAGTTGATGATTGTTTGTGTTGCCCTTGTGGGCTTGTATTTTTGTTTGCTTTGCTTTGTGGGCTTGGAGAGCTTGGTATTGCTTTGAGGAGCATTGAGGAGCATAGTAGAAGACTTGAGAGTTGAAGAAGGAGCTTGAGAGCTTGATCTTGTTTGTTTTGTTGTTGTTTTAGGGTTAGGGATTAAGAAGAGCTTAGACCTAGTTAACTTCTTTCTTAAACATGGATGGTATCTTTCACCTCCATTCTTCCCCATGATTCAAAGTCCTTCCATGGTATTCACCTCCCTCCTTAGGAGGGATAAGTGATTGTACCTAGGAAGTAGAACTTTTGAGGGAACCATTCTCCTGATGTTAAACCCTTATAGGTCACCTTTGGTGGTCAATAAGCAGTTTAATATCCCAGCTTATCCAGTTAAGTGATTTCCTCTGGTTTGAGTATCTTGAGAGATGTTGGGCTTGAAGATGAAGACTTCATTGAAGAATATGGAAGAGGATGATTCCTTGAGCATTGCCATAGAAGCTGAAGCTTGAAGAGCAACAAGAGCAAGTTGATACTTGAAGACCCAATGAAGATCCTGAGCTGAGGAAAAGATTGAAGAATGAAGTTGACACTTCTAAGTGATCAGAGAGTACTCTGAGAAGCTGAAGCTTGCAGGAAGAGAAGACCAAGTTGAGACTGGTAAAGCAAGGAGAGCTTGACAGCTTGAAGACTGAGTTGATACTTAGGAAGAGGATTCAATTGAGATTGATTCTGAAGAGCTGAAGCTTGAAGAACAAAGGAAGTTGATACTTACTTTGAAGATTGGAGATCCTGAAGGAGATCAAGTTGATACTTGTGGTTAAGAGTGAAGCCTGAAGGTGGAACTGATGAAGAAGTTGAAGCTTGAAGAAGAAGATAAATTGAAACTTATCTTGAAGGGTTGAAACCTGGAAAAGAAATTTGTCAAGAGTGATGGAAGTCTGAAGACTGAGTTGCTGTTAGAGGAGCTGAAGCTTGGAGTTGAGAGAGGAGTTGATCTGCTTTCTTTTCTTTTTCTTTACTGTATTGATGTGTTTTGTTTGACTTGCTTGATGCATTAGAATAAGTTCATATCTAGACTAAGTGGAATCTAGGAGCATGATTGCACTAGAGGTTGAGTTGCTCCCTCTACTTGTATTGTTACTGTGTGGCTTTGCTTGCGGGTATTCGGTAGAGCCCTGCTCCCTTGCCCATGTGGTTTGTTTGCCTGATGGCATTTTACTTCATTTCTTCTGTATGATTGCAGTTTACTGTATATTGCTTGATAGCATGTTTTATATTTCAGTATGATTACTGTCATCCATTCTGGCTTGAGGTTGAGATGAGCTTGTGGAGGCTGAAGCCCCACACACATTTCCTCCCTCACTTGCATTGCATGCATTTTACTGTTAAGCTGATGCTTTGTCTGTTTCGGTGTATCATTGACATGATCCCTTAGGACTCTCATTTCCTTTGATAAGGAATTGATGATAGAACTTTAGGTTGAAACCTATGCATGACAACTTCTAGGAGTTCCCTGTTCAAACCTCAACCATAGGATGAATCCATGGCATGACAACAGTAGGACTTGATAGTCTCCCTCCTAGTTGGGCCTGTTCTCTTCTCATCTCAAAACAGTTTAAGATACAGTAATCATGAATGATTTCTTTCGTACGTCACGAGCCTTAAGCTATCTGAGAAAGGATTGTGGGAGAGTTTCTTTTCCACAGTCTGGATGTTTAGTATGGCACCCTTTGGGTGACATGCGACACTTTCACTCTCAGGTCATAGTCTCTAGTGCGATTGAAATTGCAAACACAATAAAAAACACTTCTTTTGTAAAAGACAAGAAATAAAGCGTAGTGTCCCGAACTACGTAAGCTCTGATCTCTCATACCTGTTGAGAGTACGTAGGCACAGTACTGATGTACTGGCGAGCTACCTTCCCCCATAACCCGTCGTAGGTCGAACTACGTTGACTCTGATTTCTCATCCTCTGATGAGAATACGTAGGTATAAAGCGCGACGCTTTGCCGAGTCATTTTCTCTTCTTTTTAAGCCAACCTTGATAGGTAGATAGATAACCAACCCGTCCAAGTAAACACAACAAGCGTGCATCCCGTCGAGTACGACGGACGTAAGGGGTGCTAATACCTTCCCCTTGCGTAACCGACTCCCGAACCCAGACAACGGTTGCGACGACCTTGTCTTACCCTTTTTTCGTTAGGTTTTTCCGATCGTTTCCTTTCCCGCTCCGAGGGATAAATAACGAAAGGTGGCGACTCTTCTATTGTGCCGGCACCTTATTTTCGCGCAAGCGACAGCTGGCGACTCTGCTGGGGACTCCAACAGTTCCCTACGCGAGTAAATCCTAGCGCTTGTTTGCCCGTCAGGGGTGTTGTATGGATTGACTTTTCAGTCATTTACTTTCAGCATTATTTTATTGTGATTATTGCTGTGGGTATCAAGGGGTAATCTGTTGAGAGATAAGCCGAACCCGGGCTTGAGTACACATATAGATTTAGAGAGAGAGTAGTGGTTAGCCTGCTTGCTTATCTCGCACCAGCTAGCCGCGAAATCTCACTCGGACGAGATTCTCTTTGATGTTTCTTGCCTGGCCCTTAGGGCTCGACAAGTTGTCTGACCCGAGGATTGTCGACTCTGGGAACCGATCAATTGGGAATTCGACTAAGTGAGGCCGCTTTGAGGGATGATGATGCCACACCTTCTGGGTATCGTATCGTCACCTTTGAAAGTCTGTGACGCTGATACCGCATAGGATGCCGAACCTGAGTCAGTTTAGGTCTATACATGTGAGCAGGGTTCGGTTTATTGCAGGAAACTGTGACCTTCAGATCCCCTGGTTTTCTTGATAGTGGATCAGTTTTGTTGGGATTTGAGGTTCTCATCTGCAGATATGTTTGTTCTTGATGGAGCAGGTTTTGACCAGAGGATCTTATCATCAGAGGTATAGTTGTTCTTGATAGAGCAGGTTTTGACCAGAGGATCTTATCATCAGATGTGTATTTGTTCTTGATAGAGCAGAGTTTTCGTCATCCGTTGTTTGTTCTTGATAGAGCAGAGTTTTCGTCATCAGTTGTTTGTTCTTGATAGAGCAGATTTGGGGTCTGAAGATCTCATCAGCACGTGTATGTTTGTTCTTGACAGAGCAGATTTCTTGATCCTACATCAGAGGTCCTTATTATCAGACATTTGTTCTTGACAGAGCAGAATTATGATCCTATGTATATGGCCCTATCAGATGGTGGTTCTTGACAGAGCAGATTTGTGGTCCGATACCAGGGTTTTCTTCTCATCAGATGCAGTGGTTGTTCTTGATAGAGCAAGATTATGGTTTTGTTGATACAAAATCTCCACAGCAGTTGCCTTGGTCTCCTATTGCATGATTGCATTTTGCATTAGTTTGCATATTCATTTGCATTTCATTAACGTGTGTTTGTGTTACAGGTACCGTTTTCCACGATCCAGGATTTCTTGCCTCCTATTGTATTGTTATGGGCTCTCTGAGGAAGACCGTGGCTTACAAGTTCCCTGCCCCTGATGTGGTTAAGCTGACTGGTTTGATAGCTTTAGCAGATGGTTTTGTGAGGGATGAGTTCAGAAAATCTTACGGCAAGTTGCTCAGTTTGGTTCGTAAACCTTCTGTGTTCAAGTTGAATGGATTGCCCGCTCTGCTACAGCGCTACGACCCTCCGTTGAGATGTTTCACTTTCCAGGATTTTGTTCCCGCACCCACGCTGGAAGAGCCGCCGAAGGCCAGCTCAACAAAGCTCTCGCTAACCTGAAGGAGTGCAAGCTGACGTTTGAGTCCAAGAAGCGGGAGCTAGAGGATTGCTTCGGCGAAGGAGCATGGGAAGGTTCGGTCGAAGGACTTCAGTACACCATTGTGCAGAGGGAATTACTCGTCGAGGGGTTACTCACTCTGCCAGATCATCCAGAAACGAAGGAGTTGTTAGAAGAGTATCGCGCCCGTGGCCGTACTTGACTAGTTGTATTCCTCTAGTTTTGATCATTGTTGTGTGCTGACCATCACCAGGCATGTTGGCTGAGGTCACGCTGTTGATTCATCCTGTACTCGCTGATGCTATGTACTGCCTTGATAGGCTTTCTGTATATATGAGATTGCCATTTCCATGATTGGACTCGGGCTTCTTATTATTATTATCAGCACTGGCACTCAGGCACTAGGATCAGGGGAGGTCTCCGTAACACACAGACACACGCATGCATTTGCATGACGAGCATTTTGTTGTTTTTCCTAACCCTTTTGTGTTTACAGGTTTTTCAGGTTATCGCAGGTTGTCCCAGGTTGTTTCCGGTGGTTCCAGGATTGATTAGAGACCAATTCACCGCTATCCTACTAGAGCTAATCAGACCAGGATCATGGAGCAAGTGCAAACTGATGTTCAGGAGCTCCGCGAAAGGATGGATCGCTTCATGGAGCTCATGCAAGTGGTCACCAATGGCCAGGATCAGCTCAGAACTTTGGTTCAGCCTTTGATTTCCAGGGTTGATAGCAACGGCGTGCTCCACGGTGACTGTGCCTACTCCTCCACCAGTTGAAACTCCGCAGAATGGTGTTCCCGTGACCGGAGGTAACTGTCGCTACTGCGAAAATCGGCGCCGGCTGACAGAAGAGTCGCCACCGTGCGTTATTTATCCCTCAGAGCGGGAAAGGAAACGCTCGAAGTAAACCTCGCAAAAACGGGGAAAAGGTATGGTCATCGCAACCATAGCCTGGGTTCGGGAGTCGGTTACGCAAGGGGAAGGTATTAGCACCCCCCACGTCCGTCGTACTCGACGGGATCCACGCTTGCTTGGGTTGTCTACTGGATGCAAAACAATCTATCTACGGCTGCTAAATCTAAACGGAAGGGAACTGACTCGATAGAGCGTCGCACTCTATGCCTACGTATTCTCGAGAGAGAAAGTCAGAGTCAACGTAGTTCGGGACTACAGGGAAAATCGGCTCGCCAAGACCTCGCGTCTTGTGCCTACGTACTTCCACTGGATGGGAGATCAGAGCTTTACGTAGTTCAGACTAACTACGGCTAAACAAACATTCTCACACAGTAGTGAGAAAAACAACTGGCTTCCCAGGGTCGGGAACCTATGGGCAAAACTATGGCTTGGTCTCAAATGCACTCGGGCAAGAGAGAAAAAGGTTACAACAGTTAATCGTCAGCGGGAAAGTCTCGATCGCACAGCCGCGAGAGAACAAAAGTCAGTCGTTAGTGTGCTCGCTAGGATATCGCATCCTATGCCTACATATCTTCGTCTGGTACGAAGAATCAGAGCAGCTGTAGTTCGGCTACTTCGGGACCACAGCTCAAATCTCGTTTTATTAATCTCTGAAAAATGATTACAATGGTTGCATACTGCAAATAAACTCCTAGGAAACGCTATCCTATTCTATCCTGAAAAATCGAATGAAAATAGCCCCCTAACAAATGGGCTTCTAAAACTATCCTAAAATTGAGAAATAATTCCTATGAAAATATACCTAAAGAAAATGAACTCTAAAAATATTAAATCGACACTTTAATATTTTTTCCTTTTTCTTCTTTTCTTTTCAACATATTTTTCTCTATTTTTTCTCACAATATTTTCTCTATTTTTTCACATATTTTCCAATATGTTTTTCTCACAATTTTCAAATATACTTCTTTTCTTTTCTTTTTCTATTTTTTCACAAATATTCTCTCTATTTTTTCACATGTATTTTCTTTTCTCTATTTCTTTTTTGAATATTTTCTCCATATTTTCTTTTTCAATTCAATTCTTTTTTCTATTTCTTTTATAATATTTCTTTTCTTTTCTTTTCATATTTTTTCACAATATCATTTTTTATAACATTTTCTTTCTACAAAAATAAACAAAATGGGAAAAATAAAGGAAAGAAAACAGGGGGTACTGGATTACAGGGGGGGTCAGTAAGCAAAAATAATAAAAAAAAACTGCCATGCATTGGGCCCAGCCCAGCTTCTTCAAAAACGCAGAAAGGGGGTGAAGACTGAATTGGGAGTGTATGGGAAATAGGGCCCAGCCCACTCTTCCTCAAAAAAAACGTGATGTGTGTGCCAAAAAAAAGGAACTGGGCCCTGAGGCCCATGACCCTTCTCCTTCCTCTCTTCCTCTCTCCAGTCACTCTGAGTTTCTGAAAAAACCTAATCTCCTCCCCTTTCTCCGCCGCCGCCGTTCTCCCTTTCTCACCCTCGTTCTTCAATCTTCCTTTCAAATACTCATTTCCTCTCGCCATCTCTCCTCCTCTCCATTCATCCCTTGCTTCAATTTTCCTTGAAATAGCACTCTCCCAAATCAAGCAACATAAACCTGTAGAAGCTTGTTCGAAGATAAATGGTTGGTGATTGATGCACTCCTGGGCAGTGGTTCTGAAAGCTTGTTCGAGTGTTGTTGCTGATGAAGAATCTCGCGTGTTCTGGAGATTGGAAGAAGACGAAGTTCTTGCGTGAAGATCCACGAGCCTGGATTTGTGTTCTTGAAATGATGAACGGTGTGTGTTCTTGTTGGAGTTTCTGGAACTTTGGTGTTGATTTCTGTTGATGATTGCTTGAGGAAGTTCTTCCGGAGATGCGTTCTTGGAGTGATGAAGATCTTTTGGAGACATTTGGTGATTCTGAAGACGATCTGGAAAGAAGGTCGCATGAACATTTGATGGAGTTCATGGATCCACTTCTGGAAAACGAAGAACACTCATGGATCTTCTTGACGATCTTGAACGGGATCTGGGAATTATATGAATGTGGTTGAAGGTTCGTGATGAATCCAGTTTATTGATGAAGATTACTCGCCAATGATCATCTGGAAAACGAAGGAGATCTGGGACGACGAATGTTTGAAGCTTGACGATGAATGTTCATCGTTTCCGATGAGTTTCTGGAGAGGACGACGGTGGCCGGAAGTTGGATCGGTTGAAGGTGGAAGATGGAGATTAGGGAGGAAGATGTTGAAGATGAACAGATTCTGGGTTTTTGTGTTCGCCGGTGAGGGTTACGGCGGCCGCCGGCCATGCAGGCCGTTCGGTGGCCCTTTTCAGGCGAGGGTTGTAGGGGTGACGCGTGGGGGAGGTAGTGGATAGGGCTCACGCATGTGAGACGCGTGTCCCACGCGTGGCCTGGTGAGAGAAGGCGAAGGGATGGCGTGGCAGTGTGTGATGAAGCAAGGTGGGGCCTCCTCTTGCTCACACGTGGCTGAGCTGGTTTTTATAGCTGAGATTTTCGGAAGCTTCTGGAAAGTTCTGGGAGTTGCTGGGAAGTGCTGGAATATTTTGGACCATGCTGGACTTTTTCTGAACTGCATACTGGACCTAATTTGGACAAAAAACATGATAACTGGGCCTGCGAAAATGGACTGAAGCCCACCAAAATGAATTAAAAAAAACTGCAAAAAAAACTGAATTAAAACCTAATTAACTAACTCAAATTAATCCTAAAAATCTAATTAACTCCTAACTAAAAACTCTAATGAACCCACTAATATACTTCTAATAAAATTCTCTAATAAATCTCTAATATTACCTATTTAAATTCTAAAAAAGAAAATAAAATGAAAAATCTATTTATTTATTAAAAGAAAAATCTATTCATACTATTTCTATAAAAGAAAAACAAAACTATGTTCTTATTAAAATGATTAAAAACTTATTAACACTATTTAAAAACTATTCTAAAAATTCTATATTATTTATCTAAAATCTATATTATCCTATTTAAAACTATTAATACCCTATTAATATTCTAAAAAAATGCCATTAAATTCTATTAATATTCTAAAACAAAAACTATTCTATATTATCTAAAAATATTAAAATCTATTTAAAATCCTATTAAATCCTAAAAATGAATTTAAAATCTATTTAAAAAGAATTAAAACTATTTAAAAAAAACCTATTAATCCTAAAAATGATTTAAAGGCTACAAAATGATTTAAATCTATTAAAAAACCTATTAAATCCTAAAAAATGATTTAAAAGCTATTTGAACCCTAAAAAATGCCAATAAAATCCAGAAAAATCACCATAATTCCCCGAGGGACAAAATGAGCACCGAACGACACAAAAATAATCGGTAAAAATAAACGGGCACCGAAATATCCCAAAAATCGATTCTACTGATCAAAAACTGATAAAAAACACCTGAAACACGAGACGAGAGCTGTGATCCCAACAAAAATGAAAATGCACTGTATGCAATATGCAGATGCGAATGCGGTTATGCGTCGAAACATCGAGCCAAATGCGAGACCCGGTTGGTCAAATTTTGGGGTGCAACAGCTGCCCCTATTCAAGCGGCTTCGACCTGAGTGGGTGAAGAGCGCTCAGCCTTCAAACATTCAAGGAAGATGACGGTTGAATACAAATGGAACCCTGAAATTTGCCAACCGCGGGAATATACTGCAAAACTGCTTGAGGAAAAGCTTCCAATAAACTGAAGTTTGGTTGTAACGACAACAACTGATCAATTTTCTGATAAATTTTCTTCTCCTTTTCAACACCTGTGTAACGCCACAAGTATTGAAATAATGCTTCGGAAAAGCAAACGACTTGATTCCCATCTCTCTTATGGGATCAAATCTGGTCAACTCACAGTTCACTGCGAACTTGAGGACAATTCTCCTGGGGAAATTCTGAATCGACTGCTTGGCACCCATTTTGTCAACAGGCCGCAGCTTCAGAAATCTGATATATGTCAATCTTCGTTGTTGTTGTTTTTTTTTCCGATGCTGATGTAACAACCAAATGAAGAATCACTCCGCTGGGGAAGAGAAGCTTAACCAAACAACTCTGCAGGTGAACAAGTTCGAAATCCAATAGGTAACCACTCTGGTCCATGTTTCGACATGCGTATGCTTGATAATGATGCAATGCCCTATATGATATGTAAATGCTATACATTCTGTTTGAAAATGCGATGCCCAGACGGCATGGATACACTATATGCTTGATAGATGCAATAACTATATATGCAAATGCTAATGCAGGCTCGAGCTGCCAGAGAACACCAGGTCTGAAAACCGCTTGGCAAAATAAATGCCGAAGGCAATGCCAACTCTACTGGGGATGAACTGAAGCCACAGAATCGTCTCAGCAAAATAAATGCTGGAAACTGGAAACCAAGTCCGCTGAGGATAACCGTTCTGCTGGAGAAATGGAAAGGCACCCTGCTTGGCGACTTCCCTGGGGAAAGAAAACAACTCTGCTCGGGAATGCTCTTTTCAAACCATCGACAACTGATTGTACTCTGCGGGGATTGACCCAAACTGATGCTGATTGCGCGCGGCACACTGCTGGAAATGCCCCTACTATCCAGGATATCAATTTTAATCTGCTGAGGATACTCCTGATCCTACTCTGATACGGGGTAAAATACAATCTCGATTCTTCCGGGGATAATAAGCAACTTTCATCTGCTGAAGAGTAGCAATTCTGATTTAACAACATCCACGAGGGATTCAACCATTACTCGGAGCACTGGTATCTGTCGAGCTTCGTATCGGGGAACACGACAACATGCGAGTCATTGGGAAATACTGTGTCAGATACCTTTAGGTTTTTGCTTTTCTGGTTTAGAATAAACATGGACTATGTACACAGTGGAAGATATGGAAAATACTAGACGAGAACTAGTATTCAAAGGTAGACTACCAGACGAGAACTGATAGGAAAATGGGTTAGGAAAATTGATTCGGTTTTTGACCATCAGACTGAGGTATAGACAACCAGGCGAGAACTGGCTGAAAGCTGACGTACACCAGGCGAGAACTGGTATAACACTTGGGTTAAAACACACGATGACCAGGCGAGAACTGGTTATGCAACGGTATGTACCAGGCGAGAACTGATACAACACTTGAAGAAACGGTGACCAAACGAGAATTGGTTACCAATAAACTGCACCAGGACGGGAACTGCTGCTTACAATAAACTGCACCAGGACGGGAACTGCTGCTTACAATAAACTGCACCAGGACGGGAACTGCTGCTTACGGAAGGGTAGGCCAGACGGGAACTGGTCACCGATTTGCCAGGCGAGAACTGGACTTTGGAAACGACTGGTTACTGACACGCAACAGGTTTAAACTACAGGATAATGATCCAATGACAACAGGACCTTCTTATTTGAAAGGTTCAGGTTTTGATAAGGGTACTGACATGATTCCCGATACTCAGCTCCGGCTGGGGATAAACAGACTTGTTTGAACAACTTGCCTCAGTACACTCAGCTGGGGATAGAAAGACTGGCGTGCACAACCTGCCCCAGTACAATTCAACTTGCCCCAATCTAACTCCTGGGCGTACCTGCTCTGAACAGCTTGCTACGAGAAGACTTCGAGAATATTTGCCCCGACATCTGTACGACGACAGAGTTCAATCTCCATTGACACTTAACAACCCAGTTGGTTTCATCATTTCTGAACTGACTTGCCCCTGAATGAGCGTTCTAGCGACTTAACCGGATCTGATTATCCACTGGAAGCATCTGCTTTCAAATCTCAATGCTCTGAATAGCTGCCCCTGATTGGCTCTCAAGAAGACGCACTTCTGATCAACTGCTTCTCAAGCAAAACTGCCCCTGATCAACTAGAGCTTCGGGACTTGTCCTCAGACTGACTGATACTGAACTTACTGGAAGTCAATGCCCCTGATTCATTGGGCTTCACAACATTCACCATTCTGGTTCAGACTGCTGGATTACTCAGTCCTGCTCGATTATTCCCTGCTGGAATTTCTTTCATGCCAACTACTAACCTGTAATTAGAATCGTCTGTCTACGAATGGTAATCTTAATCCAATGGTTATGCAGATTTTGAAAAAATTTGAGCTGTCACTCATTTACATGCAATGATTGTGAGTGACGAATGAACCAAAGTTCAAACGTAGTGCTTACGTGGTCAGTGAAAAATACAACAAGGATGTGACTAGCAAGTCAAGAAGGAGTCAGGTTACTCAACCTTATCGTAATGCGCTTCGGACTAACCCTACCTCAATTAGGTCTTTTGAGGGTTGTATCATGGTCGGGTTCACGGTTCGTGAAACAAAGGATATTCGGCTCAAATTTTGATTTGTACCCACCCCTTCTACGTGATGATCTCCGATCCTAAGGTTCAGTTAACCTGGCACAAGCACTCGCCTCTTCGAGAGGTATGTTGAATGGTAAGAACCACAGTTAAGGAATTCACAAGGCTTTTCGGAGTGATAGTTACTCCTTCTTCACTTTTGGTGTCTGTGTACACGACTTTGTGATTTGCTGGGGAAAATTTTCTTTTTAATCCCTCTTTTTTCATTCTTTTGATTCCCTAACTTTTGCCTGGACTGACTCATTTTGAGTTCCTTTCGATTTTTCGATTTCGTTTGAAGTCCAGCGGGATGCCCTAATTTTTGCCTAAGTATTAGCTTTCCAGCTTTTCTTTCTTTTTACTTAGCGGGCTTTCTTTCGTTCTTTCTTTTGGAACAAAGTCGTGTGACACTGGTTGTCTTGATTGCTCTGAAAGGATTGTAACTGTCTCACTCCTGATTGGTGAGATTTGACCTCTTGAAAGGTATAAACTGATATTGGTCCTCGTAAGACAACACTCCTTTGTAAGACTTGAATGCTCGGTCAAGCTAACTGACAACTACCCTGCCCCGGGTTAAGATGTGAGGGTTAAAAAGTCCGAAAAAACTTCTACTTCCTGGCTCGAGGTGGTTAACGAGGGACTAACTCCTTATATCTCCAGTGTTTGGGGAATTTGAAACAATGCCTTGTACGTCATCGGTACGGTCTTATCTGAAAGCATACGATCATCGGTTATGAGTTTCAGTTTCATCATCCTCCCTCAGAACTTTGCTAGTCACAGCGAAAAAAGTGGAGTGAATAAAATGCAAGTGTCAGTGCAATGCAATAAATGAGCGACAGTGACATGACTAGTTCAGAAAAATGCATAATCACTTTATTATTATCACCATTCAAAACATACAAATGTTTAAAAGCAGGTAGTAACTAACAGAAAAAGAAACTACAAATGCAAAATGGTAAAAAGTCCGAGGGCTGCCAATGCTAAGGCGCCTGCCTGTCTGAACCACTGGCTTTTGCTGGGGAATACTTTCCGAGTCTACGAGCTTAGACAGCTGAGCGGTTGGGATGAACAAACAGAAATCCTTCTCGAAAGGAAATGCGATCCTGATCAATCAACTGCTGTACCTTCGCCTGAAATGCTTTACAATCTTCCGTCGAATGCCCCGGTGAGCCACCATGATAACCACACTGAACGTGGGGATTGTACCCAGGAGGGTAAGGTTCTGGAACTGGCTTAAGAGCTTTCGACTCCACCAAAGACTTCTGAATCAAAGATGGTAGCAACTGGCTATACGGCATCGGCACTGGATGAGAAGGAGCTTTCCTTCGTTCCAAGTTGTTGCGGGGTCTGCTCTGACTCTGACGCTGATTCTGGTAACCTCGGCCACGAGTTTGCAGCTTTGCAACGGAAGCGACATAATATTCCTGATAGGGTGCCCCAGGCACGACTGTCTGTTCAGAATAGCGAGACACAGAAGATACTGACCGCTGAGAAGACGGAGAACTATCAGATTTCACCGATTCGACTTGAGGATATCCAACATCTGTCAGGACCGCATTGATCATAGCTTCATCTTCAGATTGAGAGCTATAGAGAGATTCAGTTTCGCTGGCCTGACCTTTTGAAACATACGGGATTCTTCCGGTCCTTACACCATACTCGATGTGCTCTCCCGTCCTTACCAACTCGGTGAAATTTGGTGCGGTTCCAAGCATTCTTTCGAAGTACGGGCTCTGCAAGGAGTTTACGAACATGCCTTTCAGCTCTTGGTCTAGGAGTGGTGGCTGCACTCTACCAGCAAATTCTCTCCATCTCTGAGCATATTTCCTGATAGGTTCATTGATCTCTTGAGACAATTCTTGCAGCTGCATGCGAATAGGAGCTTCGTCAAGATTATAGTCATACTGCTTCAGAAAAGCATTGGCTAAGTCCATCCATGATCGGATCTGATCACGCTCTAACTGCATGTACCAACTCAGAGGTGCCCCAGTCAGACTATCTTGAAAGCAATGAATCATCAGCTTGTCATTGTGCACAAATGAAGTCATTCTTCGGCAGAACATCACCAAATGTTGCTTCGGGCAACTATCTCCTTTGTACCTTTCAAACCTCGGCATTCTGAACTTTGGAGGTAACACTAGGCCAGGAACCAGACACATATCTGCAGCACTAGGAGTAACAGCGTCTTTACCTTTCAAGGCTTTGAATCTCTCCTCTAATGCACGAAACCTTTCAGCATACACGGGAGCTAATGGGTCTTCATTCTTTGCTGTCGGGACCTCTCTTCGGGGCTTTGGCACAGGGAAGGCAAAACCCTGGTAGTCTGAGACATCAACAGAAGGAGAACGTTCACCTCGGACAACAAACTGCTCACGCAGACCTTGGTTTTCAACAGATGGCTGCACAGGCTGAGCTGCAGTAAGGTTGTTCACTTGCGGAAAGTCTTCGTCGCGCGGAGATCCATACAAAGGATTGGGCGTCACGGTGAAACCTGACAAGGTATCAACAAACTGGAAGCTGCTCTTTGACATAGCTACCAATGGTCTTCAGCTGACCTCACTGCTCGATTCTGATCAAATCTGCTTTGAATCTGCTCCAACCCCTTGGTCGTCTTCAATATTCACCTTCAGAATCAAAATAACGGCTGGATAAGAGCTCTGACTAGCTGGCGAATGGTATGCAATATGATGCAAAGATGCCTATGCAAATGCAATGCAATGCAACAAACACGGGATCACAGTCCCCACACAGTCTAAATACTGCTACACTGCTGACGGAGTACGATTGCTCTGAAGAGAAGACCAGAATAACGGGTAGGTTGGAAGTCAAGTTTCCTGCACAAAAAAACCCCCCACTCACAGGTGTGGACCTATGTCTGACAAGGTACGGCATCCTATGCGGTCGTCAGCGTCACAGACTTTCAAGACTAACAATGCGATTCCCCAGAAGGAGTGGCATCATCAAGTCCTGAAGAGGCCTCACTTAGCTAACTTCCAAATGATCGGTTCCCAGAGTCGACAATTCACCAAACCAGCAACCGTTTCAACCCAAAGGGTTGAAAGTGAAGCCAACCGGATGAACCTCGTCTGAGCGTGGATTTCATGAGACACTAGTGCCTACAAAGCAAGCACGCGCCCACTAGTTTCCACTCTAAGTCTAAGGTGCACTCCAAGCCCAGGTCCGGCTTATCTCAATATCATAGAACACCCGTAACACCCCAACAGCAACAGATAATATCAATAAATAAGCCCCAAATAGACAAGCAAACGAGCGCTAGGATTGACTCTCTTAAGGGACGTTGGATCCCTAAACTGACTTGCTTTCGGGACGTTGGATCCCTAGGAAACTATCGAGTCCCCAGCAGAGTCGCCAGCTGTCGCTACTGCGAAAATCGGCGCCGGCTGACAGAAGAGTCGCCACCGTGCGTTATTTATCCCTCAGAGCGGGAAAGGAAACGCTCGAAGTAAACCTCGCAAAAACGGGGAAAAGGTATGGTCATCGCAACCATAGCCTGGGTTCGGGAGTCGGTTACGCAAGGGGAAGGTATTAGCACCCCCCACGTCCGTCGTACTCGACGGGATCCACGCTTGCTTGGGTTGTCTACTGGATGCAAAACAATCTATCTACGGCTGCTAAATCTAAACGGAAGGGAACTGACTCGATAGAGCGTCGCACTCTATGCCTACGTATTCTCGAGAGAGAAAGTCAGAGTCAACGTAGTTCGGGACTACAGGGAAAATCGGCTCGCCAAGACCTCGCGTCTTGTGCCTACGTACTTCCACTGGATGGGAGATCAGAGCTTTACGTAGTTCAGACTAACTACGGCTAAACAAACATTCTCACACAGTAGTGAGAAAAACAACTGGCTTCCCAGGGTCGGGAACCTATGAGCAAAACTATGGCTTGGTCTCAAATGCACTCGGGCAAGAGAGAAAAAGGTTACAACAGTTAATCGTCAGCGGGAAAGTCTCGATCGCACAGCCGCGAGAGAACAAAAGTCAGTCGTTAGTGTGCTCGCTAGGATATCGCATCCTATGCCTACATATCTTCGTCTGGTACGAAGAATCAGAGCAGCTGTAGTTCGGCTACTTCGGGACCACAGCTCAAATCTCGTTTTATTAATCTCTGAAAAATGATTACAATGGTTGCATACTGCAAATAAACTCCTAGGAAACGCTATCCTATTCTATCCTGAAAAATCGAATGAAAATAGCCCCCTAACAAATGGGCTTCTAAAACTATCCTAAAATTGAGAAATAATTCCTATGAAAATATACCTAAAGAAAATGAACTCTAAAAATATTAAATCGACACTTTAATATTTTTTCCTTTTTCTTCTTTTCTTTTCAACATATTTTTCTCTATTTTTTCTCACAATATTTTCTCTATTTTTTCACATATTTTCCAATATGTTTTTCTCACAATTTTCAAATATACTTCTTTTCTTTTCTTTTTCTATTTTTTCACAAATATTCTCTCTATTTCTTCACATGTATTTTCTTTTCTCTATTTCTTTTTTGAATATTTTCTCCATATTTTCTTTTTCAATTCAATTCTTTTTTCTATTTCTTTTATAATATTTCTTTTCTTTTCTTTTCATATTTTTTCACAATATCATTTTTTATAACATTTTCTTTCTACAAAAATAAACAAAATGGGAAAAATAAAGGAAAGAAAACAGGGGGTACTGGATTACAGGGGGGGGTCAGTAAGCAAAAATAATAAAAAAAAAACTGCCATGCATTGGGCCCAGCCCAGCTTCTTCAAAAACGCAGAAAGGGGGTGAAGACTGAATTGGGAGTGTATGGGAAATAGGGCCCAGCCCACTCTTCCTCAAAAAAAACGTGATGTGTGTGCCAAAAAAAAGGAACTGGGCCCTGAGGCCCATGACCCTTCTCCTTCCTCTCTTCCTCTCTCCAGTCACTCTGAGTTTCTGAAAAAACCTAATCTCCTCCCCTTTCTCCGCCGCCGCCGTTCTCCCTTTCTCACCCTCGTTCTTCAATCTTCCTTTCAAATCCTCGTTTCCTCTCGCCATCTCTCCTCCTCTCCGTTCATCCCTTGCTTCAATTTACCTTGAAATAGCACTCTCCCAAATCAAGCAACATAAACCTGTAGAAGCTTGTTCGAAGATAAATGGTTGGTGATTGATGCACTCCTGGGCAGTGGTTCTGAAAGCTTGTTCGAGTGTTGTTGCTGATGAAGAATCTCGCGTGTTCTGGAGATTGGAAGAAGACGAAGTTCTTGCGTGAAGATCCACGAGCCTGGATTTGTGTTCTTGAAATGATGAACGGTGTGTGTTCTTGTTGGAGTTTCTGGAACTTTGGTGTTGATTTCTGTTGATGATTGCTTGAGGAAGTTCTTCCGGAGATGCGTTCTTGGAGTGATGAAGATCTTTTGGAGACATTTGGTGATTCTGAAGACGATCTGGAAAGAAGGTCGCATGAACATTTGATGGAGTTCATGGATCCACTTCTGGAAAACGAAGAACACTCATGGATCTTCTTGACGATCTTGAACGGGATCTGGGAATTATATGAATGTGGTTGAAGGTTCGTGATGAATCCAGTTTATTGATGAAGATTACTCGCCAATGATCATCTGGAAAACGAAGGAGATCTGGGACGACGAATGTTTGAAGCTTGACGATGAATGTTCATCGTTTCCGATGAGTTTCTGGAGAGGACGACGGTGGCCGGAAGTTGGATCGGTTGAAGGTGGAAGATGGAGATTAGGGAGGAAGATGTTGAAGATGAACAGATTCTGGGTTTTTGTGTTCGCCGGTGAGGGTTACGGCGGCCGCCGGCCATGCAGGCCGGCCGGTGGCCCTTTTCAGGCGAGGGTTGTAGGGGTGACGCGTGGGGGAGGTAGTGGATAGGGCTCACGCATGTGAGACGCGTGTCCCACGCGTGGCCTGGTGAGAGAAGGCGGAGGGATGGCGTGGCAGTGTGTGATGAAGCAAGGTGGGGCCTCCTCTTGCTCACACGTGGCTGAGCTGGTTTTTATAGCTGAGATTTTCGGAAGCTTCTGGAAAGTTCTGGGAGTTGCTGGGAAGTGCTGGAATATTTTGGACCATGCTGGACTTTTTCTGAACTGCATACTGGACCTAATTTGGACAAAAAACATGATAACTGGGCCTGCGAAAATGGACTGAAGCCCACCAAAATGAATTAAAAAAAACTGCAAAAAAAACTGAATTAAAACCTAATTAACTAACTCAAATTAATCCTAAAAATCTAATTAACTCCTAACTAAAAACTCTAATGAACCCACTAATATACTTCTAATAAAATTCTCTAATAAATCTCTAATATTACCTATTTAAATTCTAAAAAAGAAAATAAAATGAAAAATCTATTTATTTATTAAAAGAAAAATCTATTCATACTATTTCTATAAAAGAAAAACAAAACTATGTTCTTATTAAAATGATTAAAAACTTATTAACACTATTTAAAAACTATTCTAAAAATTCTATATTATTTATCTAAAATCTATATTATCCTATTTAAAACTATTAATACCCTATTAATATTCTAAAAAAATGCCATTAAATTCTATTAATATTCTAAAACAAAAACTATTCTATATTATCTAAAAATATTAAAATCTATTTAAAATCCTATTAAATCCTAAAAATGAATTTAAAATCTATTTAAAAAGAATTAAAACTATTTAAAAAAAACCTATTAATCCTAAAAATGATTTAAAGGCTACAAAATGATTTAAATCTATTAAAAAACCTATTAAATCCTAAAAAATGATTTAAAAGCTATTTGAACCCTAAAAAATGCCAATAAAATCCAGAAAAATCACCATAATTCGCCGAGGGACAAAATGAGCACCGAACGACACAAAAGTAATCGGTAAAAATAAACGGGCACCGAAATATCCCAAAAATCGATTCTACTGATCAAAAACTGATAAAAAACACCTGAAACACGAGACGAGAGCTGTGATCCCAACAAAAATGAAAAATGCACTGTATGCAATATGCAGATGCGAATGCGGTTATGCGTCGAAACATCGAGCCAAATGCGAGACCCGGTTGGTCAAATTTTGGGGTGCAACAGTAACGGCAGTGCTAATGGCAATATGATGACCAACATCGGACTCAATACGACGGGCGTCGGTAATGGAATTCTGGGAGCTAATGTCAATATCGGGCCGGGCAACGGCAATGCAGGCGCCGAGAATCTGTTTGTGCCTCAGCCATGGCTAGAGGATCGTCAGGATGATGTGTTCTCTCAGAGAGGTGATGAAGAGGAGCTGAATGCTTAAGCGCGGCTTAGATTCAAGGCACTCGAAGATAAAATGAGAGATATCGAGAATCAGAATACTTTGGGCGTTGATATGTCCAAGATGGGATTAATTGCTGATTTCAAGGTGCCTCCTAAGTTCAGGGTACCTGACTTTGAAAAATATAAGGGCACCACTTGCCCTCGTGTCCACCTGAGATCGTATTACAAGAAGATGTCTGCCCATTCCGAAGATGAGAAGTTGCTGATGCACTTCTTCCAAGTCAGTCTTTCCGGGCCATCCCTCGAGTGGTACATGGGTCTGGAGCCCACTAGTGTGCGCACATGGAAGGATCTTGCTGAAGCATTTATGCACCACTACCAATACAATAGCGACTTGGCCCCGAACCGAGTCCAGCTGCAGAACCTGTCGCAGAGGAACAATGAAGGGTTTAAGGAATACGCCCAGCGGTGGCGTGAGTTGGCAGCCAGGGTTCAGCCGCCGATGGTTGAACGTGAGCTCGTGCAGATGTTTGTAGCTACCCTCCCAGGGGTTTACTATGAAAAGTTAGTCAGCGGTATGTCTGGGAAGTTCTCAGATCTCATTATCATGGGCGAGCACGTCGAGAATGGGATCAAGATCGGGAAAATTCAAGGTGAGTCATCCTCAGCTGGAGGAGGTGGAAAGAAACCTTATGCTGGCAAAAGGCGAGAAGGAGAAGCGAGCGCTGTGACCAACGCTCGAGGAAAGGGTAAAGGCCCTCAGCAGCAGGTAGCCAGTATAAATATCCCGGCAGCTCCGCAGCAGCAGCAGCAACAGCAGCAACCGAATCAACAGGGATATAGAAAGTACCAGAATCGGGCATCTTTGGCAAACCGTCACTTCGAGGCACCGCCCATGTCGTATGCGCAATTGTTACAGACTTTGCTTCAGCTTCAGTTGGTCCAGAAGAGGACGATGGCTCCCTTGACAGGGGCACCTCCACCAGGGTACGACGCAAATGCCACTTGTGATTTCCACTCAGGGGCGCCAGGCTACACAATCGAGAACTGCAAAGCCTTCAAGCATAAGGTACAGGACCTGGTGGATGCCAAGATCATCAACTTCTTCGATAATGTGCCCAATGTCACGAAGAATCCTATGCCGAATCATAGGGGAGGCGGAGTGAACGCCATTATCAAAGAGGAGAGTGCATATTTATTGACTGATGTCAGAGATCTAAAGACGCCGCTTAGCTTCGTTAAAGCTAAGTTGCTGAAAAGAGGGTTCTTTCCAGGTTGCGGAGAGTTATGCATGGACTGTGCCACACGTTCTGATGGATGTGAGCAGTTGGTCGTAGGAATTCAAAGTCTGATGACTGAAGAGATTCTGCAGTTTAGCCGGAGGGCTGAAAGTGGATCAGGAGAGGTAGTGCTGAAGCAGGCCGATGAAGTCGCCACAATCACCATCCCTCGCCGGCCGATAACCATCTCTGCGCCCAGACCGCCCACAATAACTATTACCAAAGCTGGGCCGATACCCTTCGAGAGCACTAACATCGTTCCGTGGCATTATGGGGCTGAAGTCTACTGCAACGGACAAAGGTTGGAGCTGGAACCATATGGGTCGACTGTGGAGAACCTTGCGGGAGTCAGTGGTATTACTCGCAGCGGAAGAGTATTTGCACCACCAGAGGTCGTGGCAGATAAAGCGGTCAGAGTTGGTGCAGCCGATAAAGGTAAAAGTAAAGTCGTTGAAGAGGCCCCATGTAGGGTGGAAAAAGACTTGCTTGTTAAAGATGCCGAGGAGTTCATGTGGTTGATTAAAAAGAGTGACTACAAGATTGTAGATCATCTCCATCAGACGCCCTCGAAGATTTCCATTATGAACTTATTGTTGTGTTCTGAAGCACACTGCAATGCGCTGCTGAAGGTGTTGAACGCCGCCTATGTACCGCAAGAAATATCGGTAAATCAGCTAGAAGAGGTTGTAGCCCATGTGAATGCTGGCAATGGGTTAGGTTTCACAGACCTGGAGCTGACGCCGAAGGGGAGAAACCATAACAGTGCCCTGCACATCTCGATAGAGTGTAGGGGCACAATTATGTCGCACGTGTTGGTGGACACGGGTTCATCGCTTAATGTCCTTCCGAAGAAGGCATTAATGAAGTTGGATACTCGCGGAGTGATCTGCACACCCAGTGAGCTGGTTGTGAAGGCATTCGACGGAACTAAACGCCACGTTTTCGGGGAGGTGACCCTGCCGATCCAAGTCGGTCCGGAAACGTTCAACACAGTCTTTTATATCATGGACATCATGCCTGCCTACAGTTGTCTCTTGGGCCGGCCGTGGATCCATGCTGCTGGTGCCGTGACCTCCACGTTGCACCAAAAGCTCAAATATGCTGTCGGAGGAGGCATCGTAACCGTGTGTGGCGAGGAAGACATAATGGTAAGCCATTTGTCGTCCTTCAAGTATGTGGAAATGGATGGCGAAATCCATGAAACTCTTTGTCAAGCATTCGAGGCTGTCAAGGTAAAAGAAGTAGCTCCTGTAGTCACGGAAAAGCCAGATATGACTCTCTCCTCGTTCAAGGAAGCTCGGACCGTTGTCCAAGCCGGATCTACCCCAGGCTGGGGGCGAATTTTGGAGATACCCAACAAGCAAGATAAGTTTGGGTTGGGATATTCTCCTGAAGCTGAAGCTTCTTCTTCTTCTAGCAGTGCGTCTCGAGGTAAAGGGCCGATCCAATTTACCAGTGGCGGAGTGATCTTCGAAACCATCAACACGGTGTCTGAAGACAGCGGAGATAGCGACTGTGACCTCGACTCTTGGATTCAGCCAAGCAAGCAAGGCGAGGGCCTTACCAATTGGTCCGTCAAGGATATCATCCAGATGACAAGTGAAGAGTAATGATTTACTTTTTCCAATCATTGTACAACCCTATGTCCTACCCGGGGCATAACAGTTTTATTGTCAGGGCCTTTTTGGATTATGTACATGCATTTTGTTAATAAATCAAAGGCATTTTCTTCGTATTCAAATATTGTGTTCTCTGTTATTCCTGTTTTATATTTGTTTTGAAAAACAGTAAAATGGCAATGGGGTTTGTGCTAACCTGCATATTCTTGTTTTAAGCTTAACCCTTGTTATTGCAGGATCCACATAACAGATGACATCGACTCTGGACCTTCTACGGCTCACTTCGACTTTGATTGCCCGATCTATCAAGCCGAAGAAGAGATTGATGAAGACGAAGACCTTCCGGATGAGTTGGCCCGCTTGTTGAAACAAGAGGAGAAGGTTATTCTGCCTCATGAGGAGGAAATTGAGATCGTGAATCTGGGTTCTGAAGAGCTCGTCAGAAATGTCAGGATAGGGGCTGCACTGCAGAGTGATGTCAAGCAGAGATTAGTCGAGATGCTGAGAGAGTATAGTGACGTCTTTGCTTGGTCATACAAAGATATGCCCGGACTTGACACGGACATCGTGGTCCACCACTTGCCGCTCCGAGAAGATTGCCCTCCCGTTAAGCAGAAGCTTAGGAGGACGAGACCAGATATGGCTGTTAAGATCAAAGAAGAAGTGCAGAAACAGCTTGATGCTGGCTTCTTAGCGGTCACCACTTACCCTCCGTGGGTCGCCAACATAGTGCCTGTACCGAAGAAGGACAATAAGGTACGAATGTGCGTCGATTATCGGGATTTGAATAGGGCGAGCCCTAAAGATGATTTCCCGTTGCCTCATATCGATGTGTTGGTCGACAACACAGCCCAGTTCTCCGTGTTTTCGTTCATGGATGGCTTCTCCGGTTACAACCAGATCAAGATGGCGCCGGAGGACATGGAGAAAACGACGTTTATCACTCCATGGGGAACATTTTGCTATAAGGTAATGCCTTTCGGTCTGAAGAACACAGGGGCCACTTACCAACGAGCTATGGTAACTTTGTTTCATGATATGATTCATCATGAGATTGAAGTCTATGTTGATGACATGATTGCGAAGTCCCAAACGGATGAGGGACATCTGGTCAATTTGCTGAAGCTTTTTGAGAGGCTTAGGAAGTTCAGGTTGAGGCTGAATCCTAACAAGTGTACTTTCGGAGTGCGGTCCGGAAAGTTACTGGGGTTTATCGTGAGCGAAAGAGGCATCGAGGTTGATCCTGTGAAGATTAAAGCGATACAAGAAATTCCAGTGCCAAAAACAGAAAAAGAAGTTCGTGGTTTCCTGGGCAGAATAAACTACATTGCGAGGTTTATCTCTCAGCTCACGGCCACGTGTGAACTGATGTTCAAGCTTTTAAAGAAAGATCAGGCGATCACCTGGAATGAGGATTGCCAGAAGGCATTCGACAAGATAAAGCAGTATCTCCAGGAACCTACAATCTTGATACCCCCAGTGGCTGGACGGCCATTAATCATGTACTTGACAGTTCTTGAGAATAGTATGGGGTGTGTTCTCGGTCAGCACGACGAGACGGGCAGAAAGGAGCATGCCATTTACTACTTGAGTAAAAAGTTCACTGACTATGAATCTCGTTACTTGATGCTGGAGAAGACGTGTTGTGCACTAGCTTGGGCTGCCAAACGTTTACGACAGTACATGCTCAATCACACCACCATGCTAATTTCGAAGATGGATTCGATCAAGTACGTCTTCGAGAAGCAGGCTCTTTTGTGCAGGATTGCCAGATGGCAAATGGTGTTAACGGAATATGATATTCAGTACGTATCCCAGAAGGCCATCAAGGGAAGCGTATTGTCTGATTACCTTGCGGAACAGCCGATCGAGGATTACCAGCCGATGAAATTTGAATTCCCTGATGAGGATATTATGTTTCTCAAAGCGAAGGATTGCGATGAGCCGCTGCCCGACGAGGGGCCAGATAGGAAGTCCCAGTGGAAATTGATATTTGACGGGGCGGTTAATTCCTACGGAAGTGGCATCGAGGCGATCATCACGACTCCTCACGGATCCCACATCCCGTTCACTGCGAGACTGACGTTTCCAGTCACCAATAACGAGGCGATCATCACGACTCCTCACGACTCCTCATGGGTCTAGAGGAGGCAATTGATTTGAGAATCAAGAACCTAGACGTATATGGTGATTCGGCGCTTGTGATCAACCAGATTAAAGGGGAGTGGGAGACTCGTCAACCAAATTTGGTGTCGTACATGAACTATGCCAAAAGGCTACTTCCGTTCTTTGATCGAGTGGAACTCCATCCTATACCCAGAGCAGAAAACCAAATGGCTGACGCCTAAGCCACGTTGGCTTCAATGTATAAAGTCAATTTTTGGAATGAGGCTCCAAGAATTGTGCTATCTCGTCTTGATAGACCTGCATTCGTCTTTCCAATCGAGGAAGCCGCCGACGGCAAGCCATAGTTCCATGACATCCAGACTTTCCTTATGACTAAGGAGTATCCTGCGGGTGCGTCAACCCAGGATAAGAAAACTCTGAGGAGACTGTCTGGAAATTTTTATCTCAATCCTGATGGAGTGTTGTATAAGAGAAACCATGATCTCGTGCTACTCAGATGTGTAGATGAGAAAGAGGCAAGTATGCTCATGGAAGAAGTCCATGAAGGCACATTTGGCACGCACGCCGGTGGGCATGCTATGACGAGGAAGATCATGAGAGCAGGATACTACTGGCTGACGATGGAATCGGATTGCTTTAAATTCGCGAAGAAATGTCATAAATGCCAGATTTATGATGATAAAGTTCATGTGCCGCCGTGCCCGTTAAATGTCATGTCCTCCCCGTGGCCGTTCTCCATGTGGGGCATCGACATGATAGGCAAGATCGAGCCCACTGCATCTAACGGTCATCGTTTCATTCTAGTAGCTATCGACTACTTCACCAAGTGGGTGGAGGCAGCCTCGTATGCTAATGTGACCAAGCAGGTGGTGGTTAAATTCATAAAGAGGGACATCATCTGTCGTTACGGAATTCCCGAGCGGATCATTACTGACAATGGTTCAAATCTGAATAACAAGATGATGAAGGAGTTGTGCCAGAGTTTCAAGATTGAACACCACAACTCATCTCCTTATCGGCCGAAGATGAATGGCGCCGTTGAAGCGGCCAATAAGAACATAAAGAAGATTGTTCAGAAGATGGTTGTGACCTACAAAGATTGGCACGAGATGGTGCCATTTGCATTGCACGGTTATCGTACGACAGTACGTACGTCAACCGGGGCAACTCATTTCTCCTTGGTGTACGGTATGGAAGCAGTCCTACCGTTAGAAGTGGAGATCCCTTCTTTGCGAGTTTTAGTTGACGTGAAACTCGACGAGGCAGAATGGATTACGAACTGACTGAACCAACTCAGCCTGATGGACGAGAAGAGGTTAGCATTGATTGCGCTTGGTCGTATGTACCAGAGCCGAATGAAGAAAGCTTATGATAAAAAGGTGCGTCCTAGAAGCTTTCAGACGGGTGATCTCGTCCTGAAGAAGATTCTTCCTCCACACTCCGATCACCGGGGCAAGTGGACTCTGAATTACGAAGGTCCGTACGTCGTCAACAAGGTCTTCTCGGGAGGAGCTTTGTTGTTATCCACGATGGATGGTGAAGATTTTGCGTCCCCGGAGAACGCAGACGCAATTAAAAAATACTTTGCTTGAAAGTGACCCGCTGGACAGAAAAAGAGAGTCCAGGCAAAAATGGGGCATCCCGGCGAACCATAAAAGAGGAAAAAGATTCGGGAAAAAATTAGGGATATAAATTGAAAAGATGTACACCCGCAAAGTCGAAAACCCGGATGGGCGACTTTGGCAAAAAAGGGTATCCCGGTGAACTGAAAACCCGCAAAGGGCGGTTCACGCAAAAGTTAGGGATTTGAAAAAGAAAATGACTGCGTTCCACGTGTGGAATTTCTTTGTTTAGTGGTTTGGAAGACCTGAGGGCCGTTTATCTGAATCAATCTCTTCCGAAGCTGAAGCGTCGGAGAAGTATCAAAGTCGAGTGGGTCATAGAGGGATCAACTCATGGTGTTCGTCTACGCCTCGTTGCCGACATTTTTATATACTGATGTATATTTATGTTTTATTTTTTTCGCGGCTTCCTCATTCCAGGAGCTTGCGTCTGTTGTAAAACGTTTTTACCCATTCAGGGGTTCGTTATCAATAAAATGCATACTATTCAGCAATTCTGTTTGTCTGTTTGTTTGCAAAAAAGAACGCCGATGTTTTCGATAAAATGCGCATACATAAACTTACTGGCCCAGGCCACTGATTGTTGAAACAATGAATTACTTGAACATTGTCACAAGATGATAACCTTGATAGGTCCCTTTGGGAAGGGTATCTTGTCTGTTTGTTTGTGTTGTTACAGGTGTAGCATATTCCAGACAGTGCGCCGTGCGCATCCCTGAAGCAGGATGATTCCTCCTTCTCCAGCAAAGTTCAGCAGCCTCTCCCCGCAGAGTCTTAACACGAGATAGTGAGCATTGATATGTCTCCCCGGGCCGAAAAGATTCTCTCCTCAACCAGATGCATCCTGAAGGAACGTCATCTCCTCAGCTAAGTCAGGCGCCAAAGCACGTGTTCATCCCCTAGCACCGGGTCACAAGTGCAGGTCTCGTAGGAAACTATTCGTTTACTGAAGTGTGCAGCAATTGATGGTCCAGACTGAAGTCTCCAGCGGAATTGAAATTCCCCACCAGAGCCGTACTCTCCCCCGAAGTCGGATGATTCCTTCTTCTCCAACGGAATTAAAATTCCCCACCAGAGCCGTACTCTCCCCCGAAGTCGTATGATTCCTTCTTCTCCAGCGGAATTGTGATTCCCCACAGAGCCGTACTCTCCAGCGAAGCAGAATGATTTCTCCTTCCTCAGCCAAGTTTGCAGATGCCCAAGAGAGCCGAATCCTTGGAAGCTGCTCATGCCATGATTGGTTCTCCCCAGTAGAGTGTGGAATAGCTGATGCTGTGTTTCCCCACCGGAGTCGTTATCTCCAGAGAAGTAGCCGTGAAGGCCGCGCAGTTATTCCCGCGATTGACATCGCTTTCCCTCAGCAGGTCCAGGTTCTCGTAGAGCTTCGTTCCCCTGCAGCAGGCAACTGAAGTTGTTTCCCTCGCAGTAGTCAACTGAAGTTGAGTCCCCTGCGGAGTCCAATTGAGATTGGCGTGACCTTGTTCTCCTCAGCAGGATGATTCCTCTATCTGAGTAGTTCTTTCTCCTTGACAGGAGGATTTCCCCTTCAGCATTTATTTTGCTGACGGGATCGCATCATTTTGCATAACTGCATAGCATTTATCATAAACGCATAGCATTTCCACCGTGTGGAGCATTGCGTTGTTGCCGAAGCATATGCATAATAAACATGATCTAGGTTGTTACCGTTCTTGTTTTGCAGGTAATCCGCCGCAGAATTGATTGCTCAGGATGATTCCTGACATTCTCCCCAACGAAGTCGCTTGCTCAAGATGATTCTTGACGCCCCAGCGAAGTCTTCGGTTCAAGATGATTCTTGAATTCCCCAGCAGGGTCGTTTGCTTAAGATGATTCTTAAGATCCCCAGTGCAGTCTCCAGAGTGGTTGCTCAAGTTGACACTTAGAGTCCCCGACAGAGTGTTTTCTCAGGATAATTCCTGAAATCTTCAGCAGGGTTATCGGTTCAAGATGATTCTTGAAGTCCCCAGCGGAGTTATTTGTCCAAGATGATTCTTGAAGTCCTCAGCAGAGTTGATTCATCCAGAATGATTTCTGGATCCCCGAAGCGGAGTTACTTGATAGTTCTCCAGAATCCCCAGCGGAGATGCGTCGTCCCCAGCAGGTTTCCAACGGCAAAGTTGAAACTTCCCCTGAAGACTTCATGATTGAGGTCCGACCGTGTTAATGAAGCAGTTCTCTCAGCTGATGCGGAGTGCCTGATGGCAGAGGTTTAGATATTCCCAATTAGCTCATGATTGACCAAGAATTCTATTCCTGACTTGCTGATGAAGTCCGGCTAATGCCCGACAGTTTTCTTCGAATGCCTGATGGCATGATCAACCTGATGGTTGACCTGATGGAGTCCGGCTGATGTCCGATAGTTTTCTTTGAATGCCTGATGGTTGACCTGATGGAGTCTGGCTGATGCCCGACAGTTTTCTTCGAATGCCTGATGGCATGATCAACCTGATGGTTGACCTGATGGAGTCCGGCTGATGCCCGACAGTTTTCTTTGAATGCCTGATGGCATGATCAACCTGATGGTTGACCTGATGGAGTCCGGATGATGCCCGACAGTTTTCTTTGAATGCCTGATGGCATGATCAACCTGATGGTTGACCTGATGAGTCCTGAGGAATCATGATGCCTGATGGCATGATCAACTATGTATTACCAGTTACCGTGTGACCAATTGTCCAGCTAGTTATCGTGCAGCTATTATTCCAGTTTTCAAAGATTTTTTCCCGCCAGAGTACCGTGTACTTGTGCAGTTGGCAAATTTCCGGGTTTATCGGTATTCAACCGTCTCGCACCTTGATTGGCTGAGAGCCGTTCGCTCCTCACCCAGTCAGGTTCAAGCCGTTTGAATAAGGGCAGCTGTTGCACCCCAAAATTTGACCAACATTTATTTACGTAGCTTGTGTTCACTAGCATTATCATCTGCATCTCATTGATATGTGTGCAGTAGATCAAGAGGTATGAATACCCAACAAGAGTTATACAGGACTTGTAAGCTAGCCAAGAAGGTTGTTCAAGTGTTCAAAGGTTGATACCTTTGTCAGAGAATTTAAGAGATCCTCAGAGAGATTGGTTGAAACCAAGGTTGTGTGTCTCATAACTTGAGAGTTGTGGGAGCTCCTCAGATGATTCTGAGACTATGAGGATGGGCTTAAAGCTTTGAGAGAGCTTATGAGATGTCTTGAAAGCCATCATGAAGCCTAGAAAGGTCATTGCACAAGGATTCAGAAGACTCAGCCATGAGTGGTGGAATTAGGGTTTGACTGGGTCAACCCTAGGTCAACTGATGATTTGGAGAGGGTTGAGACCTAATCCAAGAGCCATTTGAGGAGTTTGAGAAGTTTTAAGCTAGGGTTTCTAAGGCTTGATAGTGTAAAATCCCCTAGTTTGATCCCTATCTTCAAAGAAGTTTAGCTCAAGATGCGATTGTCATCTCATCTTGCCCCCAACATGAGTGTTGTAGAGCTTGTTATTAGCTTTCATTTGAGTACTAGAAGTCCTTGATAGGATTTGTAGAGCTCAAGTTATGACTTTGACAAGTTACAGGTCATCTGAGGTATGTGAATCTGGGTCCTTGAAAGTCACCCAACTTGCATCCAACTTTTGCCCAAGAAGGATGATTCCTATAAAGTATTGGTCAACATGAATGTTGTTCCTTATCTTCTTAGCTTTCTAGAGAGTACTAGAAGTCCTTTATAGGATTTTTAGAACTCAAGTTATGGCTTTGACAGGTCAAGGGCATTTTGGTCATTTGGAGATTATAGGTCATTTCAAGCATAAGGCCATATCTCCTATTTCCAAGCTTCAAATAGAAAAATATTCAACATCAAACTTGCTTAGAATGATGTTTTAAAGCTAGTAGGGAGGTCATGAGGTGTTGAAAAGGCTTGTAGAAAAAAGTGATAAAAATGACCTAAAATGGAGGCATAAGTTAATTAAGTTCAAGTTGGAAATTGGAAATCCCAAGTTACACATCCAAACCATGGTATATAATAGGTCATTTTGACTCTAAAAGACATTCTAAAAACAATGGTTCAGCCACAATTTTGATTTGAGGCCTAGATCATGGGGCTGCTTTGGAAATTGTTTGCTTGCATCTTAAGGCACAAATGCAAAACTTAAGAAAACTCAATGTACAAGCTTGCTAAGGGTTTTAACACACCATATATCTCATTTAGGAAGAATTTCAAGTCAGTTACAAGGGTTGCAAGGACTATGGCATGAGATGATATGTGAGAAGAAGTGAATTCATAAACTCATGACATGAGAATCCCAATTTCTCATGGGATGGTTCTAGATGGTTCTAGATGATTCTAAACCACTCTATATAATGTATAGAACTTTCTCAGATGCAAGTTTGGTGTAAGATTTGAGAGAAGAGAGAGTTGGCCATTTCACTTGCTTCCATTGCAAGTTGAAAGCAAAATCCACATTCTGATTCAATTCCATCCATTCTTTCAATCTAAACACATTCCTCTGATCATAGTGAAGCTGTGCAGATCAATTTGAGAGCAAAACCATGGAGATTTGAAGAGTTGGCAATTGGATTTTCAAGATTGCAAGTCACCATCGAATTCTGAGATTCAAGCATTCTCCATCAAATCTTTTGCAAACAGAAGCTCTATCATCATTCAAGGATCGATTCTGAAGAGTTTGGAGGCTTCCAATGAAGGTTTACACCATCTGTGAATCAAGAAATACCAGGTTTGCAAAATTCACCCTACACCATAATTTATGCATCTTTAGGTAGAATGGTTAGGTTAGAAAGGTTAGAGACCAGTAGGTGATCATTTCTGGAGAGTTAGGGATCATTTGGTGAAGGTTGAGTTATGGACACCATTACTTTGTTGAGCAAGAAATCGAGATATAGTGAGGAAGAATACAAGTTTGATAGCTTATTTTCACCAGTGAAGTGTGGTGATCATTTTAGTACCAATAAATCCAAGAATTATTGAAGTTGAGGTTTTACCATTTCATGGATCTACTATCGGGTTTTAAGATAGAGACCGTTTCAATAAAATCTAAGGCCATGGGCGTGTTCGGCATTGAATTTAGAGTGGTTTAGTGTTTTAAAAGTTGAATTTTGATGATGATTTGAGGACATACGAATGGAGGGAAGTCTGTGTTTACTAGCTCTGTTTCCATGAGAGTTGCTTCCAAAACCCTAGCTGAAGGTAGAAGACGAAGGCATAGCCATTGGATGATGCAATGACCGGTTGACCAAAGCCAAATCTGAGGGCTGAGATTCAATCTTGTTTGAAGAGGGAAAATCTGAAGAGCATGAAACGCGGCGTTTCATTAAAAGGGGAGATTGGGCTCAGTTGCTATCCACACCCCAGATCATGGCCCATGGTTGTTTTGAACTACATTTGGTTACATTTCACACCGTGGCTTTTCCATTTTCTTTATGTTTTTTTATTTAATTTCTGATTAGAAATTGGGCCTAGCGCATTTGATAATGACACCCCCACTCTGAGCCCATAGCATATTTGAACTACATATACTTGTTATTCACACCACAACATTTCATATTTTAATTTCTTTTTCTCCATTTCATTTCAATCTTTGAAAAATCATAATAAATAGAAAAATGATGATTTTTTGCATGGGGATTTTTTCTCGCATTTCATGATAATGTCCAGAAAATTATAAAATCAAAATATTTGCATTTTAGGCATTTTTAATATTTTTTGTGTATTTTCCCTTTTAATAGCTTTTTAATTCTTTTATGTTGATACATGATTTTGTAGAATTTTGTTAAGCTAGTTCCCTTCATATTTTTAGGCCATTCCTTTTAGGATAGTTAGACTAGGACTTTAGCTCCCCTCTAGATTTATTCCATAATTTTGTGATTAATTTTAGGTTAGTTTTGGTTAGATGACATTAGGTTGTGTAGAATTAGGTCAATCCTTAACATAGGTTCACCATAACACTAGAATTTTGGGTTTCTAGGTCAAGGTAGATATTGGGACATATAGGGTATTAAGGGTAGATATGTAGGATCCCCTAGGAATTATATTAGATTTTAATATAGTAGTATCCTATTTTTAGATGATTTTTGTAGTTGATGATTGTTTGTGTTGCCCTTGTGGGCTTGTATTTTTGTTTGCTTTGCTTTGTGGGCTTGGAGAGCTTGGTATTGCTTTGAGGAGCATTGAGGAGCATAGTAGAAGACTTGAGAGTTGAAGAAGGAGCTTGAGAGCTTGATCTTGTTTGTTTTGTTGTTGTTTTAGGGTTAGGGATTAAGAAGAGCTTAGACCTAGTTAACTTCTTTCTTAAACATGGATGGTATCTTTCACCTCCATTCTTCCCCATGATTCAATGTCCTTCCATGGTATTCACCTCCCTCCTTAGGAGGGATAAGTGATGGTACCTAGGAAGTAGAACTTTTAAGGGAACCACTCTCTTGATGTTAAACCATTATAGGTCACCTTTGGTGGTCAATAAGCAGTTTAATATCCCAGCTTATCCAGTTAAGTGATTTCCTCTGGTTTGAGTATCTTGAGAGATGTTGGGCTTGAAGATGAAGACTTCATTGAAGAATGTGGAAGAGGATGATTCCTTGAGCATTGCCATAGCAGCTGAAGCTTGAAGAACAACAAGAGAAAGTTGATACTTGAAGACCCAATGAAGATCCAGAGCTGAGGAAAAGATTGAAGGATGAAGTTGACACTTCTAAGTGATCAGAGAGTACTCTGAGAAGCTGAAGCTTGCAGGAAGAGAAGACCAAGTTGAGACTGGTAAAGCAAGGAGAGCTTGAGAGCTTGAAGACTGAGTTGATACTTAGGAAGAGGATTCAATTGAGATTGATTCTGAAGAGTTGAAGCTTGAAGAACAAAGGAAGTTGATACTTACTTTGAAGCTTGGAGATCCTGAAGGAGATCAAGTTGATACTTGTGGTTAAGAGTGAAGCCTGAAGGTGGAACTGATGAAGAAGCTGAAGCTTGAAGAAGAAGATAAGTTGAAACTTATGTTGAAGGGTTGAAACCTGGAAAAGAAATTTGTCAAGAGTGATGGAAGTCTGAAGACTGAGTTGCTGTTAGAGGAGCTGAAGCTTGGAGTTGAGAGAGGAGTTGATCTGCTTTCTTTTCTTTTTCTTTACTGTATTGATGTGTTTTGTTTGACTTGCTTGATGCATTAGAATAAGTTCATATCTAGACTAAGTGGAATCTAGGAGCATGATTGCACTAGAGGTTGAGTTGCTCCCTCTGCTTGTATTGTTACTGTGTGGCTTTGCTTGCGGGTATTCGGTAGAGCCCTGCTCCCTTGCCCATGTGGTTTGTTTGCCTGATGGCATTTTACTTCATTTCTTCTGTATGATTGCAGTTTACTGTATATTGCTTGATAGCATGTTTTATATTTCAGTATGATTACTGTCATCCATTCTGGCTTGAGGTTGAGATGAGCTTGTGGAGGCTGAAGCCCCACACACATTTCCTCCCTCACTTGCATTGCATGCATTTTACTGTTAAGCTGATGCTTTGTCTGTTTTGGTGTATCATTGACATGATCCCTTAGGACTCTCATTTCCTTTGATAAGGAATTGATGATAGAACTTTAGGTTGAAACCTATGCATGACAACTTCTAGGAGTTCCCTGTTCAAACCTCAACCATAGGATGAATCCATGGCATGACAACAGTGGGACTTGATAGTCTCCCTCCTAGTTGGGCCTGTTCTCTTCTCATCTCAAAACAGTTTAAGATACAGTAATCATGAATGATTTCTTTCGTACGTCACGAGCCTTAAGCTATCTGAGAAAGGATTGTGGGAGAGTTTCTTTTCCATAGTCTGGATGTTTAGTATGGCACCCTTTGGGTGACATGCGACACATTCACTCTCAGGTCATAGTCTCTAGTGCGATTGAAATTGCAAACACAATAAAAAACACTTCTTTCGTAAAAGACGGGAAATAAAGCGTAGTGTCCCGAACTACGTAAGCTCTGAACTCTCATACCTGTTGAGAGTATGTAGGCACAGTACTGATGTACTGGCGAGCTACCTTCCCCCATAACCCGTCATAGGTCGAACTACGTTGACTCTGATTTCTCATTCTCTGATGAGAATACGTAGGCATAAAGCGCGATGCTTTGCCGAGTCATTTTCTCTTCTTTTTAAGCCAGCCTTGATAGGTAGATAGATGACCAACCCGTCCAAGTAAACACAACAAGCATGGATCCCGTCGAGTACGACGGACGTAAGGGGTGCTAATACCTTCCCCTTGCGTAACCAACTCCCGAACCCAGACAACGGTTGCGACGACCTTGTCTTACCCTTTTTTCTTCAGGTTTTTCCGATCGTTTCCTTTCCCGCTCTGAGGGATAAATAACGAAAGGTGGCGACTCTTCTGTTGTGCCGGCACCTTATTTTCGCGCAAGTGACACGTTGGCGCTGAAGTTTAACGACACTCTTTTCTTCAGAAAAGCTTTCCTTTGAATTATGCGCCAACGGGGCAAAATGGTTTGAAGTTTGTTTTCTGTATTTTACGAAAGAAGTGTTTTTTATTGTGTTTTCAATTTCAATCACACTAGGGACTATGACCTGAGAGTGAATGCGTCGCATGTCACCCAAAGGGTACCATACTAAACATCCAGACTGTTGAAAAGAAGCTCTCCAACAATCCTTTCTCAGATAGCTTAAGGCTCGTAACAAATGAAAGAAATCATTCATGATTACTGTATCTTAAGCTGTTTTGAGATGAGAAGAGAACAGGCTCAACTACGGGGAGACTATCAAGTCCTACTGTTGTCATGCCAATGATTCATCCTATGGTTGAGGTTTAAAACAGGGAACTCCTAGAAGTTATCATGCATAGGTTTCAACCTAAAGTTCTATCATCACTTCCTTATCAAAGGATGTGAGAGTCCTAAGGGATCATGTCATTGATACAGAAACAGGTAAAGCATCAGCTTAACAGTAAATAGTAATACAATAAAATGCATGCAATGCAAGTGAGGGTGGAAATATGTGTGGGGCAGCAGCCTCCACAACTCATCTCAACCTCAAGCCAGATATGAATAACATTAATCATACTGAAATAACAACATCATGCTATCAAGAAAAAACAGTAAACTGCAATCATACAGAAGAAATAAAACATGCTATCAAGCAAGATAAACCACATGGGCAAGGGAGCTGGGCTCTACCGAATACCCGCAAGCAAAGCCATACAGTAACAATACAAGCAGAGGGAGAAACTCAACCTCTAGTGCAATCATGCTCCTAGCTTAAATCTAGTCTAGATATGGACTTATTCTAATGCATCAAGCAAGTCAAACAAGGCACATCAATACAGCAAAGAAAACAGACAAGAAAGCAGATCAACTCCTCTCTCAACTCCAAGCTTCAGCTCTTCTAACAGCAATTCAATCTTCAGACCTCAATCACTCTTGACAAATATCAATTTGCTTCTCCAGGTTTCAACCAATCAACATAAGTTTCAACTTATCCTCTTTTCTCTAAGCTTCGGCTCCTTAATCTGTTCCACCTTCAGGCTTCACTCTTAACTGCAAGTGTCAACTTGATTCCTTCAGGATCTCCAAACTTCAAAGTAAGTATCAACTTATCCTTTGTCCTTCAAGCCTCAGCTCTGCACCCAATCTCAATTGAATCCTCTTCATAAGTATCAACTTAGTCTTCAAGCTTCAGCTCTCTTATTCTACCAGTCTCAACTTGGTCTTCTCTTCCTGCAAGCTTCAGCTTCTAAGAGTAACCTTTAATCACTTAGAAGTATCAACTTCATCCTTCAGTCTTTAAGCCTCAGCTCTTCATTCAGTCTTCATTGGGTCTTCAAGTATCAACTTGCTCTTCTTGCTCTTCAAGCTTCTGCTACAATGGCAATGCTCAAGGAATCATCTTCTTCCACCCTCTTCCATGAAGTCTTCATCTTCACACTCAAGCCCAACATCTCTCAAGATACTCAAACCAGAAGAAATCACTTAACTGGATAAGCTAGGATATTAAACTGCTTATTGACCACCAAAGGTGACCTATAATGGTTTAACATCAAAGGAATGGTTCCCTCAAAGGTTCTACTTCCTAGGTAACATCACTTATCCCTCCAAAGGAGGGAGGTGAGTACCAGGGAAGGACCTTGAATCATGGGGAAGAATGGAGGTGAAAGGTACCATCCATGTTTAAGAAAGAAATTAACTAGGTCTAAGCTCTACTTAATCCCTAACCCTAAAACAACAACAAAACAAACAAGGCTTCAAGCTCTCAAGCTCCCTCTTCAATCTTCAAGTCTTCTACTATGCTCCTCCATGCTCCACAAAGCAAGACCAAGCCCACCAAGCCAACAAAACAAAGCAAAACAAAATACAAGCCCACAAGGGCAACACAAACAACAATCAACTACAAAAATCAATTAAAAATAGCATACTATTATATTAAAATCTAATATAATTTCTAGGGGATCCTATATACCTACCCTTGATACCCTATATGTCCCAATATCTAACTTGACCTAGAAACCCAAAATTCTAGTGTTATTGTGGACCTATGTTAAGGATTGGCCTAATTCTATACAACCTAAAGTCATCTAATCAAAACTAATCAAAAATTAATCACAAAATTATGGAATAAATCCAGAGGGGAGCTAAATTCCTAATCTAACTATCCTAAAAAGAATGGCCTAAACATTCAAAGGGAACTATTTAAACAAAATTCTACAAATCTATGCATCAACATAAAAGGAATTAAAAAGCTATTAAAAGAGAAAATACACAAAAAATATTAAAAATGCATGAAATGCATATATTTTGATTTTATAATTTTCTAGACATTAACATGAAATAGGAGAAAAAATCCCCAATCAAAAATCATCATTTTTTCTATTTAATATAATTTTTCAAAGATTAAAATAAAATGGAGAAAAAGAAATTAAAATATGAAAACATTGGTGCAGATAGCAACTATATGCAGTTCAATTCATGGTTGGGCTTGAAATGGGGGTGCAAACAACAAATGCGCTAGGCCCAATTATTATCAGAAAATCAATTCAGAAATTATAAAGAAAAAGAAAAGGACACGGTGCAAAGAGTAAAGAAATTCAGTTCAAAATCTCAATGGGCCATGAATGGGGGTGGGGATATCAATCTGTCCACTAAAGCCCAAAACCTCAGTTTAATGAAACGCCTCGTTTGATTGTCTTCAGATTTCCTCTTCAGACGCGAAATTGAATCTCAGCCACACGATCCAAGTCCCAGTCAATGAGTCTTGCCTCATCCAACGGTCATGGCATTGTCTTCTTCCTCCAGCCATGGAAATGGAGGGAAAGCTCCATAGTTGCAGAGCTCAAATCCCCAATTCGAACTCTATCCAAACTCAACCAAAATCCATGGTTCAAAACCCTGATCCATTCTAAATTCCATGCTGTCAAATCTTGATTATCAGATAGGTCAAAGCTCCACTTCAACCTCTCAAACTCTTCAGAATCACTCCTTGATTGATTTTAAGGCTTCTGTTTGCAAAAGATTTGATCAAGAAAGCCTGAATCTCCAAACCCGATTGTGACCTGCAGCCTCCAAAATCCAAAAGCTATCTCCTCAATTCTTCATGATCTTGCCCTCAATTTGGTATGCACACATTCAGTATGATCAATGGAAGGTGTTGGGATTGAAAGAAGCAATGGAAATGATGTGGAATGTAGAATTTGATTTCAACTTGCAATGGAAGCAATTGAAATGGATATCTCACTCTCCTCTCTAATCTCTCACTAAACTTGCATCTGAGCAAGTTCTAAACACTATATAGGATGGTTCAGACCCATCCAGAACTTTCTGGAATCATCCAATGAGAATTTGGGATTCTCATGCCATGAGTTTTTGATTTCCATCCATCTCATGTATCATCTCATGCTATGCCTCTTGCAGCAACTTGTTCTAACTTGAAAATCACCTTAGATGAGATACATGACATGTTGGGATACTTAGCTAGCTTGTGTATTAAGTTTCCTTGTGTTTTGCATATGTACCTTAATATGCAAGCAACCATTTTCCAAAGCAAGTCCATGATCTAAACCTCAAATCAAAAATGTGGCTGAACCATTGTTTTTAAAATGTTCTTTAGAGTCAAAATGACCTATTACATGCCATGGTTTGGATGTGTAGCTTGGAAATTTCAATTTCCAACTTGGAGTTATTTAACTTATGCCTCCATTTTAGGTCATTTTTATCACTTTGAGCTACAAGCCTTTTCATCATCTCATAACCTCCTTACTAGCCTTAAAACATCATTTTAAGCATGTTTTATGTTGAATATTTTTCCATTTGAAGCTTGGAAATAGGAGTTATGGCCTTGTGCTTGAAATGACCTATAATCTCCAAATGACCAAAATGCCCTTGACTTGTCAAAGCCATAACTTGAGTTCTAAAAATCCTATCAAGGACTTCTAGTACTCTCTAGAAGGCTAAGAAGATAAGGAACAACATTCATGTTGACCAAAAGTTCATAGGAATCATCCTTCTTGTCCAAAAGTTGGATGCAAGTTGGGTGACTTTCAAGGCCCCAGATTCACATACCTCAGATGACCTGTAACTTGTCAAAGTCATAACTTGAGCTCTACAAATCCTATCAAGGACTTATAGTACTCAAATTAAATCTAAGAACAAGCTCTACAACATTCATGTTGGGGGTAAGATGAGATGACAATCACATCTTGAGCTAAGCGGCCTTGAAGATAGGGGTCAAACTAGGGGATTTTACACTGTCAAGCCTTAGAAACCCTAGCTTGAAACTTCTCAAACTCCTTAATCATGATGAGTTGACCTTGGAATAATCCTTATAGCATCTCAATACATCAATCCATGATCACATGGCTCTTGGATTAGGTCTCAACCCTCTCCAAATCATCAGTTGACCTAGGGTTGACCCAGTCAAACCCTAATTATACCACTCATGGCTGAGGTTTCTTAATCTTGCACAATGACCTCTCTAGGCTTCATGATGGCTTTCAAGACATCTCACAAGCTCTCTCAAAGCTTCAAGTCCATCCTCATGGCTTCAGAATCATCTGAGGACTTTCCATAACTCTCAAGTTAGGAGGCACACAACCTTGGTTTCAACCAATCTCTCTGAGGATCTCTTAACTTCTCTGACAAAGATATCAACCCTTGAACACTTGAATAACCTTCTTGGCTAGCTTCAAACTCTTAATTGGTACTCATACCTCTTGATCTCCTGCATACATGTCAATGAAATGCACTTGATAATGCTAATGTGAATGAGATGAACCACAAGCTAGGTAAAGAAATGTTGGTCAAATTTTGGGGTGCAACAGCTGCCCCTATTCAAACGGCTTGGACCTGACTGGGTGAGGAGCTAACGGCTCTCAGCCAATCAAGGTAAAAGACGGTTGAATACCAACAAACCCGAAAATTTGCAAACTGCACAAGTACACGGTACTCTGATGGGAACACATCTTCGAAAACCGAAATATTAGTTGCACGGCAACTAGCCGGAGAATTGATCACACGGTAACTGGTAATACATGGTCGATCATGCCATCAGGCATCAAGATTCCTCTGGACTCGTCAGGTCAACAATCAAGCTAGTCATGCCGTCGGGCATTCAAAGAAAACTTTCGGGCATCAGCCGGACTCCATCAGTAAGTCGGGAGAAAAATTCTCGGTCAATCATGAACCAGTTGGGGATACCCAAACTTCTGCCATCAGGAACTCCGCATCAGCTGAGAGAACTGCTTCGTTAACACGGTCGGACTTCAATCATCAAGTCTTCAGGGGAAGTTTCAACTTCGCTGTTCAGAAACCTGCTGGGGATGACGCATCTCCGCTGGGGATTCTGGAGAACTATCAAGTAACTCTGCTTCAGGGATCCAGGAATCATTCTGGATGAATCAACTATGCCGAGGACTTCAAGAATCATCTTGGACAAGTAACTCCACCGGGGACTTCAAGAATCATCCTGAACCGATAACTATGCTGGATATTTCAGGAATCATCCTGAGCAAACACTCTGCCGGGGACTCTAAGCATCAACTTGAGCAAACAACTCTGGCGACTGCACTGGAGATTTTAAGAATCATCTTAAGCAAACGACCTTGCTGGGGAATTCAAGAATCATCTTGAGCTGAAGACTTCGTTGGGGAGAATTCAAGAATCATCTTGAGCAAACAATTCTGCGGCGGAACACCTGCAAAACAAGAACGGTAACAACCTAGATCATGCTTACTATGCATATGCTTCGGCAATGGCGCAATGCTCCACACGGTGGAAATGCTACGCGTTTATGATAAATGCTATGCAGTCATGCAAAATGATGCGATCCCGTCAGCAAAATATACGCCGAAGGGAGAATCCTCCTGTCAAGGAGAAAGAACCGCTCAGATAGGGGGAGGAATCATCCTGCTGAGGAGAACAAAGTCACGCCAATCTCAATCGGGCGCTGTGGGGAAGTGAACTTCAGTTGACTGCTGCAGGGGAACGAAGCTCTACGAGAACCTGGACCTGCTGAGGGAAAGCGATGTCAATCGCGGGAATAGACTGCACGGCCTTCACAGCTACTTCCCGGGAGACAACGACTCTGGTGGGGAAATATGGCATCAGCTATTCAACACTCCACTGGGGAAAACCAATCATGGTCCCGAACGGCTTCCAAGGACTCGGCTCCTCTTGGGGATCTGCAAACTCGGCTGAGGAAGAAGAAATCATTCTTCTTACTGGGGAGAGTACGAATCTGCGGGGAATCTCAATTCCGCTGGAGACTTCAGTCTTGAACCATCAACTGCTGCACACTTCGGTGTGACTCAGCCGAGGAGATGACGTTCCTTCAGGATGCATCTGATTGGGGAAAGAATCTTCTCTTCCCGGGGAGACATATCAATGCTCACGATCTCGTGTTCAGACTCTGCGGGGAGAGGCTGCTGAACTTTGCTGGAGAAGGAGGAATCATCCTGCTTGGGGATGCGCACGATGCACTATCTGGTACATGCTACTCCTGTAACAACACAAACAAACAGACAAGATACCCTTCTCAAAGGGACCTATCAAGGTTATTATCTCGTGACAATGTTCAAGTAATTCATTGTTTCAACAATCAGTGGCCTAGGCCAGTAAGTTTATGTATGCGCATTTTATCAAAAACATCAACGTTCTTTTTCGCAAACAAAACAGATAAATGTTAAACAGGCAAACAGAATTGCTGAATAGTATACATTTTATTGATAACGAACCCCTGAATGGGTAAAAATGTTTTACAATGGATGCAATCTCCTAGAATGAGGAAGCCGCGCAAAAATAAAACATAAATATACATCAGTATATACAAATGTCGGCAACAAGGCGTAGACGAACACTATGAGTTGATCCCTCTATGACCCACTCGACTTCGATACTTCTCCGACGCTTCAGCTTCAGAAGAGATTGATTCAGATAAACGGCCCTCATGTCTTCAAAACCACTAAACAATGAAAGTCCATACGCGAAACACAGTCATTTGCTTTTTTAGATCCCTAACTTTTGCATGAACCGCCCTTTGCAGGTTTTCAGTTCACCGGGATACCCTTTTTTGCCAAAGTCGCCCATCCGAGTTTTCCACTTTGCGGGTGTACATTTTTTCAATTTATATCCCTAATTTTTGCCCGAACCTTTTTCCTTTTTTATAGTTCGCCGGGATGCCCCATTTTTGCCTGGACTCTCTTTTTACTGTCCAGCGGGTCGCTTTCAAGCAAAGTATTTTTTAACTGCGTCCGCGTTCATCGGGGATGCAAAATCTTCACCATCCATCGTGGATAACAACAAAGCTCCTCCCGAGAAGACCTTGCTGACGACGTACGGACCTTCGTAATTGGGAGTCCACTTGCCCCGGTGATCGGAGTGTGGAGGAAGAATCTTCTTCAGGACGAGATCACCCGTCTGAAAGCTTCTAGGACGCACCTTCTTGTCATAAGCTTTCTTCATTCGGCTTTGGTATAAACGACCGTGTGCAATCGATGCTAACCTCTTCTCGTCCATCAGGCTGAGTTGGTTCAGTCGGTTCGTAATCCATTCTGCCTCGTCGAGTTTCACATCAACCAAAACTCTCAAAGAAGGGATCTCCACTTCTAACGGTAGGACTGCTTTCATACCGTACACCAAGGAGAAAGGGGTTGCCCCGGTCGATGTACGTACCGTCGTACGATAACCGTGCAATGCAAAAGGCAGCATCTCGTGCCAATCTTTGTAGGTCACAACCATCTTCTGAACAATCTTCTTGATGTTCTTATTGGCCGCTTCAACAGCGCCATTCATCTTTGGCCGGTAAGGAGATGAGTTGTGGTGTTCAATCTTAAAACTCTGGCACAGCTCCCTCATCATCTTGTTATTCAGACTCGAACCATTATCAGTAATGATCCGCTCGAGAATTCCGTAACGACAGATGATGTCCCTCTTTATGAATTTAGCCACCACCTGCTTGGTCACATTAGCGTATGAGGCTGCCTCCACCCACTTGGTGAAGTAGTCGATAGCTACAAGAATGAAGCGATGACCGTTAGATGCAGTGGGCTCGATCTTGCCTATCATGTCGATGCCCCACATGGAGAACGGCCACGGGGAGGACATGACATTTTACGGGCACGGCGACACATAAACTTTATCAGCATAAATCTGGCATTTATGACATCTCTTCGCGAATTTAAAGCAATCCGATTCCATCGTCAGCCAGTAGTATCCTGCTCTCAGGATCTTTCTCGTCATGGCATGCCCGCCGACGTGCGTACCAAATGTGCCTTCATGGACTTCTTCCATGAGCATACTCGCCTCTTTCTCATCTACACATCTGAGTAGCACGAGATCGTGGTTTCTTTTATACAAAACTCCATCAGGATTGAGATAAAAATTTCCAGACAGCCTCCTCAAAGTCTTCTTATCCTGGGTTGACGCACCCGCAGGATACTCCTTAGTCATAAGGAAAGTCTGGATGTCATGGAACCATGGCTTGCCATCAGAGGCTTCCTCGATCACAAAGACAAATGCAGGTCTATCAAGACGAGAAAGGACAATTCTTGGAGCTTCGTTCCAAAAATTGACTTTATACATCGAAGCCAACGTAGCTAAGGCATCAGCCATCTAATTTTCTACTCTGGGCACATGATGGAGTTCCACTCGATCAAAGAACGGAAGCAGCCTCCTGGCATAATTCATGTACGGCACCAAATTCGATTGACGAGTCTCCCAATCCCCTTTAATTTGGTTGATCACAAGCGCTGAGTCACCATATACGTCTAGATTCTTGATTCTCAAATCAATCTCCTCTTCTAGACCCATGATGCATGCTTCGTACTCCGCTTCATTATTGGTGACTGGAAACGTCAGTCTCGCAGTGAACGGGATGTGGAATCCGTGGGGAGTCGTGATGATCGCCCCAATGCCACTTCGGTAGGAATTAACCGCCCCGTCAAATATCAATTTCCACTGGGATTTCCTATCTGGCCCCTCGTCGGGAAACGGCTCATCGCAATCCTTCGCTTTAAGAAACATGATATCCTCATCAGGGAATTCAAATTTCATCGGCTGGTAATCCTCGATCGGTTGTTCGGCAAGGTATTCAGACAATACGCTTCCCTTGATGGCCTTCTGGGAAACGTATTGAATATCATATTCCGTCAACACCATTTGCCATCTGGCAATCCTGCCCGAAAGTGCTTGCTTCTCGAAGACGTACTTGATCGGATCCATCTTCGAAATTAGCATGGTGGTGTGATTGAGCATGTACTGTCGTAAACATTTGGCAGCCCAGGCTAGTGCACAACATGTCTTCTCCAGCATCGAGTAGCGAGATTCACAGTCAGTGAATTTTTTACTTAAGTAGTAAATGGCATGCTCATTTCTGCCCGTCTCGTCGTGCTGACCGAGAACACACCCCATAGTATTCTCAAGAACTGTCAAGTACATGATTAATGGCCGTCCAGCCACTGGGGGTATCAAGATTGTAGGTTCCTGGAGATACTGCTTTATCTTGTCGAATGCCTTCTGGCAATCCTCGTTCCAGGTAATCGCCTGATATTTCTTTAAAAGCTTGAACATTGGTTCACACGTGGCCGTGAGCTGAGAAATAAACCTTGCAATGTAGTTTATTCAGCCCAGGAAACCACGAACTTCTTTTTCTGTTTTTGGCACTGGCATTTCTTGTATGGCTTTTATCTTCGCAGGATCAACCTCGATGCCTCTTTCACTCACGATAAACCCCAGTAACTTTCTGGACCGTACTCCGAAAGTACATTTGTTAGGATTCAGCCTCAACCTGAACTTCCTAAGCCTCTCAAAAAGCTTCAGCAAATTGACCAGATGTCCCTCCTCCGTTTGGGACTTCGCAATCATGTCATCAACATAGACTTCAATCTCATGATGAATCATGTCATGAAACAAAGTTACCATAGCTCGTTGGTAAGTGGCCCCTGCGTTCTTCAGACCGAAAGGCATTACCTTATAGCAAAATGTTCCCTAGGGAGTGATAAACGTCGTTTTCTCCATGTCCTCCGGCGCCATCTTGATCTGATTGTAACCGGAGAAGCCATCCATGAACGAAAACACGGAGAACTGAGTTGTATTGTCGACCAACACATCAATATGAGGCAGCGGGAAATCATCTTTAGGGCTCGCCCTATTCAAATCCCGATAATCGACTCACATGCGTACCTTACCGTCCTTCTTCGGTACAGGCACTATGTTGGCGACCCACGGAGGGTAAGTAGTGACCGCTAAGAAGCCAGCATCAAGCTGTTTCTGCACTTCTTCTTTGATCTTAACGTCCATATCTGGTCTCGTCCTCCTAAGCTTCTGCTTAACGGGAGGACAATCTTCTCGTAGTGGCAAGTGGTGGACCACGATGTCCGTGTCAAGTCCGGGCATATCTTCGTATGACCAACCAAAGACGTCACTATACTCTCTCAGCATCTCGACTAATCTCTGCTTGACATCCTTCTGCAGTGCAGCCCCTATCCTGACGTTTCTGACGAGTTCTTCAGAACCCAGATTCACGATCTCAATCTCCTCTTCATGAGGCAAAATAACTCTCTCTTCTTGTTTCAACAAGCGGGCCAACTCTTCAGGAAGGTCTTCGTCTTCATCAATCTCTTCTTCGGCTTGATAGATTGGGCAATAGAAGTCGAAGTGAGCCGTAGAAGGTCCAGAGTCGATGTCATCTGTTATGTGGATCCCGCAATAACAAGGGTTAAGTTTAAAACAAGGATGTGCAGGTTAGCACAAACCCCATTGCCATTTTATTGTTTTTCAAAACAAATATAAAACGGGAATAACAGAGATCACAATATTTGAATACGAAGGAAACACCTTTGATTTATTAACAAAATGCATGTACATAATCCAACAAGGCCCTGACAATAAAACCACTCTGCCTCGGGTAGGACATAGGGTTGTACAATGATTGGAAAAAAGTAAATCATTACTCTTCGCTTGTCATTTGGATGATATCCTTTACGGACCAATTGTTGAGGCCCTCGCCTGGCTTGCTTGGCTGAATCCAAGAGTCGAGGTCACAGTCACTATCTCCGCTGTCTTCAGACACCGCGTTGATGCTTTCGAAAATCATTCCGCCTCTGGTAAACTGGATCGGCCCTTTACCTCGCGACGCACTGCTAGAAGAAGAAGAAGCTTCAGCTCCAGGAGAATATCCCAACCCAAACTTATCTTGCTTGTTAGGTATCTCCAAGATTCGCCACCAGGCTGGGGTAGATCCGGCTTGGACAACGACCCGAGCTTCCTTGAATGAGGAGAGAGTCATCTCTGGCTTTTCAGTGACTACAGGAGCTACGTCCTTCACTTTGACAGCTTCGAACGCTTGGCATAGAGTCTCATGGATTTCACCATCCATCTCAACATACTTAAAGGACGATAAATGGCTCACCATTATGTCTTCCTCGCCACACACGGTCACGATGCTACCTCTGACAGCATATTTGAGTTTCTGGTGCAACGTGGAGGTCACGGCACCAACAGCATGGATCCATGGCCGGCCTAGGAGACAGCTGTAGGCAGGTATGATGTCCATAATGTAAAAGACCGCGTCGAACGTTTCGGGCCCGACTTGGATTGGCAGGGTCACCTCCCCAAAAACGTGGCGTTTGGTTCCATCGAACGCCTTCACAACCAGATCACTGGATGTGCAAATCACTCCACGAGTATCCAACTTCATTAATGCCTTCTTCGGAAGAACATTAAGTGACGAACCCGTGTCCACCAACACGTGCGACATAATCGTGCCCCTACACTCTATCGAGATGTGCAGGGCGCTATTGTGATTCCTCCCCTTCGGCGTCAACTCCAGGTCAGTGAAACCTAGTCCATTTCCAGCATTTACGTGGGCTACAACCTCTTCTAGCTGATTTACCGATATTTCCTGCGGTACATATGCGGTGTTCAACACCTTCAGCAGTGCGTTGCGGTGCGCTTCGGAACACAACAATAAGTTCAGGATGGAAATCTTCGAGGGCGTCTAATGGAGTTGGTCTACAATCTTGTAGTCGCTCTTTTTAATCAACCGCATAAACTCCTTGGCATCTTTAACAAGCAAGTCTTTTTCTGCCCCACGTGGGATCTCTTCAACGACTTTACTTTTACCTTTATCCGCCGCATCAGCTCTGACCGCTTTATCCTCCACAACTTCTGGTGGTGCAAACACTCTTCCGCTGCGAGTAATACCACTGATTCTCGTAAGGTTCTCCACAGTCGACCCAAACGGTTCCAGCTCCAACTTCTGTCCGTTGCTGTAGACTTCAGCCCCATAATGCCACGGGACAGCATTAGTGCTCTCGAAGGGTATCAGCCCAGCTCTGGTGATGGTAATCGTGGGCGGTCTGGGTGCAGAAATAGTTATCGTCAAGCGAGGGATGGTGATGGTGGCGACCTCATCGGCTTGCTTCAGCACTACCTCTCCTGATCCACTTTCAGCCCTCCGGCTAAACTGTAAAATCCCTTCAATCATCAGACTTTGAATTCCTTCTACCAACTGCTCACATCCATCAGAACGTGTGGCACAGTCCATACATAGCTCTCCGCAACCTAGAAAGAACCCTCTTTTCATCAACTTAGCTTTAACGAAGCTAAGCGGCGTCTTCAGATCTCTGACGTCAGTCAACAAATCCAAACTCTCGTCTTCGATAATGGCGTTTACCCCGCCTCCCCTATGATTCGGCATAGGATTCTTCGTGACATTTGGCACATCATCGGAGAAGTTGATGATCTTGGCATCCACCATGTCCTGCACCTTATGCTTGAAGGCTTTGCAGTTCTCTACTGTGTGGCCTGGTGCCCTTGAGTGAAACTCACAAGTGGCATTCGCGTCGTACCCTGGCGGAGGTGCCCCTGTGAAGGGAGCCAGCGTTCTCTTCTGGATCAACTGTAGCTGAAGCAAAGTCTGCAAGAGTTGCGCGTACGACATGGGCGGTGTCTCGAGGTGACGGTTCGCAAAAGGTGCCCTATTCTGATACTTTCTATATCCCTGTTGATTCGGTTGCTGCTGCTGCTATTAAACTGCCGGGATAGTTATATTGGCCACCTGCTGGTGGGGACCTTTACACTTCCTTCGAGCGTTGGTCACAGCGCTCGCTTCTCCTTCTCGTGTTTTGCCACTATAAGGTTTCTTTCCGCCTCCTCCAGCTGAGGATGACTCACCTTGAATTTTCCCGATCTTGATCCCATTTTTGACGTGCTCACTCGTGATAATGAGATATGAGAAGGTTCCGGACATCCCGCTGACCAACTTCTCATAGTAAACCGCTGGGAGGGTGGCTACAAACATCTGCACGAGCTCACGTTCAACCATCGGCGGCTGAACCCGAGCTGCCAACTCACGCCACCGCTGGGCGTATTCCTTAAACCCTTCATTATTCTTTTGCGACAGGTTCTGCAGCTGGACTCGGTTCAGGGCCAAGTCACTATTGTATTGGCAGTGGTCCACAAATGCTTCAGCAAGATCCTTCCACGTGCGCACACTAGTAGGCTCCAGACTCATGTACCATTCAAGGGATGGCCCGGAAAGGCTGTCTTGAAAGAAGTGCATCAGCAACTTCTCGTCCTCATAATGAGCGGACATTTTCCTGTAATACGATCTCAGGTGGACACGAGGGCAAGTGGTGCCCTTATACTTTTCAAAGTCAGGTACCTTGAACTTAGGAGGCACCTTGAAATCAGCAATTAGTCCCAACTTGGACATATCAACGCCCAAAGTATTCTGATTCTCGATATCTCTCATCTTATCTTCAAGTGCCTTGAATCTGAGCCGTGCTTCAGCATTCAGCTCCCCTTCAGCACCTCTCTGAGAGAACACATCATCCTGACGATCCTCTAGCCATGGCTGTGGTCCAAACAGATTCCCGACACCTGCATTGCCGTTGCCCAGCCCGACATTGACATTAGCTCCCAGACATCCATTACCGACGCCCGTCGTATTGAGTCCGATGTTAGCCATCACATTGCCGTTGGCACTGCCGTTGCCCCCGGTCACGAGAACACCATTCTGTGGAGTTTCAACTGGTGGAGGAGTAGGCACAGTCCCCCCATGGAGTACGCCATTGCTATCAACCCTCGAAATCAGAGGCTGAACCAAGGTTCTGAGCTGATCCTGGCCATTGGCGACCGCTTGCATGAGCTCCATGAAGCGATCCATTCTTTCGCGGAGTTCCTGAACATCAGTTTGCACTTGCTCCATGATTCTGGTTTGATTAGCTCTAGTCGGATAGCGGTGAATAGGTCTCTGATCAATCCTGGAACCACCTGAGACAACCTGAAACAACCTGTAAGACACAAAAGGGTTAGGAAAAACAACAAAGTGCTCGTTATGCAAATGCTTCATGCAAATGCAAACGTGTGTCGGTGCATTAGGGAGATCTCCCCCGATCCTAGTGCCTGAGTGCCAGTGCTGATAATAAGAAGAAGTCCGAGTCCAATCATGGAAATAACAATATCATATATAAAGATAGTCCATCAAGGCAGTACACAACATCAGCGAGTACAAGATGAATCAACAGCGTGACCTCAGCCAACAAGCCTGGTAATGGTCAACATACAACAATGATCAAAACAAAAGGAATACAAATAGTCAGGTACGGCCACGGGCGCGATACTCTTCTAACAACTCCTTCGTTTCTGGATGATCAGGCAGAGTGAGTAACCCTTCGACGAGTAACTCCCTTTGCACAATGGTGTACTGAAGGCCTTCGACCGAACCTTCCCATGCTCCTTCGCCGAAACACTCTTCTAACTTCCGCTTCTTGGACTCAAACGCCAGTTTGCGCTCCTTCAGGTTAGCGAGAGCCCTGTTGAGCTGGCCTTCGGCGGCGTATCTGCGAGCGGTTTCTTCATCAAACCTCTTCTCACTATCCTTCACCCGGGCTTCCAGCTTGGAGATCTGTAGCATCAGCTTATCCTCCCGCTCTTTCCTGGTGGCCAGGGAAGCCTTCCAATGCTGGTTAAACTTGGATATCCTCCGATATGCTTCGTCCAAGTGCTGCTTCTTCGTAGCCAGTACATCGTTGACATCTTTGAAGTCCTGACCCATGCGTTCACGCTCGGCTATCTGCTTAGTCAGGTCTGTCCCCAGCCGGTTCACCAACTCTGTCTGCCTTTTGAAGGAATGAACGGCTTCATTCCTCTCGCTTCGGAGCTGAGCCAATTCTTTCTCCAGTTCCTCATTTGCCCTCTTCAATTCATCTCGCTCAGCTAACACCCGATTATGCTGCTGAATGGGCACAGTGGTAGGCTCTTCAATCATTGGGGGGCTTTTTGGCTTGGCATGAGGAAACGACATCCCTATAGCACCGGCACTGGCTTTGATCCAAGTCACATGCGAAGGGTAGGCTTGATTGTTGCTTCTCCCCAGCAATGGTTTTCCCCTCTTACTGATACCATTCCAAGCGCGCTGAAGCTTGGACAACATATCCCCCTCTGGAAGACCAGTGAGGTACAGAGATTCCTGTACCTCTTCATCCTTCGGCGGAGCTCTCAAAGCATACGCGAACTGTCGGACCAGCAATGATGGATTGTAGTTTATACAGCCTTTCCTGCCTATCAAAGGCACGTTTGGAAACCCGCTGCAGCTGAAGATAATCTCGGTACCCAACCTATCTCTGTCGGACCAGTCAATATCCTCTGCAGATAAACTCATCAGATGCTCGGACCACTCGGCTGTGGCTGCAGACGAAGCAAAGGGACCCCTCTTGGGTAGATGACTATCAAGCCATTTATAAAGCAAGGGCACACAGCACGAGACATTCTTGCCCCTCCTGTTCTCGTTTTTGTAGTGGACGAAATGGTAGACATCTCCTATCAAGGTAGGGACTGGATTCCTTGATGCGAAGATATGAAATGCGTCGAAGTCTACAAAATCGGGAATATTGGGGAACAGAATGATGCCATATATGCACAGAGCGAGGATGGCATTAAACGCGACCCAACATCCGTCTTTGGTGCACTGCTGAGTCTTAACCACTAAGAACTGCAAGGAGAATCCGGTAACCTTGTTCCAACTAGACAATACCAACTCGGAGGCATCCAGATGAAGTGAAGGAGCTAAACCAGCCAGATCCGGCTCAGTATCCATATGAACAAAAGGCATCTGCCTCTTGATAGGCACACCTAACAAATCAGCATATTCCTCTAGCGTGGGTGCGAGAACAAAATCCTGGAAAGTGAAACATCTCAGCGGAGGATCATAGAACTGTAGTAGAGCGTGCAACCCATTCAACTCGAACACAGAAGGTTTACGAACCAAACTGAGCAACTTGCCGTAAGATTTTCTGAACTCATCCCTCACAGAATCATCTGCTAAAGCTATCAAACTGGTCAACTGAACCACCTCAGGGGCAGGGAGCTTGTAAGCCACAGTCTTCCTCAGAGAACCCATAACAATACAATAGGAGGCAAGAAATCCTGGATCGGGGAAAACGGTACCTGCAACACAGACACACGTTAATGAAATGCAAATGAATATGCAAAGCAATGTAAAATGCAATCATGCAGCAGGAGATCAAGGCAACTGTGCTGTGGAGATTCTGTATCAACAAAACCATACTCCTGCTCTATCAAGAACAAACACTGTATCTGATAATAAGAAAACCCTGGTATCGGACCACAAATCTGCTCTGTCAAGAACAACCATCTGATAGGGCCATATACATAGGACTATAATTCTGCTCTGTCAAGAACAAACTTCTGGTAATAAGGACCTCTGATACAGGACCAAGAAACTGCTCTGTCAAGAACAAACATCTGATAATAAAACTCTGCTCTATCAAGAACATAACATCTGATAATGAGATCCTCTGATCAAAACTTGCTCTATCAAGAACAAACATCTGATAATGAGATCCTCTGATCAAAACTTGCTCTATCAAGAACAAGTACACATCTGATGATAAGATCCTCTGATCAAAACCTGCTCTATCAAGAACAAATACACATATGATGATAAGATCCTCTGATTAAAACCTGCTCTATCAAGAACAAATACACATCTGATGATAAGATCCTCGGATCCCAACAAAACTGGTCCACTATCAAGAAGACCAGGTAGTCTGAAGGTCAATGTTTCCTGCAATAAACCCAACCCTGCTCACAGGTATGGACCTAAACTGACTCAAGTTCGGCATCCTATGCGTTCATCAGCGTCACAGACTTTCAAGAGGGGTGATACGATACCCAGAAGGTGTGGCATCACCAGCTCATGAAGCGGCCTCACTCGGCTGAATCACAAATGATCGGTCCCCAGAGTCGACAATCGTCCAAACCAGCAACCGTCTCAACCCAAAGGGTTGAAAGAGAAGCCAACCGGGAGAACCTCGTTTGAGCATGGATTTCATGAGACACTAGTGCCTGCAAAGCAAGCACGCGCCCACTAATTTCCACAACTAATGCTATGTTCACTCAAGCCTGGGTCTGGCTTCTCACTCATCAGAATGCCCCTCCCAAAACAGCACAGATATTCATATCATACTGAAAATAAAATGCGGGAAATAAAATGCGATAAATAAACACAACCCAACAAGTAATCATACAAGCGCTAGGATTGACTCTCGCAGGGGACGTCAGATCCCCAAACTGACTCGCATACGGGACGTTGGATCCCAGGAAACTATCAAGTCCCCAGCAGAGTCGCCAGCTGTCGCTTCCGCGAAAATAAGGTGCCGGCAAAATAGAAGAGTCGCCACCTTTCGTTATTTATCCCTCGGAGCGGGAAAGGAAACGATCGGAAAAACCTGAAGAAAAAGGGTAAGACAAGGTCGTCGCAACCGTTGTCTGGGTTCGGGAGTCGGTTACGCAAGGGGAAGGTATTAACACCCCTCACGTCCATCGTACTCGATGGGATCCACGCTTGTTGTGTTTACTGGACGAGTTGGTTTATCTATCTACCTATCAAGGCTGGCTTAAACAGAAAAGAAAATGACTCGGCAAAGCGTCGCACTTTATGCCTACGTATTCTCATTAGAGAATGAGAAATCAGAGTCAACGTAGTTCGACCTATGATGGGTTACGGGGAAGGTAGCTCGCCAATACATCAGTATTGTGCCTACGTACTCTCAACAGGTATGAGAGATCAGAGCTTACGTAGTTCAGGATACTACGCATTATGGGGATTCTGATTCATCTGTTTTATCGAGTAGGGTTAAACAACAGTTCCAGCAGTTAGGGACAAAGCCTGTTTGCGTTGGCGCTGAAGTTTAACGACACACTTTTCTTCAGAAAAGCTTTCCTTTGAATTATGGGCCCACGGGGCAAAAAGGTTTGAAGTTTGTTTTCTGTCTTTTATGAAAGAAGTATTTTTTATTGTGTTTGCAATTTCAATCGCACTAGAGACTATGACCTGAGAGTGAATGTGTCGCATGTCACCCAAAGGGTACCATACTAAACATCCAGACTGTTGAAAAGAAGCTCTCAAACAATCCTTTCTCAGATAGCTTAAGGCTTGTAACGTACGAAAGAAATCATTCATGATTACTGTATCTTAAGCTGTTTTGAGATGAGAAGAGAACAGGCTCAACTACGGGGAGACTATCAAGTCCTACTGTTGTCATGCCAAGGATTCATCCGATGGTTGAGGTTTAAAATAGGGAACTCCTAGAAGTTATCATGCATAGGTTTCAACCTAAAGTTCTATCATCACTTCCTTATCAAAGGATGTGAGAGTCCTAAGGGATCATGTCAATGATACAGAAATAGGTAAAGCATCAGCTTAACAGTAAATAATAATACAGTAAAATGCATGCAATGCAAGTGAAGGAGGAAATATGTGTGGGGCAGCAGCCTCCACAAGCTCATCTCAACCTCAAGCCAGATATGAATAATAGTAATCATACTGAAATAACAACATCATGCTATCAAGCAAAAACAGTAAACTGCAATCATACAGAAGAAATAAAACATGCTATCAAGCAAGATAAACCACATGGGCAAGGGAGTTGGGCTCTACCGAATACCCGCAAGAAAAGCCATACAGTAACAATACAAGCAGAGGGAGCAACTAAACCTCTAGTGCAATCATGTTCCTAGCTTAAATCTAGTCTAGATATGGACTTATTCTAATGCATCAAGCAAGTCAAACAAGGCACATCAATACAGCAAAGAAAACAGACAAGAAAGCAGATCAACTCCTCTCTCAACTCCAAGCTTCAGCTCTTCTAACAACAATTCAATCTTCAGACCTCAATCACTCTTGACAAATATCAATTTGCTTCTCCAGGTTTCAACCCATCAACATAAGTTTCAACTTATCCTCTTTTCTCTAAGCTTCAGCTCCTTAATCTGTTCCACCTTCAGGCTTCACTCTTAACTGCAAGTGTTAACTTGATTCCTTCAGGATCTCCAAACATCAAAGTAAGTATCAACTTATCCTTTGTCCTTCAAGCCTCAGCTCTGCACCCAATCTCAATTGAATCCTCTTCATAAGTATCAACTTAGTCTTCAAACTTCAGCTCTCTTACTCTACAAGTCTCAACTTGGTCTTCTCTTCCTGCAAGCTTCAGCTTCTCAGAGTAACCTTTAATCACTTAGAAGTATGAACTTCATCCTTCATTCTTTAAGCCTCAGCTCTTCATTCAGTCTTCATTAGGTCTTCAAGTATCAACTTGCTCTTCTTGCTCTTCAAGCTTCAGCTACATTGGCAATTCTCAAGGAATCATCCTCTTCCACCCTCTTCCATGAAGTCTTCATCTTCACACTCAAGCCCAACATCTCTCAAGATACTCAAACCAGAAGAAATCACTTAACTGGATAAGCTAGGATATTAAACTGCTTATTGACCACCAAAGGTGACCTATAAGGGTTTAACATCAAAGGAATGGTTCCCTCAAAGGTTCTACTTCCTAGGTAACATCACTTATCCCTCCAAAGGAGGGAGGTGAATACCAGGGAAGGACCTTGAATCATGGGGAAGAATGGAGGTGAAAGGTACCATCCATGTTTAAGAAAGAAATTAACTAGGTCTAAGCTCTACTTAATCCCTAACCCTAAAACAACAACAAAACAAACAAGGCTTCAAGCTCTCAAGCTCCCTCTTCAATCTTCAAGTCTTCTACTATGCTCCTCCATGCTCCACAAAGCAAGACCAAGCCCACCAAGCCAACAAAACAAAGCAAAACAAAATGCAAGCCCACAAGGGCAACACAAACAAAAATCAACTACAAAAATCAATTAGAAATAGCATACTATTATATTAAAATCTAATATAATTTCTAGGGGATCCTATATACCTACCCTTGATACCCTATATGTCCCAATACCTAACTTGACCTAGAAACCCAAGATTCTAGTGTTATTATGTTAAGGATTGACCTAATTCTATACAACCTAAAGTCATCTAATCAAAACTAATCAAAAATTAATCACAAAATTATGGAATAAATCCAGAGGGGAGCTAAAGTCCTAATCTAACTATCCTAAAAAGAATGGCCTAAAAATTCAAAGGGAACTAGCTAAACAAAATTCTACAAATCTATGCATCAACGTAAAAGGAATTAAAAAGCTATTAAAAGAGAAAATACACAAAAAATATTAAAAATGCATGAAATGCATATATTTTGATTTTATAATTTTCTAGACATTAACATGAAATAGGAGAAAAAATCCCCATGCAAAAATCATCATTTTTCTATTTAATATGATTTTTCAAAGATTAAAATAAAATGGAGAAAAAGAAATTAAAATATGAAAACATTGGTGCAGATAGCAACTATATGCAGTTCAATTCATGGTTGGGCTTGAAATGGGGGTGAAAACAACAAATGCACTAGGCCCAATTATTATCAGAAAATCAATTCAGAAATTATAAAGAAAAAGAAAAGGACACGGTGCAAAGAGTAAAGAAATTCAGTTTAAAATCTCAATGGGCCATGAATGGGTGTGGGGATATCAATCAGTCCACTAAAGCCCAAAACCTCAGTTTAATGAAACGCCTCGTTTCATTGTCTTCAGATTTCCTCTTCAGACGCGAAATTGAATCTCAGCCACACGATCCAAGTCCCAGTCAATGAGTCTTGCCTCATCCAACAGTCATGGCATTGTCTTCTTCCTCCAGCAATGGAAATGGAGGGAAAGCTCCATAGTTGCAGAGCTCAAATCCCCAATTCGAACTCTATCCAAACTCAACCAAAATCCATGGTTCAAAACCCTAATCCATTCTAAATTCCGTGTTGTCAAATCTTGATTATCAGATAGGTCAAAGCTCCAATTCAACCTCTCAAACTCTTCAGAATCACTCCTTGATTGATGTTAAGGCTTCTGTTTGCAAAATATTTGATCAAGAAAGCCTGAATCTCCAAACCCGATTGTGACTTGCAGCCTCCAAAATCCAAAAGCTATCTCCTCAATTCTTCATGATCTTGCCCTCAATTTGGTATGCACACATTCAGTATGATCAATGGAAGGTGTTGGGATTGAAAGAAGCAATGGAAATGATGTGGATTGTAGAATTTGATTTCAACTTGCAATGGAAGCAATTGAAATGGCTATCTCACTCTCCTCTCTAATATCTCACCAAACTTGCATCTGAGAAAGTTCTAAATACTATATAGGATGGTTCAGACCCATCCAGAACTTTCTGGAATCATCCAATGAGAATTTGGGATTCTCATGCCATGAGTTTTTGATTTCCATCCATCTCATGTATCATCTCATGCTATGCCTCTTGCAGCAACTTGTTCTGACTTGAAAATCTCCTTAGATGAGATACATGACATGTTGGGATACTTAGCTAGCTTGTGTATTGAGTTTCCTTGTGTTTTGCATATGTACCTTAATATGCAAGCAACCATTTTCCAAAGCAAGTCCATGATCTAAACCTCAAATCAAAAATGTGGCTGAACCATTGTTTTTAAAATGTTCTTTAGAGTCAAAATGACCTATTACATGCCATGGTTTGGATGTGTAGCTTGGAAATTTCAATTTCCAACTTGGACTTATTTAACTTATGCCTCCATTTTAGGTCATTTTTATCACTTTGAGCTACAAGCCTTTTCAGCATCTCATGACCTCCTTACTAGCCTTAAAACATCATTTTAAGAAAGTTTTATGTTGAAGATTTTTCCATTTGAAGCTTGGAAATAGGAGTTATGGCCTTGTGCTTGAAATGACCTATAATCTCCAAATGACCAAAATGCCCTTGACTTGTCAAAGCCATAACTTGAGTTCTACAAATCCTATCAAGGACTTCTAGTACTCTCTAGAAGGCTAAGAAGATAAGTAACAACATTCATGTTGACCAAAAGTTAATAGGAATCATCCTTCTTGGGCAAAAGTTGGATGCAAGTTGGGTGACTTTCAAGGCCCCAGATTCACATACCTCAGATGACCTGTAACTTGTCAAAGTCATAACTTGAGCTCTACAAATCCTATCAAGGACTTCTAGTACTCAAATTAAAGCTAAGAACAAGATCTACAACATTCATGTTGGGGGTAAGACGATATGACAATCACATCTTAAGCTAAGCTGCCTTGAAGATAGGGGTCAAACTAGGGAATTTTACACTGTCAAGCCTTAGAAACCCTAGCTTGAAACTTCTCAAACTCCTCAATCATGATGAGTTGACCTTGGAATCATCCTTATAGCATCTAAATTCATCAATCCATGATCACATGGCTCTTGGATTAGGTATCAACCCTCTCCAAATCATCAGTTGACCTAGGGTTGACCCACTCAAACCCTAATTATACCACTCATGGCTGAGGTTTCTTAATCTTGCACAATGACCTCTCTAGGCTTCATGATGGCTTTCAAGACATCTCATAAGCTCTCTCAAAGCTTCAAGTCCATCCTCATGCCTTCAGAATCATCTGAGGACTCCCCACAACTCTCAAGTTAGGAGGCACACAACCTTGGTTTCAACCAATCTCTCTGAGGATCTCTTAACTTCTCTGACAAAGATATCAACCCTTGAACACTTGAATAACCTTCTTGGCTAGCTTCAAACTCTTAATTGGTACTAATACCTCTTGATCTCCTGCATACATGTCAATGAAATGCACTTGATAATGCTAATGTGAATGAGATGAACCACAAGCTAGGTAAAGAAATGTTGGTCAAATTTTGGGGTGCAACACATGTCCTCTAGGGCCATCTTGATTTGGTTATACCCAGAGAAGCCATCCATGAATGAAAACACAGAATATTGCATGGTGTTATCAACCAACACATCGATATGGGGAAGCGGGAAATCGTATTTCGGGATCGCTTTATTCAGATCTCGATAATCGACGAACATCAGGACCTTTCTATCTTTCTTAGGAACAGGAACGATATTAGCGACCCACAGAAGGTAATTCGTGACAGCAAGAAACCTAGCATTCAACTGCTTCTAAACCTCTTCTTTTATCTTAACTGCCATGTCAGGCCTTGTTTGTCTCAACTTCTGCTTGACTAGCGAACATTCTTCTCTTAGAGGTAACCGGTGGACCACAACATCTGTATCCAACTTAGGCTTGTCTTGGTAAGACTAGGCGAAGATATCCTTATACTCACGGAGCATTTCAACCAATCTTCTCTTGACACTGTCTTCCAATGCAGCCCCTACATTAACCTCTTTCTTATCATCCTAGGTGCCCAGATTGATAATCTCAATATCCTCCTGATGAGGCACAATGACCCTTTCCTCCTGCTTGAGAAGCCTGGCTAACTCTTTGGGTAGTTCATAGTCTTCGTCAGTCTCTTCTTCAGCTTGATAAATGGGACTATCAAAGTCATACGAAGTCATAGTGTTGTACCCCAAAATTTGACCAACCGTTTCTCGTAATTTGGCTTATGTTTCGTTTCATTTGCATTTGCATCTGCATACCGCATACTGTGCATTTTTTGCAGCCGAATTGATTTTATCAGGGTTACAGCCTTTTCTCGCGTCTCAGAAGATTCAAACCAGTTCGAATAAATAGGTTTATTTTGGAAGTAGTGCTCTTGTCGCTTGCACGAAAATAAGGTGCCGGCAAAACAGAAGAGTCGCCACCTTTCGTTATTTATCCCTCAGAGCGGGAAAGGAAACGATCGGAAAAACCTGACGAATAAGGGTAAGACAAGGTCGTCGCAACCGTTGTCTGGGTTCGGGAGTTGGTTACGCAAGGGGAAGGTATTAGCACCCCTCACGTCCGTCGTACTCGACGGGATCCTCGCTTGTTTGTTTACTTGGACGGGTTGGTTTTCTTCTATCTACCTATCAAGGCTGGCTGAAAAAGAAAAGAAAAATGACTCGGCAAAGCGTCGCGCTTTATGCCTACGTATTCTCATCAGAGAATGAGAAATCAGAGTCAACGTAGTTCGGCTAACTACGAGGAAAGGTTGAAGGTTGCTCGCTAGGATGTCGCATCCTATGCCTACGTACTTTCATCTGGTATGAAAGATCAGAGCAAACGTAGTTCGGGAAACTACGGGTTATCTCCTAAAAGAAGTGTTTTTTATTATGTTTGCGATTTCAACCGCACTAGAGACTATGACCTGAGAGTGAATGCGTCGCATGTCACCCAAAGGGTACCATACTAACATCCAGACTATGGAAAAGAAGCTCTCCCACAATCCTTTCTCAGATAGCTTAAGGCTCGTAACGTATGAAAGAAATCATTCATGATTACTGTATCTTAAACTGCTTTGAGATGAGAAGAGAACAGGCCCAACTAGGAGGGGGACTATCAAGTCCTACTGTCATCATGCCATGGATTCATCCTATGGTTGAGGTTTGAACAGGGAACTCCTAGATGTTGTCATGCATAGGTTTCAACCTAAAAGTCTATCATCAAATCCTCATCAGAGGAATTGAGAGTCCTAAGGGATCATGTCAATGATACACCAAAACAGACAAAAGCATCAGCTTTAACAGTAAAATGCATGCAATGCAAGTGAGGGAGGAAATGTGTGTGGGGCTTCAGCCTCCACAAGCTCGTCTCGACCTCAAGCCAGTCATGAAATAACAGTAATCAAAATAAACAACATGCCATCAATCAAAAACAGTAAACTGTAATCATACAGATAGAAAATGACATCATGCTATCAAGCAAAGTAAACACATGGGCAAGGGAGCTGGGCTCTACCGAATACCCGCAAGCAAAGCCAAGCAATAACAATACAATCAGATGCACTCATGCTCTTAGACTAAACTTATTCTAAATGGGCTTAGTCTAATGCAACAGACAAATCAGACAAAACACACAATACATCACAGAAAACAGAAGAAAACCTCAGCTTCTCCAGCAGCAACCCAGTCTTCAGACTTCAAAGATCACTTGCTTTCCAGGTATCAACCCTACAACATGAGTATCAACTCATCTTCTCCCTTGAGCTTCAGCTCCTTTGATCAGCTCTACCTTCAGGCTTCACTATCTTCAGGGATCTTCAGGCATCAACTTGATCTTCACAGAGTCTTCAGACTTCAATAATCTTCAAGGAATCATCCTCTTCAAGGCCTCAGCTTCTATCTTCAATGGCTCCAATGCTCCAGCAAACAAGATTCAGTTACCAAGATGAGGTGGGGATGTTACAGTACTCACTGACTTCCAAAGGATGCCATTGAGAACTTAACATCAAAGGAAAGGCTCTCTCAAAGTTCTACCTTATAGGGCAAGGTCACTAATCCCTCCAAAGGAGAGAGGTGAATACCCTTAAGGGACTCTATGTCACAGAGAAGAAAGGAGGTGAACAAGACACTCCTTGTTTATTGAACAAAGTATTCTATCTAGGGCTCTGCCTATGCACCTATGAACCTATAAACAAAACAACAAAAGCTATGCTAGACTCCTCTGCAAGGTCTTCAAAGCTTCCATGATGATCCACAAGGTCTTCAACTCAATCCTCAAAGCTCACACACTCAACAGAGAAGGAAAGAAAACACAACAATACAACTTATGCCTTTAAGCAACACACATACTATCCATACATTCAAAAATCAATGAAAAATACTAAAACACCATGCAATATTCTAGTAAAATTCTAGGGGATTCTATACATACTTACCCTTAACCCATATATTCCCCATACACTAATTTGGCCTATAAACCCCAAAACAAATTTGTTCAAGTCTACCTACACAACCTAAAACCCTAATTAGAGCACCTAAATTTCCAACAACCAAACTACATCAAATTTTAATCTACAAATCAAGAGATAAATCCTACATGAAACTAGGGTTTAATATCTAACTATGCCAAAAAGAATGGCTCAAAAATCCTAAGGGAAAGTCCTAAAACAATTCATAGAAAATGAGATATCAACTAAAAGAAAATAAATGTCCTATTTAAAGGAAAATATCACCAAAAATTCTACATTAAAAATAAAATCCTATTTTTATTTTTATAATTTTCTACACATTATTATCTAAACATAGCAAAAAGAAAGAACAAAAAATCATTATTTTTCATTTACTTATGAATTTTTAAAGATGGCAAAAATATTAAAAGAATTAAAAAATAAGAGAAAACAAAATAAAGGGGAGGGGACGAAAACAGTAAGGCGGATCAGTTCATTTTCTAATGGGCCTGATCATGGTAGGGTGCGAATAGAACACGGGTAAGCCCACACGCCCTTCATTAAACCAAACGACGTCGTTTGGCTTTGAATTTTTCCCTCCGTTTTCTGAGTTTAATTTCCAACCGTGCGATGAGGTCTTCAGTCAACGATTGCTAGCCTGATCCAACGATGCACACGCGTCTTCAACCTTAAGACAAGAAGCTAGGGTTTTGGAACCTCCATGGAAGCCATGCACGTATACACTTCAAGCTCTCTGTTCTCTCTCCACAAGCCACAATTCATCACGATGTAAACATCAAAATCGTTCAGAATCTCTCCCTCTACAAGACTGCGGTCATAGTATGTTTTAAAACTCAATGCAACTCTCAATCCGATCGTGACAAGTCCTTGGTTCACTTGAAATGCACTGCAACTTATCATCATAATTCTTGCTCCAACCTATACTGATCTAACCTACACGTTATGGTGATCATTCTAAACTACAAAACTGAGTTCATCATGCACTAACCTACGAGTTTCAGATCCAAACAGTTTTAACACCCTGCTATGAACTATCACCAATTTGCACTAAACTAACCAGAAATGTTCCTCTATCATTCTACATCACATCTAAACTAACAACCTAATGTAAAACTATCTAAATCAAGCTAATGAAAGTAATTTGCACCTGAAGCAAAATCTTGGAGATGTTGATGAAGCTCGTGGATCTGATGCTTTGGATGCTTGGATCTTGATCTATTATTGCTACACTCAATTCTGTTTGCAAAACCTTGACGAATCTTGCCTTGAATCTTGAGATCTACTTGAAATTGCAACTTGAATCTTGAGATCTACTTGAACTTGCAACTTGTATCTTGATGAAGAAAGTGCACGAAATTGAATCAATTGCAATCAGAACTTGGTTGAATTCTACTCCATGATGATGGTTGAATATGGTGAAATCAATATTGATGATGATTGATGAAGGTTTTGTGAAATTGGGATGAAATTGCAATGAGAGAGAATGAGAGAATTTGTGAAGTGTTTGCCAAAAAATGAGGATCCAACCCTTGCTCAATTTTCATTTCATGATTATATAGCACTCAATGGAAGTTTCCAGAACAATCTTGCACTTTCCCTTGCATTCCAAGCTTGATCCAATTTTGTTATGTTTCTTTAATCATAAGTAACCTTAAGTAACTTTTATTTTTTTCACTAAACTCAAAAATGTGCTTGAACCATTGTCTTTAGAATGGTTTTTCCAATCAAAATGATATATTGGATGACCTATTTTGGATTTCTAGATCCTCCAAACCAATTTCCAATTTCAACTTTTTAGACTTATAAGCCATTTTTAGTTCATTTTTGACCAATCATGCAAATCCATGCTATGAGCTTTTCCAACAATTCATGACCTTCTTTCTAGACTTAAAATCACATTTTGAACAACTTTCATGTTTTTAGTTTTTCCATTTGAGGCTTGGAAATAGGAGATATGGCATTTGCTTAAAAGTGACCTATAACTGACAAATGACCAAAATACCCCTGTCTTGTTCAAACCATAAGTTGAGTTCCACAAATCCTATCAAGGACTTCTACTACTCAAATTAAAGCTAAGAAGATGCCCTCCAACATTCATGTTGACCAATAAATCATAGGAACCATCCTACTAGGGAAAACGTTGTCTGCAAGTTGGGTGACTTTCAAGGACCCAGATTCACACACCTCAACTGAACTGTAATTTGTCAAAACTATAACTTGAGCTCTGCAACTCCTATCAAGGACTTCCACCACTCAAATTAAAGCTAAGAACAAGCTATACAACATTCATGTTGTGGGGAAGATGAGATATCAATCACATCTAGAGCTAAACTGCCTGGAAGATAGGGATCAAACTAGGGTTTTTTCACTGCCAATCCTCAGAAACCCTAACTCAAAACTTCTCCAACTCCTCAATCATGATGAGTTGGCCTAGGAATCATCTTTATAACATATCCATACATCATTCCATGATCTCATGGCCCCTGGATTAGGTCTCAACCTTCTCCAAATCTTCAGCTGATCTAGGGTTGACCCAGTCAAAACCCTAATTCTACCATTCATGGTTGAATCTCCTGAATTCTTGCACAATGACTTCTCTGGGCTTCATGATGGCTATCAAGACATCTCATAAACTTTCTCAGAGCTTCAAGTTCAATCTCAAAGTCTCAGAATCATCTGAGGAGCTCCCACAACTCTCAAGCTATGCAGCACACAACCTTGGTTTCAACCAATTCTTCTGAGGATCTCTTGAACTTTCTGATGAAAGTATCCACTTTCAAACACTTGATGGATAAATAATTGTTGGTCAAATTTTGGGGTGCAACAGCTGCCCCTATTCAAACGGCTTGAACCTGACTGGGTGAGAAGCGAACGACTCTCAGCCAATCAAGGTACGAGACGGTTGAATACCGGTAAACCCGAAAATTTGCCAACTGCACGAGCACACGATACTCTGCGAGGAACAAATCTTCGAATACTGTAATACTAGCTGCACGGCAACTATCTGGAGAAATACTGATCTGACATCGCCGTCGAATAACCGAAATACCCCGCCTCGCCGCTGGAGAAAATACAACACTGAACAAAATACCCCGCATCGCCGTTGGAGAACTACATCTGACATCGCCGTCGGACAATCCAAATACCCTGCATCGCCGCTGGAGAACTAAAGGATCTGCATCACCTAACATCGCCGTCAGAAGACTGGATCAACTTGACATGCCCAACATCGCCGCTGGAAAACTGAATCCGACATCGCCGTCGGAAACAAACATCATCTCTACTGGGGATTTTAAAGAGTCTGACCTCGCCGTCAAACAAACATTCAACCTCGCCGTCGAACAAACCTGATCTGACCTCGCCGTCAAATCCAAACGTTCAACCTCGCCGTCAAACAAAACACCCAACCTCGCCGCTGGACAAACCTGATCTGACCTCGCCGTCAAATCCAAACGTTCAACCTCGCCGTCAAACAAAACATCCAACCTCGCTGCTGGACAAATGATGATCTGACCTCGCCGCCAAATCCAAACGTTCAACCTCGCCGTCGAACAAACATCCAACCTCGCCGCTGGACAAATGATGATCTGACCTCGCCGCCAAATCCAAACGTTCAACCTCGCCGTCGAACAAACATCCAACCTCGCCGCTGGACAAAATGCAACCCTGAACAACTCTGACCTGGGGTTCACCCCTGGTGAATGGGACAAAAGGTACACTTGCGTATTTGAAACTACTCGGCTGGGAATGAGAGACTTAACCGAGCGCACTCTGATCTGGGGTTCACCCTCAGAACCATAACGAACATCGGAGTATTGCTGCACACTGCTCGCCGTAGAACTTCAACATTAAAGACATATGAAACCCTGGCCCCTGGCCACTCCAGATCCGCTGGAAAAAATATTCAAGTATTTCTGAATATAGATGGAACCCTGGCCCCTGGCCACTCCAGCTTCAGCTAGAAAGAACATCCTTGGCCTTCAAGGATGTAAACTTTGCCCGTCGGCAACTCTGCAGGAGGCATCTTCGACTTCAGTCTAAAGAAATGGTCCTTGGCCTTCAAGGATACATGGATATGCCTTCAGGAAACTCCGCCTCTGCTATAGAGCATCCGAGACTTCAGTCAGGGGTATACTTCGGCCTTCAGTCCGAAAAATGAATCTTAGGTCATTCATGACCTTGGGGATAACCCTGCCCTCAGGCACCTTCGCTTCAGCTTGGGAAATCTGTGACTTCAGTCAGAGAAATGGTATCCTGAGCCATTCATGACTCTTACGGGGATTCAAACACTTTGCCTTCAGGCAGAACTCCGCTTCAGCTGGAGAAACATCTTCGACTTCAGTCAGAAGAAAAATATCATTCACTTGATCGCCATCAATCATCTCCTCAGGACAACTGACTTGGTCTTCAGACCAACACGGATCATCTTGAATACAAAATTTGGAACCTTGTCTTCAGCCACACGTTGATTCATCAACAAGGACATCTGAGCTCACAGGAACCTTCTGATATCGCCCTCAGGCGTTTTACGAAATCAATCTTCAGATTAGACATCACTGTTGGAGCAGACATATCACGCTGCTAAGGACTTCAAGAATCATCTTGAACAAACAAACTCCGTCGGGCACCTTCAAGAATCATCCTGAACCGATAACCTTTCTGGTGACTTCACTCTGCTAGGGATCCCTGGAATCTTCCTGGGCAACTCTTGCTGGGGACGCTACTGGGGAGCTCACGAATCATCCTGAGCAAACCATTCGGGAACCTGTACTGAGGTCTTATGAATCATCTTAAGCAAACGGCCCTGCTGAGGAGTTCAAGGGTCGTTTTGAACTGAAGACTTCGCTGGGGATCTCAAAAATCATCTTGAGCGGGCGATTGTGGGGATTACACCGGGGACTTAAGAATCATCTTAAGAAAGCGACCTCGTTGGGGAGAATATCAGGAATCGTCCTGAGCAACCGGTCTCTTGGTGGAACACCTGTAAAACAAGAATGATAGTAACCTAGATCATGCTTATGATGCGTATGCTTCTGCGCCATGCTCCACACGGTGGAAATGCTATGCGTTTATGCTAAATGCTGTGCAATCATGCACTATGTCATGCAATCATGCACAATGCTATGTACTCATGCAATATGATGCAATCCCGTCAGCAAACTAAATGCTGGGGGGAGGAACCCCTTTTGTCAAGGAGACAAGAACTACTCAGGTAGAGGAATCATCCTGCTGAGGAGAAAACTGCACGCCAATATCAATCGGACTCTGTCTGGGGAACTGATCTTCCGCGGACTGCTGCAGGGCAAACAACTTCAGTTGATTTCTGCAGGGGACGAAGCTCTACGAGAACCTGGACTTGCTGATATCAATCATGAGAATGAACTGCGTGGCCGCCTCGGCTACTCTTCTGGGGATAACAACTCAGTGGGGAAACAACTTCAGCTGCTCCACACTCCACTGGGGGAAAAACCAATCATGATCTGATCAAGGGCATCTGCAGACTCGGCTGAGGAAGGAGAAGTCATTCTGCTTCATTGGAGAGAGTGCGACTCTGGGGCGACACAGCATCAGCTGCCCTACGCTCTGCTAGGGAACATCCACTCATGGTCCCAACTGCTTCCAAGGATTCTGCTTTTCTGCGGACTCAGCCGGGGAGAGAGATCATTCTACTTCACTGGAGAGTACGACTCTTGTGCGGAATTTCAATTTCGCCGGGGAAGAAAGAATCATCTGACTTCGGGGGAGAGTACAAGTCTGCAGGGGAATACAACATCAGCTGTACCAACATTCTACTGGGGAAGAGGGAATCATCCAACTTCAGGAGAGAACATGACTCTAGTGGGGAATCTCGATTCCGCTGGAGACTTTACTGGGGAAACACGAGCTCCGGCACCCGGACACTTCTATGAAATCTGCACTTGTGACCCGGTGCTGGGGAAGACATCATTCTTCGGTGCTTGACTCAGCTGATGAGGTGACGTTCCTCCAGGATGCGTCTGCTTGGGGAAAAGAATCATCTCTGCGTGGGGAGACATATCAATGCTCACTATTCTGATTCTGATTCTACGGAGGAGAGACTACTGAACTCTGCTGGAGAAGGAGGACTCGCCCTGCTTCGGGGATACGCACGGCATATCCTCTGGAAGGTGCTACACCTGCAACAACACAAACAAACAAGACAAGATTCCCTCCTCAAAGGGTCCTATCCAGGTTATTATCTCGTGACAATATTCAGTTAATCAATTGTTTCAACAATCAATGGGCCTAGGCCCGCAAGTTTACGTATGCGCATTTTATCAAAAAAACATCGGCGTTTTCATTCGCAAACAAAACAGATAAATGCTAAACAGACAAGTAGAATTGCTGAATAATGTGCATTTTATTGATGATGAACCCCTGAACGGGCAAAAATGTTTTACAACAGAGGCAAGCTCCTGGAATGAGGAAGCCGCGCAAAAAAAAGAAAACATAAATATACATCAGTATATACAAATGTTGGCAACCAGGCGTAGACGAACACCATGAGTTGATCCCTCTAAGACCCACTCGACTTTGATACTTCTCTGACGCTTCAGCTTTGGAAGAGATTGATTCAGATAAACGGCCCTCAGGTCTTCCGAACCACTAAACAATGAAAGTCCATACGTGGAACGCAGTCATTTGCTTATTCAAATCCCTAACTTTTGCGTGAACCGCCCTTTACGGGTTTTCAGTTCACCGGGATACCCTTTTTTGCCGAAGCCGCCCAGTGTAGGTTTTCGACTTCGCGGGTGTACATTTTTTCAATATATCCCTAATTTTTGCCCGAACCTTTTATTCTGTTTTTGGTTCGCCGGGATGCCCCTTTTTTGCCTGGACTCTTTCTTTTTTGTCCAGCGGGTCTCTTTCAAGCAAAGTATTTTTTAACTGCGTCCGCGTTCACCGGGGATGCAAAATCTTCACCATCCATCGTGGATAACAACAAAGCTCCTCCTGAGAAGACCTTGCTGACGACATATGGCCCTTCGTAATTTGGAGTCCATTTGCCCCGGTGATCGGAGTGTGGCGGAAGGATCTTCTTCAGGACGAGATCACCCGTCTGAAAGCTTCTAGGACACACCTTCTTATCGTAAGCTTTCTTCATTCGGCTTTGGTACAGGCGACCAAATGCAATTGATGCTAACCTCTTCTCGTCCATCAGGCTGAGCTGGTTCAAGCGATTCGTAATCCATTCTGCCTCGTCGAGTTTCACATCAACCAAAACTCGCAAAGAGGGAATCTCCACTTCTAGCGGTAGGACAGCCTCCATACCGTACACCAAGGAGAAAGGAGTTGCCCCGGTCGACGTACGCACCGTCGTACGATAACCGTGCAAGGCAAACGGCAGCATCTCGTGCCAGTCTTTATACGTCACAACCATCTTCTGAACAATCCTCTTGATGTTCTTGTTGGCCGCTTCAACAGCGCCATTCATCTTTGGCCGGTAAGGAGATGAGTTGTGGTGTTCAATCTTGAAGCTCTGGCACAGCTCCTTCATCATCTTGTTATTCAAATTCGAACCATTATCAGTAATGATCCGTTCGGGAATTCCATAGCGACAGATGATGTCCCTCTTCATGAATTTAGCTACCACCTGCTTGGTTACATTAGCGTACGAGGCTGCCTCTACCCATTTGGTGAAGTAGTCGATAGCTACTAGAATAAAACGATGACCATTGGATGCAGTGGGCTCGATCTTACCTATCATGTCGATGCCCCACATGGAGAACGACCAAGGGGAGGACATGACATTCAATGGGCACGGCGGCACGTGAACTTTATCAGCATAAATCTGGCATTTGTGACATTTCTTCGCGAATCTGAAGCAATCCGACTCCATAGTCAGCCAGTAATACCCTGCTCTCAGGATCTTTCTCGTCATGGCATGCCCGCCGGCGTGCGTACCAAATGTGCCCTCATGGACTTCTTCCATGAGCATACTCGCTTCTTTCTCATCTACACATCTGAGCAGCACGAGATCGTGGTTTCTCTTATACAGCACTCCATCAGGATTGAGATAAAAGTTTCCAGATAGCCTCCTTAGAGTCTTCTTATCCTGGGTTGACGCACCCGCGGGATACTCCTTAGTCATAAGGAAGGTCTGAATGTCGTGGAACCACGACTTGCCGTCGGTGGCATCCTCGATTGCAAAGACAAATGCCGGTCTATCAAGACGCGAAAGCACAATTCTTGGAGCCTCATTCCAATAATTGACCTTATACATTGAAGCCAGCGTGGCTAAGGCATCAGCCATCTGATTTTCAGCCCTAGGCACATGATGAAGTTCCACTCGATCGAAGAACGGAAGCAGCCTCCTGGCATAATTCATGTACGGCACTAAATTCGCTTGACGAGTTTCCCACTCCCCTTTAATCTGATTGATTACGAGCGCTGAGTCACCATATATGTCTAGATTCTTGATTCTCAAATCAATTGCCTCTTCTAGACCCATAATACAGGCTTCATACTCGGCTTCGTTGTTGGTAACTGGAAACGTCAGTCTCGCAGTAAACGGGATGTGGGATCCGTGAGGAGTAGTGATGATAGCCCCGATACCACTTCCATAGGAATTAACCGCTCCGTCGAATATCAACTTCCACTGAGACTTCCTATCTGGCCCCTCATCGGGCAATGGCTCATCGCAATCCTTTGCTTTGAGAAACATAATATCCTCGTCAGGGAATTCGAACTTCATCGGCTGGTAGTCTTCGATTGGCTGTTCGGCAAGGTAATCAGACAATACGCTTCCCTTAATGGCTTTCTGAGAAACGTACTGAATATCATATTCTGTTAACACCATTTGCCATCTGGCAATCCTGCCCGAAAGAGCCTGCTTCTCGAAGACGTACTTGATCGGATCCATCTTCGAAATGAGCATAGTGGTGTGGTTGAGCATATACTGTCGTAGACGTTTGGTGGCCCAAGCTAATGCACAACACGTCTTCTCCAGCATTGAGTATCGAGACTCACACTCAGTGAACTTTTTACTCAAATAATAAATGGCATGCTCTTTTCTGCCCGTCTCGTCGTGCTGACCGAGAACACACCCCATACTGTTCTCTAGAACCGTCAGGTACATGATCAATGGCCGTCCAGCCACTGGGGGTATCAAGATTGGAGGTTCTTGAAGATACTGCTTTATTTTGTCGAATGCCTTCTGGCAATCCTCATTCCAAGTAATCGCCTGATTTTTCTTTAAAAGCTTGAACATCGGTTCACAAGTGGCCGTAAGCTGAGAGATAAACCTTGCAATGTAGTTTATTTGGCCCAGGAAACCACGAACTTCTTTCTCTGTTCTCGGCGCTGGCATTTCTTGAATAGCTTTTATTTTCGCAGGATCAACTTCAATACCTCGTTCACTAACGATAAACCCCAATAACTTTCCGGATCGCACTCCGAAGGTGCACTTGCTAGGATTCAGCCTCAGCCTGAACTTCCTAAGCCTTTCAAACAGCTTCAACAGGTTGACGAGATGCTCTTCCTCCGTTTGGGACTTTGCAATCATGTCATCAACATAGACCTCGATCTCATGATGAATCATATCATGAAACAAAGTTACCATTGCTCGCTGGTAAGTGGCCCCTGCGTTCTTCAGACCGAAGGGCATTACCTTATAGCAAAATGTGCCCCAGGGGGTGATGAACGTCGTTTTCTCCATGTCCTCCGGTGCCATCTTAATCTGATTGTAACCGGAGAAGCCATCCATGAACGAAAACACGGAAAACTGGGCTGTATTGTCGACCAACACATCGATATGAGGCAACGGGAAATCATCCTTAGGGCTCGCCCTATTCAAATCCCAATAATCGACGCACATGCGTACCTTACCGTCCTTCTTCGGTACATGCACTATGTTGGCGACCCACGGAGGGTAAGTGGTAACGGCTAGAAATTCCGCGTCCAACTGCTTCTGGACCTCTTCCTTGATTTTTACCGCCATGTCTGGTCTCGTCCTCCTGAGCTTCTGCTTGACTGGAGGGCAATCTTCTCGCAACGGCAAGCGATGAACCACGATATCAGTGTCAAGTCCGGGCATATCCTCATATGACCAAGCAAAGACGTCACTATACTCTCGAAGCATCTCGACCAGTCTATGCTTGACATCATTCTGCAGCGCAGCCCCTACTCTGACATTTCTGACGAGCTCCTCAGAACCCAGATTTACAATCTCAATATCCTCCTCGTGAGGCAGAATAACCTTCTCCTCTTGTCTCAACAAGCGAGCCAACTCTTCCGGAAGGTCTTCGTCTTCATCAATCTCATCCTCGGCTTGATAGATCGGGCAATCAAAGTCGTAGTGAGCCGTAGAGGGTCCAGAGTCGATGTCGTCTGTTACGTGGATCCTGCAATAACAAGGGTTAAGTTTAAAGCAGGAATATGCAGGTTAGCACGAACCTCGTTGCCATTTTGTTGTTTTTCGAAATAAACATAAAATAGGAATAACAGAGAACAAAATATTTGATTACGAAGAAAAACGCCTTTTATTTATTAATAAAATGCATACACATAATCCAACAAGGCCCTGACAGTAAAACCACTATGCCCCGGGCAGGACATAGGGTTGTACAAAGATTGTAAAAAGCAAATCATTACTCTTCACTTGTCAGCTTGATAATCTCCTTGATGGTCCAATTGCGGAGGCGCTCGCCCGGCCTGCTCGGTTGAATCCAGGCGTCAAGATCGCAATCACTGTCTCCGCTGTCCTCCGACGCAGCGTTGATACTCTCGAAAATTACTCCCCCCTTGGTGAATAAGATCGGCCCTTTCCCACGAGACGAGCTGCCAGAAGAAGATGAAGCTTCAGCTCCAGGGGAATACCCCAATCCAAACTTATCCTGTTTGATTGGTATATCCAAGACATGCCCCCAGCCTGGGGTGGAACCGGCTTCGACAACGGCCCGAGCTTCCTTAAACGAGGAGAGGTTCAACTCTTGCTTCTCTGCGACGACAGGAGCCACCTCCTTCACCCTGACGGTTTCAAATGCTTGGCAAAGAGTCTCATGGATCTCACCATCCATTTCAACGTATTTAAAGGACGACAGGTGGCTTACCATGATGTCCTCCTCTCCACAGACTGTCACTATGCTGCCCCCAACAGCATATTTAAGCTTCTGATGCAGCGTGGACGTCACGGCACCAGCAGAATGGATCCATAGCCGACCTAAGAGGCAACTATAGGCGGGCATGATATCCATGATATAGAAAACCGTGTTGAACGTCTCTGGACCAACTTGAATTGGCAGGGTCAATTCTCCAAAGACGTGGCGCTTGGTTCCATCAAAGGCCTTCACGACCAGATCACTGGGCGTGCACAGCAGTCCACGGGTATCCAACTTCATCAGTGCCTTCTTCGGAAGCACATTAAGCGAGGAACCCGTATCCACCAGGACATGTGACATAATCGTGCCTCTGCACTCTATCGAGACGTGCAAGGCGCTGTTGTGATCTCTTCCTTTAGGAGTCAGCTCCAGATCTGTAAAACCCAGCGCATTACCAGCATTGACATGGGCCACCACTTCTTCGAGTTGATTTACTGATATCTCCTGCGGCACGTATGCAGCATTCAATACCTTCAGTAATGCATTGCGGTGCGCCTCAGAGCACAGCAACAAGTTAAGAATCGAGATCTTCGACGGAGTTTGATGAAGATGATCTAAAATTTTGTAGTCACTCTTCTTGATTAGTCGCATGAACTCTTCAGCATCTTTAACCAGCAAGTCTTTTTCTGCCCCTGCAGGGACCTCCTCAACAGCTTTACCTTTACCCTTATCCACGGCGTCAGCCCGGACCACTTTCTCTGCTGCAACCTCCGCTGGCGCAAATACTCTACCGCTCCTAGTGATACCACTGACTTCAGTAAGATTCTGCACAGTTGATCCAAATGGCTCAAGCTCTATCTTCTGACCATTACAATAAACTTCGGCGCCATAATGCCATGGAACGGCATTGGTACTCTCGAATGGGATTGGTCCGGCCCTGGTGATGGTAATAGTAGGCGGACGAGGCGCAGAAATAGTAATAGGGTGACGAGGAATAGTAATGGTAGCAACTTCTTCTGCCTGCTTTAGCACGACCTCCCCTGATGCACTTTCAATGCTCCGGCTGAATTGCAAAATACCCTCGGACATCAGACTTTGGATACCTTCGATCAGCTGCTCACACCCATCAGGAAGTGTAGCACAAGCCATACATAACTCCCCGCATCCAGGAAAGAAGCCCTTCCTCAGCAACTTGGCCTTGACAAAACTCAACGGCGTCTTCAAATCTTTGACATCCGTCAGCAAGTCTGAACTCTCCTCAGTGATAACAGCATTCACTCCGCCCCCCTTATGATGAGGCATCGGGTTCTTGGTGACGTTGGGCACGTTGTCAGAAAAGTTGATAACTTTGGCGTCCACCAAGTCCTGGACTTTGTGCTTAAAAGCTTTACAATTCTCAATCGTATGGCCAGGTGCCCCAGTATGGAATTCACAAGTAGCACTGGCATCATACCCCGGTGGTGGTGCCCCTGTTAAGGGAGCCAACGTCCTCTTTTGAACCAATTGGAGCTGAAGCAACGTTTGCAAAAGCTGTGCATATGACATAGGTGGAGTATCAAAATGACGGCTTGTCAGAGGAGCCCGATTCTGATATCTTTTGTATCCCTGATTATTCTGCTGCTAAGGTTGCTGCTGCTGCGGCTACGGTGGAGCAGTTGGAATGTTTATGCTAGCAATATGAGGCTGAGGGCCCTTGCCCTTTCTCCTAGCATTAGTGACAGCACTGGCATCTCCCTCTCGACGCTTGCCAGTATAGGGTTTCTTGCTACCTCCTCCAACTGAGGATGATTCGCCCTGAATTTTTCCAATCTTTATACCGTTCTCAACATGCTCGCCCAAAGTGATAAGAGCCGAGAATGTTCCAGACATGCCACTGACCAGCTTTTCATAATAGATTCCGGGAAGGGTAGCCACGAACATTTGTACCAACTCACGCTCAACCATCGGCGGTTGAACCCGAGCAGCCAATTCACGCCACCGCTGGGCGTACTCTTTGAAGCTTTCATTGTTCCGCTGTGAAAGATTCTGAAGCTGAACTCGGTTGGGAGCCAAGTCGCTATTGTATTGATAGTGGAGGACGAACGCTTCTGCGAGATCTTTCCAGGTGCGCACAGTAGCGGGCTCCAGGCCCATATACCATTCGAGTGATGGACCAGAAAGACTATCCTGGAAGAAGTGCATCAGCAACTTCTCATCGTCAGAATAGGCGGACATCTTTCTATAATAAGATCGGAGGTGGACGCGGGGGCAAGTAGTACCCTTATACTTCTCAAAGGCAGGCACCTTGAACTTATGAGGTACCTTGAAGTCAGCAATCAACCCGAGCTTGGACATATCAACGCCCAATGTGTTCTGATTTTCTATGCTTCTCATCTTGTCTTCCAGCGCCTTAAACCTGAGTCGAGCTTCAGCATTCAACTCTGCCTCTACACCTCTCTGAGAGAATATGTCATCCTGATGGTCCTCCAGCCACGGTTGAGGCACCACCAGATTTCCTGCACCAGCATTGCCGTTGACCGGCCCTATGTTAACATTGGCTCCCAGACTACCATTGCCGACGCCAGCCGCGTTGAGCCCGATATTAGTCATCAGATTGCCGTTAGCACTGCCGTTGCCCCCGGCAGCAGGAACAACATTCTGTGGAGTATCCCCTGGAGGAGGAGTAGGCACGGCCCCTCCATGAAGTATGCCATTACTGTCAACCCTGGAGATCAGCGGTTGAACCAGAGTACGAAGCTGGTCTTGACCATTCGCGACCACCTGCATCAGCTCCATAAAACGATCCATCCGCTCACGGAGTTCTTGAACATCTGACTGCACCTGGTCCATGATTCTCGTCTGATTAGCGCGAGTTGAGTAGCGGTGGATGAGTCTTTGATCAATCCTGGAGATCGAAAGCAGCTCGGAACCTGAAAAACCTGTTAACAATAAAGGTTAGGACGAGCAATAAGATATACACCATTCAAATATGCTTCATGCAGATGCATGCGTGTGTCTGTGTGCGTGGGAGATTTTCCCCCGATCCTAGTGCCTTAGTGCCAGTGCTGATGATAATAAGAGGAAGAAGAAATCCGAGCCCGATCATGGAAACATCAATCTCATATATATATGGAAAGGCCTGTCGAGGCAGTACACAGTATCAGCGAGTACAAATCAACAGCATGACCTCAGCCAACAAGTCTGGTGATGGTCAGCATACATCCAAGATCAAAAACAACGGGGATATAACTAGTCAAGTACGGCCACGGGCGCGATACTCTGCTAATAACTCCTTTGTCTCTGAATGATCTGGCGAAGTGAGCAACCCCTCGACGAGTAGTTCCCTCTGCCTGATGGTATGCTGAAGCCCCTGAACTGAACTTTCCCAAGCGCCTTTTCCAAAGCAATCCTCCAGCTTCCGCTTTTTAGACTCAAACATCAGCTTATGCTCCTTCAGGCTAGCAATGGCTTTGTTGAGACGGGCTTCAGCGGAGTACCTGCGGGCGGTCTCTTCATCAAACCTCCGCTCACTGTCCTTCACTTCGGTCTCTAGCTTAGAAATCTGCAGCATCAGCTTGTCTTCTCGCTCCTTCCTGGTGGCCATGGAAGTCTTCCAATGCTGGTCGAACTTAGATATTCTCCGGTATGCTTCCTCCAAATGCTGCTTCTTCGTAGCTAGCACATCGTTAGCGGCCCTGAAGTCTTGACCCAAGCGTTCCCGATCAGCAATCTGCTTTGCCAAGTCTGCACTCAGCTGGCTTACCGATTCTGCTTGCTTTTTGAGAGCATGCACGACTTCGTTCCTCTCACTTCGAAGCTGAGCTAACTCCTTCTCTAATTCTGCATTCGCCCTCTTCAGCTCATCACGCTCAGCTAATATCTGGTTGTGCTGATGAATGGACACAGTGGTAGGCTCTTCAACTGATGGAGGACTCTCTGGTCTGGCATGAGGGAATGGCATCCCTATAGCGCTGGCTCTAGTTCTGATCCAATCTGAATAAGGAGGGTAGGCCTGGCTGTTGCTCTTCCCCAACAAAGGCTTTCCTCTCGTGCTGATGTTGTTCCACGCATACTGAAGCTTGGACAACAAATCCCCCTCTAGAATACCTGTGAGGTACAGAGATTCCCGTACCTCTTCTTCCTTTGGTGGCGCCCTCAAAGCATATGCAAACTGACGAACTAGCAATGATGGATTGTAGTTGATGCAACCCTTCCTACCTATCAGAGGTACGTTAGGAAACCCACTACAACTGAAAATCACCTCGGTGCCTAACCTGTCTCTGTCAACGAACCAATCAATGTCTTCTGCCGACAAACTCATCAGGCGCTCAGGCCACTCAGCTGTGGCTGCAGACAAGACAGAAGAACCCTTCTTAGGCAAATGACTATCAAACCACTTGTACAACAACGGTACGCAGCATGAAACATTCTTCCCTCTCCGGTTCTCATTCTTGTAATGCACTGAATGGTAAACGTCTCTGATCAGAGTAGGGACTGGATTCCCTGAGGCAAAGATATGGAATGCATCAAAGTCTACGAAATCAGGCATGCTGGGAAATAGGATAATGCCATATATGCATAGAGCAAGGATGGCGCTGAAGGCGTCCCAACATTTGTCCTTAGCACACTGCTGAGCCTTAGCTATCAGAAACTGCAGAGAGAAACCTGGGACCTTATTCCAACTCGTCACTACTAACTCAGAAGCGCTCAAATGGAGTGAGGAAGCCAAACCAACCAGATCAGGTTCAGCATCCATGTGGACAAAAGGCACTTGCCTTTTGATAGGCACACCCAGTATATCAGCATACTCTTCCAATGTCGGCGCGAGAACGAAGTCATGAAAGGTGAAACACCTCAAGGGAGGGTCATAGAACTGCAGAAGAGCATGTAACCCATTCAACTCGGACGTAGAAGGTTTGTAAACCAGGCTAAGCAACCTGCCATAAGACTTCCTGAACCTATCCTTCACAGAATCCCCTGCCAGGGCTATCAAACCAGTCAGCTTCGACACATCGGGGGTCGGGAACTTGTATGCAACAGTCTTTCTGAGAGAAGCCATAATAGCAGCAGAAGACGAGAAATCCGGGATCGGGGAAACGGTACCTGCAACACAGACACACGTTAATGGAATGCAGATGAATGCGCAAACTAATGCAAAATGCAGGCATGCAATAATATATCCAGGTGGCTGCTGTGGAGATTCGGTATCAACAGTCGCTGATGAGAACGAAACCCCGGTGTAAAACCATTGATCCGATCTGCTGAGAATAACCATCTGATAGGACCAAAATTCTGTTCTGACAAGAGTAAGTGACTAATAATAAGGACCCCGGGTGCAAGATCAAGGAACATCTGTTGAAGTCTTCAGACCCCAAATCAAAATCTGCCCTATCAAGAACAAACACACAGCTGCTGATGAGATCTTCAGACCTCACTCAAAATCTGCCCTATCAAGAACAAATAACATCTGCCGATGAGGTCTTCAGACCTCACTCAAAGTCTGCTCCATCCAGAACAAACCACTGATGATAATATACTGATCAAAGCCTGCTCTATCAAGAACAGACATACACCCGGCGACATGATCCTCTGATCAAAAACCTCTTGCTTTATCAAGAACATGTCTGTAATTGAGAACCCAACATAACTGATTTGCTGTCAAGAAAACCAGGTAGTCTGAAGGTCTAAGTTTCCTGTAATAAACCCAGTCCCACTCACAGGTATGGACCTAGACTGATTCAAGGTACGGCATCCTATGCGTTCATCAGCGTCACAGACTTTCAAAACTGATGATACGATTCCCAGAAGGAGTGGCATCATCAAGTCCTGAAGAGGCCTCACTTAGCTGAATCACAAATGATCGGTCCTCAGAGTCGACAATCCACCAAACCAGCAACCGTCTCAACCCAAAGGGTTGAAAGTGAAGCCAACCGGATGAACCTCGTCTGAGCGTGGATTTCATGAGACACTAGTGCCTGCAAAGCAAGCACGCGCCCACTAATTTCCACTTTAAGTCTATGGTGCACTCAAGCCTGGGTCTGGCTTCTCACTCAATCAGAACTCCCATCCCACAACAGCACAAATAATCACATTATACTGAAAATAAAAATGCGGGAAATAAAGTGCGAGAAGTAAAAAATGCGATAAATAAACGCAACCCAACAGGCAAACACACAAACGATAGGATTGACTCGCAGGGAACCGTTGGAGTCCCCAGCAGAGTCGCCAGCTGTCGCTTGCGCGAAAATAAGGTGCCGGCAAAACAGAAGAGTCGCCACCTTTCATTATTTATCCCTCAGAGCGGGAAAGGAAACGATCGGAAAAACCTGACGAATAAGGGTAAGACAAGGTCGTCGCAACCGTTGTCTGGGTTCGGGAGTCGGTTACGCAAGGGGAAGGTATTAGCACCCCTCACGTCCGTCGTACTCGACGGGATCCTCGCTTGTTTGTTTACTTGGACGGGTTGGTTTTATTCTATCTACCTATCAAGGCTGGCTGAAAAAGAAAAGAAAAATGACTCGGCAAAGCGTCGCGCTTTATGCCTACGTATTCTCATCAGAGAATGAGAAATCAGAGTCAACGTAGTTCGGCTAACTACGGGGAAAGGTTGAAGGTTGCTCGCTAGGATGTCGCATCCTATGCCTACGTACTTTCATCTGGTATGAAAGATCATAGCAAACGTAGTTCGGGAAACTACGGGTTATCTCCTAAAAGAAGTGTTTTTTATTATGTTTGCGATTTCAACCGCACTAGAGACTATGACCTGAGAGTGAATGCGTCGCATGTCACCCAAAGGGTACCATACTAACATCCAGACTATGGAAAAGAAGCTCTCCCACAATCCTTTCTCAGATAGCTTAAGGCTCGTAACGTACGAAAGAAATCATTCATGATTGCTGAATCTTAAATTGCTTTGAGATGAGAAGAGAACAGGCCCAACTAGGAGGGCGACTATCAAGTCCTACTGTCATCATGCCATGGATTCATCCTATGGTTGAGGTTTGAACAGGGAACTCCTAGATGTTGTCATGCATAGGTTTCAACCTAAAAGTCTATCATCAAATCCTCATCAGAGGAAATGAGAGTCCTAAGGGATCATGTCAATGATACACCAAAACAGACAAAAGCATCAGCTTTAACAGTAAAATGCATGCAATGCAAGTGAGGGAGGAAATGTGTGTGGGGCTTCAGCCTCCACAAGCTCGTCTCGACCTCAAGCCAGTCATGAAATAACAGTAATCAAAATAAACAACATGCCATCAATCAAAAACAGTAAACTGTAATCATACAGACAGAAAATGACATCATGCTATCAAGCAAAGTAAACACATGGGCAAGGGAGCTGGGCTCTACCGAATACCCGCAAGCAAAGCCAAGCAATAACAATACAATCAGATGCCCTCATGCTCTTAGACTAAACTTATTCTAAATGGGCTTAGTCTAATGCAACAGACAAATCAGACAAAACACACAATACATCACAGAAAACAGAAGAAAACCTCAGCTCCTCCAGCAGCAACCCAGTCTTCAGACTTCAGAGATCACTTGCTTTCCAGGTATCAACCCTACAACATGAGTATCAACTCATCTTCTCCCTTGAGCTTCAGCTCCTTTGATCAGCTCTACCTTCAGGCTTCACTATCTTCAGGGATCTTCAGGCATCAACTTGATCTTCACAGAGTCTTCAGACTTCAATAATCTTCAAGGAATCATCCTCTTCAAGGCCTCAGCTTCTATCTTCAATGGCTCCAATGCTCCAGCAAACAAGATTCAGTTACCAAGATGAGGTGGGGATGTTACAGTACTCACTGACTTCCAAAGGATGCCATTGAGAACTTAACATCAAAGGAAAGGCTCTCTCAAAGTTCTACCTTATAGGGCAAGGTCACTAATCCCTCCAAAGGAGAGAGGTGAATACCCTTAAGGGACTCTATGTCACAGAGAAGAAAGGAGGTGAACAAGACACTCCTTGTTTATTGAAAAAAGTATTCTATCTAGGGCTCTGCCTATGCACCTATGAACCTATAAACAAAACAACAAAAGCTATGCTAGACTCCTCTGCAAGGTCTTCAAAGCTTCCATGATGATCCACAAGGTCTTCAACTCAATCCTCAAAGCTCACACACTCAACAGAGAAGGAAAGAAAACACAACAATACAACTTATGCCTTTAAGCAACACACATACTATCCATACATTCAAAAATCAATGAAAAATACTAAAACACCATGCAATATTCTAGTAAAATTCTAGGGTATTCTATACATACTTACCCTTAACCCATATATTCCCCATACACTAATTTGGCCTATAAACCCCAAAACAAATTTGTTCAAGTCTACCTACACAACCTAAAACCCTAATTAGAGCACCTAAATGTCCAACAACCAAACTACATCAAATTTTAATCTACAAATCAAGAGATAAATCCTACATGAAACTAGGGTTCAATATCTAACTATGCCAAAAAAGAATGGCTCAAAAATCCTAAGGGAAAGTCCTAAAACAATTCATAGAAAATGAGATATCAACTAAAAGAAAATAAATGCCCTATTTAAAGGAAAATATCACCAAAAATTCTACATTAAAAATAAAATCCTATTTTTATTTTTATAATTTTCTACACATTATTATCTAAACATAGCAAAAAGAAAGAACAAAAAATCATTATTTTTCATTTACTTATGAATTTTTAAAGATGGCAAAAATATTAAAAGAATTAAAAAATAAGAGAAAACAAAATAAAGGGGAGGGGGCGAAAACAGTAAGGCGGATCAGTTCATTTTCTAATGGGCCTGATCATGGTAGGGTGCGAATAGAACACGGGTAAGCCCACACACCCTTCATTAAACCAAACGACGTCGTTTGGCTTTGAATTTTTCCCTCCGTTTTCTAAGTTTAATTTCCAACCGTGCGATGAGGTCTTCAGTCAATGATTGCTAGCCTGATCCAACGATGCACACGCGTCTTCAACCTTAAGACAAGAAGCTAGGGTTTTGGAACCTCCATGGAAGCCATGCACGTATACACTTCAAGCTCTCTGTTCTCTCTCCACAAGCCACAATTCATCACGATGTAAACATCAAAATCGTTCAGAATCTCTCCCTCTACAAGACTGCGGTCATAGTATGTTTTAAAACTCAATGCAACTCTCAATCCGATCGTGACAAGTCCTTGGTTCACTTGAAATGCACTGCAACTTATCATCATAATTCTTGCTCCAACCTATACTGATCTAACCTACACGTTATGGTGATCATTCTAAACTACAAAACTGAGTTCATCATGCACTAACCTACGAGTTTCAGATCCAAACAGTTTTAACACCCTGCTATGAACTATCACCAATTTGCACTAAACTAACCAGAAATGTTCCTCTATCATTCTACATCACATCTAAACTAACAACCTAATGTAAAACTATCTAAATCAAGCTAATGAAAGTAATTTGCACCTGAAGCAAAATCTTGGAGATGTTGATGAAGCTCGTGGATCTGATGCTTTGGATGCTTGGATCTTGATCTACTATTGCTACACTCAATTCTGTTTGCAAAACCTTGACGAATCTTGCCTTGAATCTTGAGATCTACTTGAACTTGCAACTTGTATCTTGATGAAGAAAGTGCACGAAATTGAATCAATTGCAATCAGAACTTGGTTGAATTCTACTCCATGATGATGGTTGAATATGGTGAAATCAATATTGATGATGATTGATGAAGGTTTTGTGAAATTGGGATGAAATTGCAATGAGAGAGAATGAGAGAATTTGTGAAGTGTTTGCCAAAAAATGAGGATCCAACCCTTGCTCAATTTTCATTTCATGATTATATAGCACTCAATGGAAGTTTCCAGAACAATCTTGCACTTTCCCTTGCATTCCAAGCTTGATCCAATTTTGTTATGTTTCTTTAATCATAAGTAACCTTAAGTAACTTTTATTTTTTTCACTAAACTCAAAAATTTTCTTGAACCATTGTCTTTAGAATGGTTTTTCCAATCAAAATGATATATTGGATGACCTATTTTGGATTTCTAGATCCTCCAAACCAATTTCCAATTTCAACTTTTTAAACTTATAAGCCATTTTTAGTTCATTTTTGACCAATCATGCAAATCCATGCTATGAGCTTTTCCAACAATTCATGACCTTCTTTCTAGACTTAAAATCACATTTTGAACAACTTTCATGTTTTGAGTTTTTCAATTTGAGGCTTGGAAATAGGAGATATGGCATTTGCTTAAAAGTGACCTATAACTGACAAATGACCAAAATACCCCTGTCTTGTTCAAACCATCAGTTGAGTTCCAAAAATCCTATCAAGGACTTCTACTACTCAAATTAAAGCTAAGAAGATGCCCTACAACATTCATGTTGACCAAGAAATCATAGGAACCATCCTACTAGGGCAAAAGTTGTCTGCAAGTTGGGTGACTTTCAAGGACCCAGATTCACACACCTCAACTGACCTGTAATTTGTCAAAACCATAACTTGAGCTCTGCAACTCCTATCAAGGACTTCCACCACTCAAATTAAAGCTAAGAACAAGCTCTACAACATTCATGTTGTGGGGAAGATGAGATATCAATCACATCTAGAGCTAAACTGCCTGGAAGATAGGGATCAAACTAGGGTTTTTTCACTGCCAATCCTCAGAAACCCTAACTCAAAACTTCTCCAACTCCTCAATCATGATTAGTTGGCCTAGGAATCATCTTTATAACATATCCATACATCATTCCATGATCTCATGGCCCCTGGATTAGGTCTCAACCTTCTCCAAATCTTCAGCTGATCTAGGGTTGACCCAGTCAAAACCCTAATTCTACCATTCATGGTTGAATCTCCTGAATTCTTGCACAATGACTTCTCTGGGCTTCATGATGGCTATCAAGACATCTCATAAACTTTCTCAGAGCTTCAAGTTCAATCTCAAAGTCTCAGAATCATCTGAGGAGCTCCCACAACTCTCAAGCTATGCAGCACACAACCTTGGTTTCAACCAATTCTTCTGAGGATCTCTTGAACTTTCTGATGAAAGTATCCACTTTCAAACACTTGATGGATAAATAATTGTTGGTCAAATTTTGGGGTGCAACAGCTCTTCCCGGGGATTCAGTCTACGCTGTTAGTTTCGGTGGTATTTCGGTATCCGGTTTTTCTTACCGTTTATTTTGTTGCGTTCTCGCATTTTATGTTCATTGATTTGTCTTTCTAGATTTATTTCTCAATTTTGGCATAGATTTTAAGTAGATAGTTTCATCTTTTATTTTCTAGTTTAGATATTTTAGTTAATATAGATTTTAATAGAAAGTATCTCTTTGTTTGTTATTTTCTAGAATTATTTGGTTATTAGAATATTAGGTTTTTATTCTAGAATAGTTTAGATTATCATTTCTTTTAGATTTTAATTAAATCTTTTTAATTTGGTTTAAATTTGATTAAGTTTAGACTAGAATTTAATATTGGAATATTATTTGTTTAGTTATTCTTAGTTTAATTAAGATTTAGATTTTTATGGTTATAATTAGTTGTTATGTTTAATTAATTGTTTGGCTTTTTTTCAAAAGAACACGTTGCATTACTACCTAATTTTAATCAGCTTTTCATGTCATTAGTTTTTTTTAATTTAATTAATTCAGCTTGTATTAATTAGTATTAGTTTAATCATTAACTGCCAGCTTTAATTAATTAATCAACTTTTTAGTCAGATTTCTGCAGGTCCGCGCCATGTGTCATAAGCTGGGACTATAAAGTCCCTTTTCATTTTCTCTCTCTATTCAGCTGACACGAATCCCCATGCAAACACCGGAAGTCTCGGCCGGCGAAATCAATGCCCAATGTCCCTTACGCCGGAAAGCTCATGAGGCTGCCGGAAAATTTATGGTGTTCATCGTGTTCATCATGATTTTCCAGAAACCATATGAATCTTCATCGTCCTCACCATGATTTTTCCAGAACTTGTTCAAACCTTCATCACACCTTCAAATATTTTCCAGATTCTTCATGAACATTCATATGACCTTCATCCTATCTTCATACAACCTCCATAACGTTTTCTAGAATTAATCAAATTCATCACATGTTCATACCATTTTCCATATCTTCAACCCTTCATCATATTCATCCAGATCTAAAACATCATATCCAGATCTACAAACACAACCTCACAATCAAAACCTAGATCCACTGATTTCATGATCTAAACCCAAATTCCGTTCAACAACCTTCAAACACCAATGAACACCACAAACAAACTTCAATTAAAACACCAACCAAACTCAGATCTTCGTCGCAAAAACATCCATGCGAGCTTCATAACCTCCATCAGATCTAATCTCACCGATTCACCATTTTTGCGGATCATCCATAACTTAGAACATCAAACAACCATGAAACCTCAGATCTAAAAACTTTCGATTCAACAAATCATCAACTCTAGATCGGAAGAACATCTTCATCCATATTTTTCGTCACAAACTTTCAACCCCATGAATATTTTCCAGAAAACAATAACAAATCCCATTCGAACCCTCACCTCCACCATGAAATGACGTTCGTCACCATCTCAACTCTGCCAAGCGACTAAAGCTCCAAACCCTCCGTAACTTCAAACCTCATGAGCAACAACCTCGAGCTTCAACATCTGCGAGATTCACCCGATGAACGGTTCCAGCGCCATTTTCATTGAACAACAACAGAACAGAAGGAAAGGGTTAGACCTGAGGAAGGGGAGTTTTGAGAAGGAGAAATGTCTGGAATGGGGAGGATTGTGTAGGAAGAGGTTGTTAAAAAAACAGAGAGCTGAAGATAGGAAGGAAGATGGGAGTTCTGATCGGCGGCGGCAATGGGTCAGAGGTGACGGGCTAGGGTTTTTGGCCAAATGAAGAAGAAGAGCCCTCATGGACCATGCAGATTTGAGTTAGTGGGCCTTTCCGGCCCATTCCTTTTCATTTTCAGATCCTGCACCCCCGTGTTTCCTCATTGCACTCTCCCGTTTGGTTTGTTGTTTGTTTGTTTAGGAGTTGGGCTCAAGGCCCAACCGGTTTCCTTGGACTGTACCCCCATTACTCATTACTGCACCTCCCCCTGTGGCTTTTTATTTTATTTTATTATTGTTTTTGTGAATACTTTTTGTATAGAAATTTATGTATATTATTTTCATTTGTTATGTAAATACTATTTTACTATTTTATTTTTTTTAGAATATTATAGTTTTATTTTTCTTTTAAAGTATTATATGTATATATTAAATATATAGAATTTTTATATTCTATTTTCTTCTCAATTTCTTTTAATATTTCTTTAGGATTTTTTTTCTTTTAGAATTTTATTTTATTTTAGAAGTTGAATTCTTATTTCCATTTGTTATTGGACTTTCTTTCCATCTCATTTTCATTTTGTAGGTCGATTACGAGACCTTCGTAATGCGTTATTAATCAGATTGTTGATGGATAATGTAGGATCCGAGAGATTTTTATTTCTCTCCTCTTTTCTTCTTCTGATTTTATTTTCGACTTTCTTCTGTGTTGGTCCGTGTGACACGATTCAATTGGAGAGTGATTCTCATTATCATTTCTCTATCTTGTCTTTGACACGGATATCAACACACTACCTCTTGGGGTTTGACTTTATTCATAAGTCGAATTATGACGGTTCAGCGTCACATTGGTTCTGATTCGAAACGTCTTCATCAAGGATCAAAAGAGGAAATGCTTGGAATGGAGCTTGCACGCAAAAGTCAAGGGTCAACGGAACCACTCTGCTCGGTAACATTATTTTTATTTCATCTCTTTTATTCAACCGTCGAGTGTTGTGAGTTGTAGTGTTAGATACATGGGAAATGATGAATGAGGGGCTTCCTCTCACTCGTCTAGAGTGTTTAGCGTACACCCTTTGGGTGATATACGACGCATTCGCTCCTACGTCTTAGGACTTGGCATGTGCGTCCCGTTCCGAACCTTTTTTCTCTCGCATCCTAGCGATTGAGACCTCCCCATTTTCTCTCGCATTCTGGCGATTGAGTTCCCTTCTCTTGCCCCAACCATTTTCCGTTGTTGGCTGAACTACAACTGCTCTGATTTCTCTTACCAAACGAGAATATATAGGCATAAGATGCGATATCCTAGCGAGCACACTAACAACTAATTTCTCTTTTCTCTCGCTGCCGTGCGTTCGAGACATTCCCACTGACGACTAACCTTCCATTTCTCTTGCCCTAGCGCATTCGAGACCAGGCCGTCAGTCTAGTTCCCGTAGGTTCCCGTACCTTTAAACCTCGACATACTACGTCCGTTCTACCGCAAATAGGTAACGCCTAAGTCTCCAATGGTCGAGCAGCATACACCTAACTACTAGAATGTGTGGGTTAGTATCATCAATCTTTTCTCTCACCCCCGTGTGATCGAGAATACCCTTTGCTTACCTGTAGTTAGCCTGAACTACGTTTTTCTCTGATTTCTCATGCCAGATGAGAATATGTAGGCACAAGACGCAACATCTTGGCGAGAAATCTCCCCCCGTTATTTCTTGAACTACGTTTACTCTGACTTTTCCATTGCACGAGGGAATACGTAGGCATAGAGTGACGATGCTCTATCGAGTCAGTTCTTTCCGTTTAGCTTTAGCAGCCGTAGATTAGATTGTTTTTCACCCATAAACTAGACAACCCAATGCGTGGATCCCGTCCAGTACGACGGACGTGAGAGGTGCTAATACCTTCCCCTCGCGTAACCGACTCCCGAATCCAGACATGGTTGCGATGACCTTGTCTTTCCCTTTTTCGTCAGGTTTTTCGGATCGCTTCCTTTCCCTCTCTTTGGGATAAATAACGAAAGGTGGCGACTCTTCTGTTTTTGCCAGGTGTTTTTCGTAGTTGCGACAGCTGGCGACTCTGCTGGGGACAAGAATATGCCCTATGCGAGTCAATCCTACCACTTGTCTGTTTGGTTTGTGGGTGTGTTTATTTGTATGATGTATTTTGTATATTGCTGTACTTACATTTTCCGCACTATATTATCATCTGTTGCTGTTGTGTTGTTGGGTGGTTGTTCCTTTGAGAGATAAGCCAAAACCCAGGCTTGAGTACACACCTAGCATTAGTAGTGGAAAGTAGTGGTGGATGTTCTTGCTTTGCTCGTACTAGGTCACCATGAAATTCGCGCTCGGACGGGATCCTCTTTGATGATTTCTTTTCTGGCCCTTTGGGCTATAAGGGATTTTGGATTTGAGGGTTATCGACTCTGGGGACCGATCATTTGTGAGTCAGCTATGTGAGGCCGCTTCAAGAGATTATGATGCCAAACCAGAAATGGTGAACGTATCATCATTTCTGGAAAGTCTGTGACGCTGATGAATGCATAGGATGATGTACCTTGTCAGTTTAGGTCCATACCCGTGAGTGGGAGGGTTTTTGCAGGAAACTTGACTTCCAGTGAACCCGGTATTTTGGTTTATCTCTTCAGAGAGAACTTACTCAGTCAGCAGCGCAATAGTATTCAGGGCTTTGTGGGGGCTCTGATCCCGTGTTTATTGCATCTTGCATTGCATTTGCATAAGCATCTTTGCATATCATTTCTCCAGCTAGCAAGAGCTCTTATCCATCCTTTGTTTTGCTTCAGAAGGTGATTATTCGGTGACCGTTCTAAGCAAGTGTTGATTGTTTGAAGACGACCAAGTGTTTGAAGCAGAATCAAGCAGTGAAGTCATTTGAAAGTTGTTGGTAGCTATATCAGGGAACGACTTCCAGAATGTTGATATGGAGAGAATTTTCTTCCAAGGTGCAACCACAGCTTCTAGACCAAGAGTTAGCAGACATGTTCATAAACTCCTTGCAGAGCCCGTACTTTGAAAGGATTCTTGGGATTGCACCGAACTTCTCTGAATTGGTATTAGCGGGAGAACACATTGAAAATGGTATAAAGACTGGAAAAATTCAGAATGTCTCGAGTAGTCAGGCCAGTGAAACAGAATCTCTATGTAGCTCCCAAACTGAAGAAGAAAATGTGATCAGTGCAATCATGACAGATGTTGGTTATTCTCGAGGTGAATCGGTGAAATCTTTTGGTTCTTCATCTTCTCAGCGGTCACCATCTTTTGTGTCTCGTTGTTCTGGACAGACAATTGTGCCTAGGGCACCAAATCAGAAACTTCGGGTCGCTCCTCTTGCAAATCAACGAACCCATGGCCGAGGTTATCCGAATCAGCGTCAGAATCAGAACAGGCCTCGCAACAACTTGGAAAGAAGGACTGCTCATTTTCATCATGTTCCTGTGTCGTACAGCCAGTTTCTGCCACATCTGATTCAGAACTCTTTTGTGGAGCCTAAGACTCTTAAGCATGTGCCAGAACCTTACCCTCCTGGGTAAAATCCCCATGAGCATTGTGGATATCATGGAGGATCCATGGGGCATTCAACCGAAGATTGCAAGGCTTTTCAGGCAAAAGTGCAGCAGTTGATCGACAAAGGGTGCATTTCCTTTCCAGAAGGAGTTTTGGTTGTTCATGTCAACCTCTCAGCTGTCTAAGCTCGCAGATTCAGAGGGACATCTCCAGAAGCCAGTGGTCTAGACAAGTAGACGTCCTCAACATTGGCAGTCCTTGGACTTTTTATCATTTGAATTTGTAGTTTCTTTTCTGTTAGTTGCTACTTGCTGTTAAACATTGTGTTTTGAATGGTAATATTAATGAAGTGATTATGCATTTTTCTGAATTAATCATGTTGCTTTCGCTCATTTTTGCACAGCACAGACACTTGCACTTTTATCCACTCCACTTTATCACTATTGATTAGCAAAGATTGGAGGGAGGATGACGAAAACTGAATACCCATAACTGATGATTGTATGCTTTCGGATAAAACCCAGTTGTGACGTACATGCATTGTTTTGAATCCCCTAAACACCAGAGATATAAGGAGTTAGTCCATAGTTAACCACTTTGAGCCTAGAAGTAGGAGTTTTCTTTCAGACTTTTAAACCCTCACATCTTAACCTGGGGCAGGGTAGTTTTCAATTAGCTTGACCGAGCGTTCAAATGTTACGGAGGAGTGTTTCCATTCATGGACCAATCACATCTTATTCCTCTCAAGAGGTCGTACCTCATCAACCACAATGGTTAAACCTCACCAATCAGGAGTGAGACAGTTACAACCTTTTCGAAGGAATTAAGACAACCAGTTTCGCATGACTTATTCAAAAGAAAAAGAAGGAAAAAGAAAAAAAGAAAGCCCGCTAAGTAAAAAGAAACGAAAAGCTAGAAAGCAAATACTTAGGCAAAAATGTGGCATCCCGCTGGACTTCAAAATCAAAAGAACTCAAAAAGAGTCAGTCCAGGCAAAAATTAGGGAATACAAGAATAAAAAAGAGAGGATTTCAAAAGAAAAATCTTCAAACAAGGACAAAGTTGTGTGGATACAGACACTGAAAACAAAAGGGGTAACTGTCACTCTGAAACATTGTGAGTTCCTTAACCATCGCTCCTACCATTCAATAAACCTTTTGAAGGTGAGCGCTTGTGCCGAGTTAACTGAATGTAGGATTAGAGATCATCACGGAGAAGGGGTGAGTACAAATCATACTTTGAGCCTAATATCCTTTGTTTCAATAACCGTGAACCCGACCACGATACAACCCTTAAAAGACCTAACTGAGGCGGGGTTTATTATGAAGGCATACCACAATGAGGTTGAGTAACCTGACTCCTACATGATTTTCTAGTCATATCCTTGTTGTATCTTTCACTAATCAAATCAGCACTGCGTTTGGACTTTTGGTTCATTCTTCTCACTATCACGACACTCGATAAGTGACATGTCTTTCAAAGTTTGCATGAACACTGTATTAAAATTACCATTCGTGAGCAAACAATTTTAATTGCAGGTCAGTGATTAACATGGAGGAAATTCCAACAGAGAATAATCGAACAGGATTGATTCATTCAGAGGTCTAGATCAGAATTGTGTATACTTTGAAACCCTATGAATCTGGGGCATTGGCTTCAAGTGAGTTTGGAATCAGTTAGTCTGAGGACAAGTCCCGAAGCATCGGTTGATTATAGGGCAAACCATTCAAGAAGCAGTTGATCAGAGGTGAATCATCTTGAGATTCCACCAATCAGGGGCAATCACCTGGAGTTTCTCTGAGTTGAGGGAAGATCCCTCCATGTTCAATTAGACCAGGTTAAGTCGCTTCAACGCTCATTCAGGGGTAAGCTACTGCAAGAGTATATTGAAACCAACCATGCTAGGAGTTGGTTAATCAAGGATGAATCCTTTTGTTGTACAAATTCTGGGGCAAGCCATCTCGAGATTGTCTCATGGCAAGCTATTTTCTTCTCAAGGTGAACACTTTCCCAGAGAATCGGACTGGGGGCAAGTTGAATCACACTGGGGAAGTTACTCAAGTGAGTTTATTCTCCCCAACAAGAGTTGAGTGTCGGGGAATCGTGCCATTACCCTATTAAATAACCTTAACCTTCCGAAAAGGCCTTGCTGTCATTGGACTGTCATTCCACAGCCTAAACTTGTTACCTGTCAAAACCTTGTAACCAAAGCCTCCAAATCCCAGTTCTCGTCTGGTCAACCCATTGCTAAACTTCAGTTCTCGTCTAGTACCTATCAAGCTTTTCAACCAGTTCCCGTCTGGTCACTTTTCTTTAACCTACTATTTAACCAGTTCTCGTCTGGCTAACACAGTCCCAAAGTCCAGTTCTTGTCTGGCAAACCAAAAATCAGTTCCCATTTGATACCAAAATCTAGAAGTCAGTTCTCGTATGATAACCTACCCCTTTTGCCACCAGTTCTCGTCTGGTAGTCTTCCCTCGAATGCTAGTTCTCGTCTAGTATTTCCCTCTCAAATCCACTTTTGTTGGTAACCAGAAATAAATCCTTATCACCATAAACCTATCGTCAGCCCTAAACCAGAAAAAGCTTAAATATACTTGGCACGGTAACTCCCAGTAACTCATGTTATCACATTCCTCGACACGAGGCTTGATTGATTTCAGTTCTCCATGATTGGTATTCTGCATTCCCTATGTTGATATTGTTAAATCAGGAATATCTAGCCAGTAGAGATGTGCAGATCAAGATTATCCTCAGCGGGTCAAGATTATTATCCTTGGTAGAGTGTTGGCCACCCCCAGCAGATGGGTTGTGTATTCTCAGTAGGTTGAGATTAAAGTTTTCCCTGACAGGAAGATTTGGGTTTATTTCCCCAGCAGTGGGACGAATGTGTTGTTGTTATCCCCACAGAGTCCAAGTTGTTGGCTCTTTTCCCTTCAGAGTCTAGGTCATTGACTCATTCCCTAAACAGAGGTTGATATTTTATTCTCATTTACCCCAAGCAGAGGTCGATGTTGTTTCCCTCACGGAGTAGTCTGTAGCGGAGATAGATTATTCCCAGCTGTGTATCCCCGACAGGTTGGATTTTGATTCTTCCCCAGTAAAGTTGCCACTTTCAGATGAGTATGTTGTATCCTATAAGGACTTTGGTGTCCTATGAGGCCGTCTAGGGTTGTTTTTCCTCGGTAAAGCGAGATTAAATTTCAGTGGTTGATTATGTTTCCTCTGCAGAGTCGTTGATTCCCCAGTAGAGTGGACATCTTTCTTCCAGCCGAGGCATTTGTTTCCCAAAAGAGTCGTGTTCTGGTTGGCCATCCAGGGCGTTTTCTCAACAGCATTTGATCTGATCCCCCGTGGAGTTGGCTTTCTTCTCTCCAGCATTTATTTTGCTGGAGCGGTTCCTTTGCATTTGCATTGTGCATATCATCTACCCAAATGTGTAGCATTTCCATTTCGTATGGAGCATTACGCCATTTTCAAACATACGCATGTGAAACATAAGCCAGGTGGTTACCGCTCTGTTCTCAGGTGTATTTCTGACAAATGACTAACATTTTTGCCCAAATGGTGTTCAGACCCGACAAGTTTTGATTGACATTCCTTTTACCTAGATGGTGTCCAGACCATGGTAGCTTCAGAGTCGATTTTGTCTGTTGAGTATCTAGACTCCGGTCAATCTAGTTGGGTATCCAGACCCCGATAAAGGTTTTTCTGCCCGAATGGTATCCAGACCATGGCAGTTTCCGTTAGCCCGTGTGGTATCTAAACCATGGCAGCTTCAGATGGTTTCATCTGCCGAGTATCCAAACTCCGATCAATTTCTTTGCGGTATCCAGACCACGGTAATATTTATGATTAAACTCCTTCCTCCGTCGAGTATCCAGACTCTGGTCAATTCTCGAGTGATGGTGTTTTTCTTTCTCCATTGAGTATCCAGACTCCGGTAAAGATTTCCTTGTGGTATCCAGACCACGGTAATTGTTGTTATTGTGCTTTGTCCGTCGAGTATCCAGACTCCGGTAAAGGCAGTTGGGTGTCCAGACCCTGATGGATATATTTGTGATACTTTGCCTCGTCCGTTGAGTATCCAGACTCCGGTCGCCTTTGTTAAGCATTCAGGCTCCGATTATTTCGTCGAGCATCCAGGCTCTGGATTTTACATTGAGTGTTCAGACTCCGATTTATTACGTTGAGTATCCAGACTCTAGAAAATTTCGTTGGCTCATTTTGTTCGTTGAATATCCAGATTCCGTCATTTTGAAATGTTATTCTTCAGCCTATATGGTATCCAGACCATGGCTCAATTGTGGGTGGACGAGTTCATCTTATTGTGTTTCTCCAACAAAGTTAGTTAGTTATGTTTCTCTCATTTTCTCCGAGCCAGAGTTGTTTGTTTAAGCCTCTCTTCCCCAGCGGAGTATTTTTGTGATCAGTTCACCTATTTTTCGGAGATTTTTGTTCCAGTATATTAGAGTTTATGGTTCTGTTTTTGCGATTGGAAAATTTCTGGGTTCTTTGGTATTCAACCGTCTTTTACCTTTGAATGTTTGAAAGTCGTTCGCTTTTCAACCCTTCAGGTCCAAGCCGTTTGAATAGTGGCAGCTGTTGTACCCAAAAATTTGACCCACCGTTTCTCGTAATTTGGCTTATGTTTCGTTTCATTTGCATTTGCATTTGCATACCGCATACTGTGCATTTTTTGCAGCCGGATTGAGTTTATTAGGGTTACAGCCCTTTCTCGCGTCTCAAGAGATTCAAACCAGTTCGAATAAACAGGTTTATTTTGGAAGTGGTGCTCTTCCCAGTGATTCAGTCTATGCTGTTGGTTTCGGTGGTATTTTGGTATCCGGTTTTTCTTACCGTTTATTTTGTTGCGTTCTCGCATTTTATGTTTGTTGATTTGGTTTTCTAGATTTATTTCTCAATTTTGGCATAGATTTTAAGTAGATAGTTTTATCTTTTATTTTCTAGTTTAGATATTTTAGTTAATATAGATTTTAATAGAAAGTATCTCTTTGTTTGGTATTTTCTAGAATTATTTGGTTATTAGAATATTAGGTTTTTATTCTAGAATAGTTTAGATTATAATTTTTTTTAGATTTTAATTAAATCTTTTTAATTTGGTTTAAATTTGATTAAGTTTAGACTAGAATTTAATATTGGAATATTATTTGTTTAGTTATTCTTAGTTTAATTAAGATTTAGATTTTTATAGTTATAATTAGTTGTTATCTTTAATTAATTGTTTGACTTTTTTTCAAAAGAACACGTTGCATTACTACCTAATTTTAATCAGCTTTTCATGTCATTAGTTTTTTTTAATTTAATTAAGTCAGCTTGTATTAATTAGTATTAGTTTAATCATTAACTGCCAGCTTTAATTAATTAATCAACTTTTTAGTCAGATTTCTGCAAGTCCGCGCCATGTGTCATCAGCTGGGACTATAAAGTCCCTGTTCATTTTCTCTCTCTATTCAGCTGACATGAATCCCCATACAAACACCGAAAGTCTCGGCCGGCAAAATCAATGCCTACCGTCCCTTACACCGGAAAGCTCACGAGGCTGCCAAAAAATTCATGGTGTTCATCGTGTTCATCATGATTTTCCAGAAACCACATGAATCTTCATCGTCCTCACCATGATTTTTCCAGAACTTGTTCAAACCTTCATCACACCTTCAAGTATTTTCGAGAATCTTCATGAACATTCATATGACCTTTATCCTATCTTCATACAACCTCCGTAACTTTTTCTAGAATTTATCAAATTCATCACATGTTGATACCATTTTCCAGATCATCAAACCTTCGTCATATTCATCCAGATCTACAACATCATATATAGATCTACAAACACAACCTCACAATTAAAACCTAGATCCACTGATTTCATGATCTAAACCCAGATTTAGTTCAACAACCTTCAAACACCAACGAACACCACAAACAAACTTCAATCAAAACACCAACCAAAATCAGATCTTCATCGCAAACACATCCATGTGATCTTCATCACCTCTGTCAGATCTAATCTCACCGATTCACCATTTTTGCGGATCATCCATAACTTACAACATCAAACAACCATGAAACCTCAGATCTAACACGTTTGATTCAACAAATCATCAACTCTAGATCGGAAGAACATCTTCATCCATATTTTTCGTCACAAACTTTCAAACCCATGAACATTTTCCAGAAAACAATAACAAATCCCATCCGAACCCTCACCTCCACTATAATCATCACCGTGAACAGTATATCTCAAGCCATAAAGATCTTCAAATAACTCCATGAAATAACGTCTGTCACCATCTCAACTCCGCCAAGAGACTAAAGCTCCAAACCCTCTGTAACTTCGAACCTCATGAGCAACTACCTCAAGCTTCAACATCTGCGAGATTCACCCGATGAACGGTTCCAGCGCCATTTTCGTTGAACAATAACAGAACAGAAGGAAAGCGTTAGACCTGAGGAAGGGGAGTTTTGAGAAGGAGAAATGTCTGGAATGGGGAGGATTGTGTAGGAAGAGGTTGTTAAAAAAAACAGAGAGCTGAAGAACGGATGGAAGAGGGGAGTTCTGATCGGTGGCGGCAATGGGTTAGAGGTGACGGGCTAGGGTTTTTGGCCAAATGAAGAAGAAGAGCCCTCATGGACCCTGCAGATTTGGGTTAGTGGGCCTTTCCGGCCCATTCCTTTTCATTTTCAGATCCTGCACCCCAATGTTTCCTCATTGCACCCTCCCGTTTGGTTTGTTGTTTGTTTGTTTAGGAGTTGGGCTCAAGGCCCAACTGGATTCCTTGGACTGTACCCCCATTACTCATTACTGCACCTCCCCCTGTGGCTTTTTATTTTATTTTATTATTGTTTTTGTGAATACTTTTTGTATAGAAACTTATGTATATTATTTTCATTTGATATGTAAATACTATTTTACTATTTTATTTTTTTTAGAATATTATAGTTTTATTTTTCTTTTAAAGTATTATATGTATATATTAAATATTCAGAATTTTTATATTCTATTTTCTTCTCAATTTCTTTTAATAATTCTTTAGGATTTATTTTTCTTTTAGAATTTTATTTTATTTTAGAAGTTGAATTCTTATTTCCATTTGTTATTGGACTTTCTTTCCATCTCATTTTCATTTTGTATGTCGATGACGAGACCTACGTAATGCGTTATTAATCAGATTGTTGATGGATAATGTAGGATCCGAGACATTTTTTTTCTCTCCTCTTTTCTTCTTCTGATTTTATATTTGACTTTCTTCTGTGTTGGTCTGTGTGACACGATTCAATTGGAGAGTGATTCTCAATATCATTTCTCTATCTTGTCTTTGACACGGATATCAACACGTTACCTCTTGGGGTTTGACTTCATTCATAAGTCAAATTATAATGGTTCAGCGTCACATTGGTTCTAGTTCGAAATGTCCTCGTCAAGGATCAAAAGAGGAAATGCTTGGAATGGAGCTTGCACGCAAAAGTCAAGGGTCAACGGAACCACTCCATTCGGTGACATTGTTTTTATTTCATCTCTTTCATCTCTTTTATTCAACCGTCAAGTGTTGTGAGTTGTAGCATTAGGTACGTGGGAAATGATGAATGGGGGGCTTCCTCTCACTCGTCTAGAGTGTTTAGTGTACACCCTTTGGGTGATACACGACGCATTCGCTCCTACGTCTTAGGACTTGGCGTGTGCGTCCCGTTCGGAACCTTTTTCACTCGCATCCTGGCGATTGAGACCTCCCCCTTTTCTCTCGCATTCTGGCGATTGAGTTCCCTTCTCTTGCCCCCGTGCAATCGAGACCGTTTTCCATAGTTGGCTGAACTACAACTGCTCTAATTTCTCGTACCAGACAAGAATATGTAGGCATAGGAAGCGATATCCTAGCGAGCACACTAACAACTAATTTCTCTTTTCTCTTGCTGCCGTGCGATCGAGACTTTCTCGCTGATGACTAACCTTCCCTTTCTCTTGCCCTAGTGCAATCGAGACCAGGCCGTAGTTCTAGTCTCCGTAGGTTCTCGTACCTTTAAGCCCCGACATACTACGTCCATTCTACCACAAACAGGTAACACCTAAGTCTCCAATGGTCGACCAGCATACACCTAACTGCTAGAATGCGTGCGCTAGTATCATCAATCTTTTCTCTCACCCCCGTGTGATCGAGAATACCCTTTGCTTACCCGTAGTTAGCTTGAACTACGTTTTGCTCTGATTTCTCATGCCAGATGAGAATACGAAGGCAGAAGACGCAACGTCTTGGCGAGCAATCTTCCCCCATAGTTTCCCGAACTACGTTGACTCTGACTTTCCCATTGCACGAGGGAATATGTAGGCATAGAGCGACAATGCTCTATCGAGTCAGTTCTTTCCGTTTAGCTTTAGTAGCCGTAGATTAGACTGTTTTTCACCCATAGACTAGACAACCAAATGCGTGGATCCCGTCGAGTACGACGGACGTGAGAGGTGATAATACCTTCCCCTCACGTAACCCACTCCCGAATCCAGACATGGTTGCGATGACCTTGTCTTTCCCTTTTTCGTCAGGTTTTTTCGATCGTTTCCTTTCCCTCTCTTTGGGATAAATAACGAAAGGTGGTGACTCTTCTGTTTTCCGCCGGGTGTTTTTCGCAGTTGCGACACATAGCTGAACCTGAGTCGATTGCATCTGATAGAAAAGACCTGCATGATGATGTTATGTTTATTATGCGATGCAACAAACAAAACACATTGCCATTTTTCTATTTAATATAAATGCGAAACAAAAACAAGACAAACAGGGATCACAATATTTGAATGCGAAAACGTCCTTTATTTAATGATAAAGTGTGAATAACAAGAGGCCCCACAAATTAGGTCACTACGCCTTGGGCAGAACGTAGGATTGAACATAATCAAAACAATAAACATTACTCTGCAGCAGTAACATGAATGACTTCTTCAGTAGTCCAGTTGCACAGCTTCTGGCCAGGAGTACATGGACGAATCTAGGTATCCATATCGCAGTCACTGTCACCTTCATCATCTCCAATGGCATTAATCCTGTCAAATATCACACCACTGCTGGTGAATTGCACAGGTCCCCTGAACCTCGGAATTCTTTGAGAAGAACTAGAGTGTTTGTATCCTAGGCCGAACTTGTCCTGCTTGACGGGAACATTAAGAACTTGGCCCCACTTCTGAGACGAGCTGGATTCTACGATAGCACGAGCCTCCTTGAGCGATGACGTTGAAACCTCTGGGCCTTTGGCTTCTACAGGATACTTCCCCTGAATCTGAACTGTTTCGAATGCCTGGAAGAGTGTTTCGTGGATCTCCCCGTCCACTTCCACGTATTTGAAGGATGACAAATGGCTGACCATAATGTCCTCTTCGTTGCATACCGTGACTATTGTTGCACCCCAAAATTTGACCAACCGATTCTCCTATCTGACTCGTGGTTTAAATTCATATTCGCAAATCAGACGCGTGATATTTGTGCACAAGCAGGGGATATCAGAATTTACAGCCTGATTATCATCTATCAGATATGGTAGATCCAGTCCAGATCACCAGGGTTTTACTTTCGGGAAATTGTGCGCTCCTCGGTGATTTTCAGCTTGCACAGTAATTTTGAGGATATTCTGATGTCCGGGGATCTCTGTTCGATTCGATCTGGTCTCGTGCGCTCTTTTATGGGGGTCATTTGCATTCATCTGCATTTTTAGGATTTTAATAGACTTTTGTGAATTTTAGATAGGCTTTATAGATTTTTCTGGAATTTAAATAGGGTTTTTTTGTATTTTTTAATAGTTTAATTCTTTTTTAGAATTTTATAGGTTTTTTAAATAGATTTTTAGAATAAATAAGATTTTAAATAGTTTTATCCTTTTTAGAATAATATAGTTTTTTCTTTTAATAATAGTTTAGAATTTTATATGAATTTTAAAATAGATTTTTTAGAATATAGGTAATTGTTTTAGATAATATAGGAAATATTATAGATTTTTCTTATTAGTTTTAAATAGATTTTAATAGATATTAAATAATGGTAGAACTTTAATAAGAGATTAGGATAATATAGAATTAATTAGATTTTTAATCACTTTTTAGAGTTTAATTAGGTTAATCATTTTTTAGATTTAATTAGGATTTTAATCATTTTTAGATTTAATTAGGATTAAGATAGTTAATTTTTGATTTAGTCAGTTAATTAGGCTTTAATGTTCATTTAGTTTTAAGTAAGTTTTAATTCAGTTTTACAGTTTTTTTTTGGTTATTTTCGTTTGGGCTTTAGTGCAGCCCAATGCAGTTTTTGTTCAGTATTATGGGTCCAGATTCGTCCAAAAATGATCCAGCAAGTCCAGCAATTCCCAGACTTCTCCAGAAGCTTCTAGAAAGTTCCAGGCGTCTCAGTGCTTTAAATAGTAGCACGCCACGTGTGAGCAGGAGGGAGGGCCCACGCGTTTCGCATTGATCACAACACCTCACACACTCAGAAGCCCCCAGCTTACGCCACGCGTCCCACTCAGCCACCGCTTCCTCTCTCTCTCTGTGCATGCGCGCCACGCGTTGCACCTGCAGCAGTCCCTCTGCCACCTGCCATCACCACAGCTGATCACCGGAGCATCGCAGGGACTTCGCCGCCGGGCATGCAGACGCCCTGAGCCGCCGTCCAACCGTCTTCCGGCCACCGTCTTTCTCGCCGGAATCCCCACACATCCAGAAATCTCCAGAAATCCACTTCTTCACTCCGATCGTCTCCGATCTCCTCCGTTCCCCTTCGTCTCCACCTCGCCGGAAAACCCGTACTCACCGGAAACTTCACAATATTTTCCAGAACATCATCAATATCCATCGTTCTTCAACACCATCAAACCTCCTTTGTTCTTCACGAAGTTTCCCAGAAAAGCTTTAGAACTCCATAGTTCTTCAATCCTTTCCCAGAACATCATCGTTCTTCAACATTGATCGTCAAGAGTTTCGTGGATTCATCAGGAACCTTCATCCTTCGATTCGTTTTCCAGAAGATCTTTCTGAGCTTCATCTGAACCTTCAACGAAACTCAAGAACGCCTTCAGCCTGTTCTTGCTTCATCCAGGTACGTAGCACTCCGATCTTGTTTCATGTTCGTCTATGTTGGCAACACAGCTTCAGCTTCAGTTATTTTACTGTGAGTAGCGCTTGTTTAGGGTTGTATTTGATTCGTGTTTAACTATGAGAGAACGGTGAGATTATTGTGCTGATTCGTTTGAGTGTGGTGAGATGTATGAAGTCTTGTTAGGGTTCTTTTTTCTGGGAATGGTGTGAGAGTGGAGGATGAGTTGCAGAGCGAGGACGAGAGGGCGACGGCTAGCTCAGTTTGATGAACAGTGTTAGGGTTTGGGAGAGGGATTAAGTTTTGTTCACTGAATAATTGGGTTAGGGTTAGGGTATTGGGCTAAGCCCAAGTGCGTTTGCTGAAGCGCACCCCCCATTTGCTCAATTCCCCCCCCCCCCCCCCCCCCCCGTTTGAGAGATCAGAGTGAATTAGTTTGGGCCTTAGGCCCTAATGCTAGCTGCACCCCCCCGGGCATAAGCCCATTGAGAGATAACTGGGAAATTGCTAGTCAGCACCCCCCCTGCGTTTTTTATTTTATTTTCATTAAAGGATTTTTTGACTCATCTGGGCCCTGCGCCCCTTTACTTTTAGCACCCCCACCAATGTAAGCCCAATGCATTAACAACTGAAATCCTTGCTGTTTGAACCCCTTCCCCATTTTATTTCATTTCTTTTATTTTGTTTTCCTTTTATATTTTCATGTTTGTAAATAATTCATAATAAAATGAAAATAATTGTTTTTTAACTCTTCTTTTTTCAGCCATTTCATGAAAATGTTTAGAAAATTAAATAAAAATAAAAATGTCATTTTGTTTTTTGTTTGCTATTTTTTGTATATTTTCCATTTAATTTTCTTTTTAATATTCTTTAGTGCATACATATCATTAGAAAATTCATGAAAAATAGTAGATTTAGTCAAATAATTCCATTCTTTTTTCTATATGTTCGTAATTCAATTTAGGATTTTATTAAACAAAAACATTAGTTTAATCATGCATTTTCATTTTAATTGCATTTTTTACATGTTTATTGATTTTAAAGTGTATTTTGTGGATGCGTCTGCCTTGTTGATTTTGGTTATTTCATCTGGTAATGAATTTTGCTTTGGTTTTTTTAGTATGTTGCACTAGACTAATGCATGTTCCCCTTAGATTTTTCATAGATTTTTTAGAGGTTGATTGATATTGTTTTAGGGTTATAGAATAGAGACTTCACAGCTAGTTGGTAACCCTTGGCCATTCATATGTTAGGATTTGTTTAGTAGCCTTAGAAGTTGACTTAGACTTTGAGATCTGATCTTGGGATCATAGAGCCATGTAGGTTTCCCCTAGATGTTTGATAGATTTTTGTAGGGTGTTCTGTTATTTTTTGTCTGAGTTTGAGGATAGGAGAAGTCTTGATGGCTTCTGACTTTGAAGTTCAACTGTGGTTGAACTTCAGAGATAGTTTCTTGTGGTTTGAGGATCTGTGGTTTCTTCTTGAAGATGGAGGCTGGATGAAGTCCTGTTGGAGCTTGCAGAGATGCATTGGATTGAGGTTTAGTCTAGGAGCTTGTGCTTTGTTTGTGAGGTTCGAGATCCTGAAGCTTGAAGGGAGTTTATGGTACTTTCCTGAGGAAGGCACTATGAATGACTTTCATTCTTTCTTCTCACCTCTTTCTTAAGTATCCAGTGATGTTGGAGCCGACTTGTGAGTTTAATTTCTCCTGAGGAGGAATGTAAACTGATCACATGTTGTTGAGCCACATGGGATACAATTCCTAAGTGGAAGCCTCCTAGTACTTTCCTGAGGAAGGTCCTATGGGTCTATTCACTTAGTTCCATTAGTTTATCTAGGCTTTCTTAAGTATCCAGTGATGTTGGAGCCAACTTGTGAGTTTAATTTCTCCTGAGGAGGAATGTAAACTGATCACAGTTGTTGAGCCACGTAGGATACGATTCCTAAGTGTCAGCCTCCTAGTACTTTCCTGAGGAAGGTCCTATGAGTCTGCTCACTTAGTTCCCCTAGTTCAGATAGGATTTCTCAAGTATCCAGTGATGCCGGAGCCTTCATGTGAGTTTAATTTCTCCTGAGGAGGAATGTAAACTGATCACAGTTGTCGAGCCGCATAGGATACGACTCCTGAGTAGTAACCTCCTGGTACTTTCCTGAGGAAGGCGCTATGAGTCTGTCTGCTTAGCTCCCTTTCTCTGGTAAGCTTGTTCTGAAGCTTGGAGACTGGGATTGTTTCCTCTTGCTTAGAGTTTTGCTTAGAATTTTTGCTTAGATCTTTGCTTAGGGTATTGTATAGAGTTTTGTTTAGAGACAGATTAGGAGCTTGTTTCAGGTTTGTTAGGGGCCTTGCCCAGGAGTAGCTTCTTGTTTTGTAGATAGAGGCCCTGCTCAGGGTTAGTCTCTTTGGATTGTTTGACTTGTGTGATGTTATGTTGCATTAGACTTAGGTGTTCATCTAGATAGTTCTGAGTAGGTGCATCTTAGAAGTAGCCTTTGTGTGCATGAGAAGTTGAGGTGGTCCTCCTTCTGCTTGTTTGTTATTGAGTGGCTTTGCTTGTTGGTATTTGGTAGAGCTGAGCTCCCTTGCCTCTGTGGTTTGCGGCCTTCGCGCCTTGTTTGTTTAGTCGTTGCATTCATGCATATTTTCAGTATTCCTTTACTTTGCAGTTTCTTGTTTGTAGTCTAGTCCTGTTGCCATGATCCCTTAGGAGCTCTGACTTCTCCGCTGCGGAGTTGTTATGATAGACATTAGGATGGTCAACCAGGTGTGATAGCAGTAGGTAGATTCCCCTGTTCCTCAGCTATAGTTTTAGGGTTTCCCTTTCCTTTCTGTAGGAGCTTTTGAGTAGCTTAACCCGTAGTTAGCTGAACTACAGCTGCTCTGATTCTTCGTACCAGACGAAGATATGTAGGCATAGGATGCGATATCCTAGAGAGCACACTAACAACTAACCTTTGTTCTCTCGCGGCTGTGCGATCGAGACTTTCCCGCTAACGACTCATTGTTATCCCTTTTCTCTTGCTCGAGCGCATTTGAGACCAGATCGTATTTGTAGGTTCCCGAACCTTGAGGACCACTTTGTTTTCTCACTGCTGTGTGAGAGCCCCTGTTTACCCGTAGTTGGTCGAACTACGTTTGCTCTGATCTTTCATACCAGATGGAAGTACGTAGGCACAGGACGCGATGTCCTGGCGAGCAACCTTTTCCCCGTTTAGTCATAGGTAGTCGAACTACGTTGACTCTGACTTTCCCATTGCACGAGGGAATACGTAGGCCCAGAACACCGTATGTTCTGTCGAGTCCTGTCCTTTTATTTTCTTTTCAGACCAGCCATTAGCGTAGATAGATAACACACCCTTTTACCTATAAACACCAAGCGTGGATCCCATCGAGTACGATGGACGTGAGGGGTGCTAATACCTTCCCCTTGCGTAACCGACTCCCGAATCCAGGTTTTGGTTGCGATGACCATACCTTTTCCCGTCTTTGCGAGGTTTACTTCGAGCGTTTCCTTTCCCGCTCTGAGGGATAAATAACGCACGGTGGCGACTCTCCTGTCAAGCCGGCGCCGATTTTCGCAGTAGCGACAGCTGGCGACTCTGCTGGGGACTTATAGCATCTAGGGACTTTTCCCATCCCTTATGCTGGGACCGTTTCCCATCCCCTACGCGAGTCAATCCTAGCGCTTGGGTGTTTATTTGTTGGGTGTTGTGCATATTGTGTTTTACTTTTCTGCACTTTACTTTTCTGTACCTTTACCTTTCCGCATTTATTTTCCAGCATTATATTATTGTGATTATTGCTGTGGGCAAGGGAGGTTACTGTGAGTGAAAAGCCGGACCTGGGCTTGAGTACACACCTAGATATAGTTGCGGAGAAGTAGTAGACGAACCTGTCTGCTGAGCAGGCACAGTTCCCTACGAAAATCTGCGCTCAGACGAGATTCTTGCAGAGGTGCTCCTTTCCGGTCCTGAGGATCTGAGGGGAGTCCAGACGTGAGGGTTGTCGACTCTGGGGACCGATCATTTGGAAGTCAGCTAAGTGAGGCCTCTTCATGACTTGATGATGCCACTCCTTCTGGGAATCGTATCGTCATTCATGAAAGTCTGTGACGCTGATGACCGCATAGGATGTCGTACCTTTGTCCGTGGATTAGGTTTATCCTACCTGTGAGAGGGACCGGGTTATTGCAGGAAAACTGGCCTCCAGAGACCATGATTCAGTACCGTTATCAGATGGTGTTCTTGATTCATCTCCAGGTGTGTTGTTTGGGTCAGATGGGTTTCTTATCTGAGGTAGAGGCTATTATCAGATGGTATTCTCGGCAGATACAGAGGTTCAGATGGTTTTCTTACCAGGGGATTGATATTTTGAGTATCAGATGATAGTTAGTGTCCTGAGATTCTGGTGACCATGTTGGTTTTCTGTTCTCGATCACAGAGATGTTCCTCTTCAGGCTACAGCATAGCCCCTGTGTTCGCAGATTGCATTATTTATCATATTGCATCATCGCATTACCATTTTGCATACAACTAACGCGTGTGTATTGCAGGTACATATTTTCCCTTCCAGTTCTGGTGTTGGTTCCTAGCAAGACATGGAAAACCTGAAGAGAGTATTGCCCTATAAGTTTCTGTCGCCGAATATCAGTCTATTGTTAGAGTTGATTGCTATTGCTAAGAAGAGGGGAATGGGTGACTTCAGAAAGAGATATGGGAGGATTCTGACCTACGTTTATTAGCCATCTGCCTACGAGACCAGTGGCATCTATACTCTGTTACAGTTCTACGACGCGGAGCTTAGGTGTTTTGTATTTCCCGACTTCGTTTTGGCTCCTACCCTGGAGGAGTACTCTGCACTTCTGGATATACCGATCCGTGAGCGGATGCCTTTCTATCGTACGGACACTGAGCCTAAGCTGGATGAGCTTTCTGCCATCCTGTGCTTGAAAGAGTCTGAGCTGTCGGGGAAGATGATCAGAAGAGGAGACGTATGGGGATTTCCGTTGGATGTCTTGATGGAGAAGGCTCGGGAATATGCCCAGAAGGGTAGCTGGGGTGTTTTTGACGTCATCCTTGCTGTATGTGTGTATGGCATCGTGTTGTTCCCGAACATTCCTGATTTTGTTGATTCTGATGCCTTCCATATTTTGGCGGCGGAGAACCCAGTTCCTACTTTGCTGGGAGATATCCACCATTCAACTCACTACCAGAATGAAAAGCGACGAGGAAGGAATGTGTCTTGCTGTGTACCTCTCCTATGCAGGTGGTTCACCAGTCATATGCCTAAGTCAGGCCCTTTTGTCACCTCTATCAATCCTCTAGGATGGCCCGAGCGCTTAATGGGATTGACTGCTGAGAACGTGGTATGGGTCAATAAAGAGGTATTCGGAGCTGAAGTCATACTCAAATGCGAAGGATTCCCGAATGTTCCGTTAGTGGGAAGGAAAGGTTGTGTCAATTACAACCCTTCCTTATTGATCAGGCAATTTGGGTATGCACCTCAAGGAGCGCCAAAGCCCGAGGAGATACAGGAATCTCTGTATCTCACCGGGGCAATTGGGAAAGAGATGCTGACCAAACTTGAGAAATCCTGGAAAAACTTGCACAAGAGAGGGAAGCTTTCAGGTAGCAGAGGGGATACTCGAGTTCCTAGCCCGTATATAGAATGGATTCGTGAGCGAGCTGTGAAATTCCTTATGCCTTATCCAGCGGTTCAGCCATTGCATCCTTCTCCGGTAGAGGAGCCTACCACTGTGGACATGCAGGTGTACAAGCAGCTGATGGCGGAAAAAGAGGAGCTAGCCAGGGCTAAAGAGGCTTTAGAGCAAGAGAATGCCCAGCTTCGGCATGAAAAGATTGAAACAGGATATGTTTCTAAGCAACAGACTGAAACTCTGAAACATCTGAAGACTACGCTATTGGAATTGACTGAAACCAAGAAGCGTCTAGAGTTAGATGTAGACTCAGTTAGTAGTGTGTTGGCCACCAAGAAGCAAGAGCTGGAAAGGGCCTACACAAAGCTAGCCAAGTTCAGAGAGCACTGGGATCTCACTATGACCAAGCGCAAAGAGCGGGAAGAAGAGCTGAAGACACAGATTGCTCAGTTAGAAGAACAGGTCAAAGTGAAGAATGAAGAGCTTGAAGAAGAAGCCTGTCGTCGATATGAGGCCGAGCGCAAGCTGACAGATGCCATGAAGAATTTGGAAGATTTTCAGCATAGAGCCGATGCCAAGAGACCCAAACCTGGGGGTGGTGCCAATGATAAGGCTTGGGAAGACTTTGTCAGAGACATCCAGGGGACGGTCAGGAAGAGGGATCGGCTGATAGAAGGTTTGATTTATCAACCGGATCATGCAGAGACAAAGAAGATGGTCGAGTACTTCCGCAACCGTACCCATATTTGATTTCTCTCTTGTATTCCGTATGTTGAGATCACCACCAGGCATGTTGGCTGGGATCCTCTTTGTCATATCAGTTGTATGGAGCATCGTTATGTAACCTCTTGACAAGATTGTTATTCTAATGAATATATGAGGGTTTTTCCAAATATTGTCTTTATGGTTTATCTCGTCTTGCTACCACTGACACTGGAATTGGAGGGAAAATATCTCCAATGCACACATGCACGTTAGCATTTTTGTATTTCTGTTTGCATAAATCATACTGCATAGCATTTCTCTAGCAGGTCAGAGCACTTATCCAGCCTTTGTTTTCACCAGAAAGTGATTCTCGGGGAATTGTTTGAGGCAAGAGTAGAGTGTTGAAGACGACCAAGGGGCTGAAGCAGATTTGAGCAGAATCAAGCAGCATAGTCCGTTACAGGTAATTGGCAGCTATGGCTGAAGGCAATTTCCAGGCTCCTAACACCTTGACAAGGTTTACTATGGCGTCCAACCATCAGTATGTTTCTATGGAAGACTTCCCGCAAGCGAACAACCTTACTGCAGACCAAGTTGTGCAGCCTACTGTCCAGAACCGAGATCGACATGAGCAGTTCGTTGCCCGAAATGAACGTTATCCCCCTGCTAACGATCAAGGTGTCACTTTCCCTGTGATGAATTACCGGAGAGATATTCCAGTGACCGGGTTAGTAGACCCAAGAGCTCTTGACGATGGTAGAAGACTCCGAGCATTGGAAGAGCAAATGAAAACCTTGGAAGCGAAAGATGCCGTTAACCTGGATGCTGTAGCCATGTGTTTGGTTCCTGACCTGGTGTTGCCGTACAAGTTCAAAGTGCCGGAATTTGAAAAATACACGGGAGATAGCTGTCCAAAGTTGCATTTGATGATGTTCTGTCGAAGGATGACTTCGTTTGTGCGAAATGACCAACTAATGATCCATTGCTTCCAGTATAGCCTGACTGGGGCATCCCTGAGGTGGTATGTGCAATTGGAGAGTAATCAGATTCGATCGTGGGTGGATTTAGCCAGAGCTTTCATAAAGCAGTACGATTACAACCTGGATTTGACTCCTAGTCTCGTAGATCTGCAAGAATTGTCTCAGGCGGAGAATGAACCGTTCAGAGGATATTTGCGAAGATGGAAAGAATTAGCTGCTAGTGTTCAACCACCGCTTCCGGAAAGGGAACTGGTTGACATCTTCCTGGGTACTCTGAGAGGCCATTATTTTGACAAATTGTTCAGTTGCACAAACTTTGTGGGCCTGATGAGACTGGGAGAGATTGTTGAGAGAGGACTCAGGAGTGGAAAGTTTCGAGATGTTCCTTACGTCCCAGTTGATAAGATTGAGTCAGTTGTCAGTTCTCAAGAAGAGTGGGAAGGAGATGATGCCACCCCAGAATCTCTAGCATCTCAGGATCAGTTTTCAGACACTTCAAGTCAACGATCATCCTATCGCCGATCGCGTCAGCATGCTCCACGAAGACCAAGGAAGCCTGAAAGGCAGTTTACCCAGCTACCAGTGTCGTACAGTCAGTTGTTGCCAGATCTGGTCAAAAGTGGATTGATAGTGCCGAAAGAGACTAAGCCGATGATTCCACCGTATCCTCCAGGTTTTGATACCAGCGCCCGTTGTGAGTACCATGTTGGGGCACAGGGGCATTCAACGAATGATTGTAAGGTGCTTAGAAGCCAGATTCAAGATCTGTTAGACTCTAGCCGTATTTGCATCACGCCTCAGGGTTTTGTTCAGATTAATGATTTTCCATCCTCCAGTTGTGTGGGTTCGTCAGTTAATGTCATGGAAGACTCCGCAGGAAGTGTGTGCTCTGAAGATTGTCAATCAGAGAGTTCAGTTGTGTGGGAGAAGTTCCTAGAGGTTTTTGCGCCAGATGTCGCATCTGTTTTCCCTGCTTAATCCGTTAGCTTTTGTGCACTAGTGTCTGCCGACCACCACCAGGGTTGTTGGCTGGGGTCGTTATATTCATACTCATTTGTGCTTACCTGCTGATTTTGTTGGTTGTACATATGTGGGAGATGTTCGTCTGTATGCTTATAGCTTGAGTTTCTCTTTATCTCGTTGTGAATATGTGTTTGCTTTCTGCGCTGTATTATCATTTAGCAGGTATATCAGAACCGTGGGCCTTATTTCCTCATCGTCTCAGTTTGTTGCAGGAACTCCTTCAGAGATATGGAACAGAATCAGTTTGAATTGATTGAAGCCCAAAGCCAGCTGGGGCAGATGATGAGAGACATGCAAGAGATGCGTCTGGAGCAGAAGATTCTCAAAGAGGAGAACAGTCAGCTGAAGACCCAAATGAGCTTGATCATGGAGGTAGTCAAGAATGTGCTTCGGAAAGAGTACGACCAGCTATTTGAAGCCGCAATGAAGAAGCTCGCGCCACCTGTGCATGTGGAACCTGAGCAGCAGCAACAGAAGATGCATCTGGCTCAACGGAGGATCCAGGAAGGGAAGCCGAAGAGAATGTTTGAGGCGCCGCCTATGACATACGATGAGCTCTTGCAGACCTTATTGAGGTTTAATCTGGTTGAAAAGAGAACGTTGGAACCACCAACGAGAGTGTTTCCTCATGGGTACGATGCCAGTAAGCAATGTGAGTTTCATTCCGGGGCATTCGGACACGACATCGAGGGTTGCCATGCTTTTAAGCACAATGTTCAAGACCTGATTGACTCGCACGATATTGAATTCACGCCGGGCGGCGTAGCGGTGCATATTGCTCCTGTCTCAGTCGATGCTAAGATGACAGATGTTTCTAAAGCTGCAGTGGGTCAGAAGCGTATCCTGGACTCCATGGTGTCAGAATCTCCAGGCCCACAACTGTTGCCTATTCCTGGGGCAGATCTGAGAAAGAAAATGGCTAAGCATAAGGAGGGCGTTAATCAATACCTTGAAGGTCAAGAAACTGATGTTGCATTTGATACAAAGGGTGTTCAAGAATCAACTAGATACCGGCAACAGCAGCCTCAGCAGCAGAACCAGCAGGGGTATAAGAGATATCAGAATCGGGGTCCCCTGGCAAACCGTCATCTTGAAACTCCTCCTATGCCGTATGCGCAGCTTCTGCAAACGCTACTTCAGCTCCAATTGGTTCATAAAAGGACAATGACTCCCTTAACGGGACCACCACCACCGGGGTATGATGCCAACGCTACTTGTGAGTTCCATACTGGGGCACCAGGCCATACGGTTGAGAATTGTAAGGCTTTTAAGCACAAAGTGCAGGATCTGCTTGATAGTGCAGCAATCAGCTTCGGGCCGGGGGGTCCTAGAATCATCTGAATGAAGGAGGAAGGGCTCTATAATTTGGTTGGGTCGTTGAAAGCAGATCAGGACAGCATCGAATTGCCTCCAATAAAGATAGCTGGTTCAGCAGCAGGGCAGATGTGAAAGCCCGGCTCTCGGAAGCTAGCATTTTTCTTTGTTTTATCTTGTCATTTCTTTACATTTGTAGTTGCTTTCCTGTTTGAATTTGTAATCTTGTTTGTAAAACTTGTTGTTTTCATTCAATTGATGATAATGAAATAAATATGCATGTTTTGATCCATTCGTGTTCACTAACATGTTTTTGCAAATGTCCAACGCTTGGTTAAGAAGAATTTGGGGAGGATGACGAAAATGACCGACAGGCAACTGCCGATATTGTATGCTTTTGAAATAAAACCTGTTGATGATGTACAGGCATTGTTTCAAATCCCTAAACACCGGAGTTATAAGGAAGATAATCCCTTGTCAACCCCTTTGAGCCTTGTAGTAGGAGTTTCTTTCGGAAAACGAAAAAACCCTCAATCTTAACCTTGGGGCAGGGTAGGTGTTAGCTAATTTGACCGAGCGTCCAAATTGCAAAAGGAGTGTCCGTTCGAGGATCAATCGCGTCCCTAGAGGTCGTGCCTAAAAGACCACAATGGTTCAATCAAGAGTGGGACAGCCACATCATTTCCCAAAGAGTCAGACAACCAGTGTCACACGACTTGTTCGAAAGAAAAAACGAAGAAAAAAAAAAGAAGAATCAAAAGCCCGCTAAGTCAAGAAAACTTCAAAACAAATGACTTAGGCAAAAATGAGGGCATCCCGCTGGACTTAAAAAATCAAAAGAAACTCAAAAGGAGTCAGTCCAGGCAAAAGTTAGGGATATGAAAAGAAAAAGATGAAAAGGATTAAAAGAAAAATCCTCAAATGAAATACGAGTCGTGTGACCTCAAGTGTCAAAGACGAAAAGTGAGTGGCTGTCACTCCAAGAGCCGAAAGTTTCTCGAGCTATCACTCCTATCTTTCAACCTCCGAGAGGTGAGCGCTAAGGTCGAATTAGCTGAACGTAGGATGGGAGAACATCAAGGAGAATGGGTGGGTTAAGATAAACTTTGAGCCTTTATCCTTTCTTTCAAAACCGTGAACCTGACCACGTTACAACCTCCAAAAGTCCTAATTGAAGCAGGTTGTTTCGAAAGCATACTCCGGTAAAGGTCGCGTCGATTCTGACTCCTAAAAGGTTCCTCTTACCATGTTGGTACTAATGTTGATAAATGTTTTGTGCATTATATGCTATAAACTGTTTTTCCTTTTCCCAGTGAACAGATTGGATGTCAAAGCTGTCATATGTGTTGCATTAATACATCTTTTATGCAGAACAACTTGTTTTACTTGCGAGTAAGCGCTTGACAGCAGAAAAGCTTCCTACAGTGGAAAGTATGGTCAAGATAGAATGCAGAACGCCCGAATGTTCCGAGAGCAGGGGCAAGCTTTTATTGTGATCCCCAGTCAGGTCAGCTTTTCGAAGTCAGTTATTCTGGGGCAATCAGGTTGAGGTTCGGTGAATACGTCGTAGTCAGGAGGTACTGCTTTGGATCAGCTAATCAGGGGCAAGGTCATTGCAGTCAGGGGCAGACCATCTTAAGCACGCAGAAGTTATTCGAGGAGCATTTGAGGTGAAGTGTCTCTCGGAAGCTCAGAACGCTGGGGGCATGTTATATCAGACCATCAGGGCTCAGATTTGCAGATTTCCTTTCAAGGAGTATCCCCACGGAGGCCCTGTAGGCTGGGGCATATCAGAAGAGAAAGGATTGGCCTTCTCCGTATCTACAGGGTCATTCAGAGTTATTCGAGCAGATGCAGTCGATTTTCGAGAGAGCGAGATGAGTGCGGGAAGTCGTGTTACTATCCCTTGACTCTTCACTAAAAGGCTGTGTATTCAGGAAGAATATTTTCCAGCGTCAGTTGTACCTGACCCAGTAAGATGGCTTAAGAGCTCAAATCCAAGTTTGCGGTTACTGTGAAGCCCATCCATGTTGGCGCATTAGCTTCTAGATCCGAGCGTCGTCAGTACGCAGGAGGACTCCCTCCATTGTCTCCAGCAAAGTCCAATTTGTCATTGGCATGGATAAGCTATCCCTAGAGGAGTCTAATCATATTCAGCACGTCTGCTATTTCACAGCGGAGTTATATTCCCCAGCAGGGTATTACTTCGTCGAGGTGTTCGGTTAAGTTCCCAATATCCCCAGCGGAGTTGATTTCACTCTCCCAGCATTTATTTTGCTGGGATAATTCAGTGATATCCAGTTTATCCCCAGCAGAGTAGGCCTCGCCTTCAGCATTTATTTTGATGAAGTGGTTCTGTACCCGGCTCTCCCCGGCAGCTCGAGCCTGCATTAGCATATTGCATGCATCGTCATATTTGCATCATACCTGCATGACATTCTCAAAATGCGTAGCATTTCTATCCAGAATGGAGCATTACGCTGTAGAAAGATTAAAGCATTTGCATATGCATACGAAGCATAAGTCAGGTTTTCTATCAGCCTCATATGGCGCGTGAATTACTCTGTGATCAGTTCAGAGACATTTATCCAGCAACAGTATTCAGACGATTCAGCGGATTATTCGTATCTCAGATCAGACAACAATTATGCTTTGATCAAGCAGTCATCTGATGTCGACAGACTCTTCTTCCCGTCAATTCATATTGACGATGTGTTCCTTCGATAAGTGGATTGCTCCGTCTATCATTAGACGTCTTGAGTACGAATGTGGTTTTCTTTCCGTCTATCCTTAGACGATGTGAAGTTGCGGGTGATCGCAGTAGGGTTTCGAGAAGGGGTTTCCCCAGGATATGCTTTTCTTTCCGTCTATCAGTAGATGATGAGAAGTTTCAAGTTACTGTTCAGCGGGTTTCTTATTGCCAGATCATACGTATGATGAGGCGTTTCCCCAGCGAGTCTTCTCCGGCTATCTTTGGTTGTTGAGGGGTTTCAAAACGATATTTCGGATAATGGTTTTCTTTCTGTTTATTGGATGAGATGACGTTTCAAGGGGTACTTTCCTGACTGTCAATCCTTATTGATGTCGAGGCTCTTCGAAGAATGTTCAGTTTTCGTGATTGTCGATTCTTATTGACGACATGGTTCCTTAAAAGGTGGTTTTCTTCCCGTCAGTCCACACTGACGATGTGGCCCCTTCAAGGATGTTGATCTTTCCATCAATTTCCGTAGACAGAAGAATTCTGAAATTCAAAGGACGGTGTTGAATTGCGTTATGGTGTCTTTCCGTCTATCTTTAGACGATGTGAGTATGGAGATTAAGAATTTCTTTCCGTCTACCCTTAGACGATGTGAATATTGATTTGTTCATCGATCAGGATGATTCCGTCTACCCTTAGACGATGTGAATATTGATTTGTTCATCGATCAGGATGATTCCGTCTACCCTTAGACGATGTGAATATTGATTTGTTCATCGATCAGGATGATTCCGTCTACCCTTAGACGATGTGAATATTGATTTGTTCATCGATCAGGATGATTCCGTCTACCCTTAGACGATGTGAATAGTGATTTGTTCATCGATCAGGATGATTCCGTCTATCCTTAGACGATGAGAATTGATTTGTTCATCAATCAGGATGATGCCGTCTACCCTTAGACGATGTGAATTGGGAGATTAATGTTGTCTTTCCGTCTATCATTAGACGATGTGAGTATTCAATCAGGATGTCTTCCCGTCCATCTTTGGACGATGTGAGTATATTTCTCGTCCTGCCTATCAGTAGGCAATGTGAAAGGATCAGGTATTTTGTTGCAACCCTCAGGGTTTGTTATATGGGGTATCACAAGTAGTGGGTATTCAAATCAGGAGTTCTTTACCAGAGGATTGATCAGTTTGGTGCCGTAATGACTGGACTCGGTTTTCTGGACTTTATTCCCCAAGCAGTTTACAGTATATGCTCGCGGTTGGCAAATTTCCGGGTTTTATTTGTATTCAACCGTCTCGTACCTCTGAATGTCTGAAGGCTGAGCGCTCTTCAAACCCTTCAGGTCCAAGTCGCTTGAATAGGGGCAGCTGTTGCACCCCAAAATTTGACCAACCGATTCTCCTATCTGACTCGTGGTTTAAATTCATATTCGCAAATCAAACGCGTGATATTTGTGCACAAGCAGGGGATATCAGAATTTACAGCCTGATTATCATCTATCAGATATGGCAGATCCAGTCCAGATCACCAGGGTTTTACTTTCGGGAAATTGTGCGCTCCTCGGTGATTTTCAGCTTGCACAGTAATTTTGAGGATATTCTGATGTCCGGGGATCTCTGTTCGATTCGATCTGGTCTCGTGCGCTCTTTTATGGGGGTCATTTGCATTCATCTGCATTTTTAGGATTTTAATAGACTTTTGTGAATTTTAGATAGGCTTTATAGATTTTTCTGGAATTTAAATAGGGTTTTTTTGTATTTTTTAATAGTTTAATTCTTTTTTAGAATTTTATAGGTTTTTTAAATAGATTTTTAGAATAAATAAGATTTTAAATAGTTTTATCCTTTTTAGAATAATATAGTTTTTTCTTTTAATAATAGTTTAGAATTTTATATGAATTTTAAAATAGATTTTTTAGAATATAGGTAATTGTTTTAGATAATATAGGAAATATTATAGATTTTTCTTATTAGTTTTAAATAGATTTTAATAGATATTAAATAATGGTAGAACTTTAATAAGAGATTAGGATAATATAGAATTAATTAGATTTTTAATCACTTTTTAGAGTTTAATTAGGTTAATCATTTTTTAGATTTAATTAGGATTTTAATCATTTTTAGATTTAATTAGGATTAAGATAGTTAATTTTTGATTTAGTCAGTTAATTAGGCTTTAATGTTCATTTAGTTTTAAGTAAGTTTTAAGTAAGTTTTAATTCAGTTTTACAGTTTTTTTTTGGTTATTTTCGTTTGGGCTTTAGTGCAGCCCAATGCAGTTTTTGTTCAGTATTATGGGTCCAGATTCGTCCAAAAATGATCCAGCAAGTCCAGCAATTCCCAGACTTCTCCAGAAGCTTCTAGAAAGTTCCAGGCGTCTCAGTGCTTTAAATAGTAGCACGCCACGTGTGAGCAGGAGGGAGGGCCCACGCGTTTCGCATTGATCACAACACCTCACACACTCAGAAGCCCCCAGCTTACACCACGCGTCCCACTCAGCCACCGCTTCCTCTCTCTCTCTGTGCATGCGCGCCACGCGTTGCACCTGCAGCAGTCCCTCTGCCACCTGCCATCACCACAGCTGATCACCGGAGCATTGCCGGGACTTCGCCGCCGGGCATGCAGACGCCCTGAGCCGCCGTCCAACCGTCTTCCGGCCACCGTCTTTCTCGCCGGAATCCCCACACATCCAGAAATCTCCAGAAATCCACTTCTTCACTCCGATCGTCTCCGATCTCCTCCGTTCCCCTTCGTCTCCACCTCGCCGGAAAACCCGTACTCACCGGAAACTTCACAATATTTTCCAGAACATCATCAATATCCATCGTTCTTCAACACCATCAAACCTCCTTTGTTCTTCACGAAGTTTCCCAGAAAAGCTTTAGAACTCCATAGTTCTTCAATCCTTTCCCAGAACATCATCGTTCTTCAACATTGATCGTCAAGAGTTTCGTGGATTCATCAGGAACCTTCATCCTTCGATTCGTTTTCCAGAAGATCTTTCTGAGCTTCATCTGAACCTTCAACGAAACTCAAGAACGCCTTCAGCCTGTTCTTGCTTCATCCAGGTACGTAGCACTCCGATCTTGTTTCATGTTCGTCTATGTTGGCAACACAGCTTCAGCTTCAGTTATTTTACTGTGAGTAGCGCTTGTTTAGGGTTGTATTTGATTCGTGTTTAACTATGAGAGAACGGTGAGATTATTGTGCTGATTCGTTTGAGTGTGGTGAGATGTGTGAAGTCTTGTTAGGGTTCTTTTTTCTGGGAATGGTGTGAGAGTGGAGGATGAGTTGCAGAGCGAGGACGAGAGGGCGACGGCTAGCTCAGTTTGATGAACAGTGTTAGGGTTTGGGAGAGGGATTAAGTTTTGTTCACTGAATAATTGGGTTAGGGTTAGGGTATTGGGCTAAGCCCAAGTGCGTTTGCTGAAGCGCACCCCCCATTTGCTCAATTCCCCCCCCCCCCCCCGTTTGAGAGATCAGAGTGAATTAGTTTGGGCCTTAGGCCCTAATGCTAGCTGCACCCCCCCCTGGGCATAAGCCCATTGAGAGATAACTGGGAAATTGCTAGTCAGCACCCCCCCTGCGTTTTTTATTTTATTTTCATTAAAGGATTTTTTGACTCATCTGGGCCCTGCGCCCCTTTACTTTTAGCACCCCCACCAATGTAAGCCCAATGCATTAACAACTGAAATCCTTGCTGTTTGAACCCCTTCCCCATTTTATTTCATTTCTTTTATTTTGTTTTCCTTTTATATTTTCATGTTTGTAAATAATTCATAATAAAATGAAAATAATTGTTTTTTAACTCTTCTTTTTTCAGCCATTTCATGAAAATGTTTAGAAAATTTAATAAAAATAAAAATGTCATTTTGTTTTTTGTTTGCTATTTTTTGTATATTTTCCATTTAATTTTCTTTTTAATATTCTTTAGTGCATACATATCATTAGAAAATTCATGAAAAATAGTAGATTTAGTCAAATAATTCCATTCTTTTTTCTATATGTTCGTAATTCAATTTAGGATTTTATTAAACAAAAACATTAGTTTAATCATGCATTTTCATTTTAATTGCATTTTGACATGTTTATTGATTTTAAAGTGTATTTTGTGGATGCGTCTGCCTTGTTGATTTTGGTTATTTCATCTGGTAATGAATTTTGCTTTGGTTTTTTTAGTATGTTGCACTAGACTAATGCATGTTCCCCTTAGATTTTTCATAGATTTTTTAGAGGTTGATTGATATTGTTTTAGGGTTATAGAATAGAGACTTCACAGCTAGTTGGTAACCCTTGGCCATTCATATGTTAGGATTTGTTTAGTAGCCTTAGAAGTTGACTTAGACTTTGAGATCTGATCTTGGGATCATAGAGCCATGTAGGTTTCCCCTAGATGTTTGATAGATTTTTGTAGGGTGTTCTGTTATTTTTTGTCTGAGTTTGAGGATAGGAGAAGTCTTGATGGCTTCTGACTTTGAAGTTCAACTGTGGTTGAACTTCAGAGATAGTTTCTTGTGGTTTGAGGATCTGTGGTTTCTTCTTGAAGATGGAGGCTGGATGAAGTCCTGTTAGAGCTTGCAGAGATGCATTGGATTGAGGTTTAGTCTAGGAGCTTGTGCTTTGTTTGTGAGGTTCGAGATCCTGAAGCTTGAAGGGAGTTTATGGTACTTTCCTGAGGAAGGCACTATGAATGACTTTCATTCTTTCTTCTCACCTCTTTCTTAAGTATCCAGTGATGTTGGAGCCGACTTGTGAGTTTAATTTCTCCTGAGGAGGAATGTAAACTGATCACATGTTGTTGAGCCACATGGGATACAATTCCTAAGTGGAAGCCTCCTAGTACTTTCCTGAGGAAGGTCCTATGGGTCTATTCACTTAGTTCCATTAGTTTATCTAGGCTTTCTTAAGTATCCAGTGATGTTGGAGCCAACTTGTGAGTTTAATTTCTCCTGAGGAGGAATGTAAACTGATCACAGTTGTTGAGCCACGTAGGATACGATTCCTAAGTGTCAGCCTCCTAGTACTTTCCTGAGGAAGGTCCTATGAGTCTGCTCACTTAGTTCCCCTAGTTCAGATAGGATTTCTCAAGTATCCAGTGATGCCGGAGCCTTCATGTGAGTTTAATTTCTCCTGAGGAGGAATGTAAACTGATCACAGTTGTCGAGCCGCATAGGATACGACTCCTGAGTAGTAACCTCCTGGTACTTTCCTGAGGAAGGCGCTATGAGTCTGTCTGCTTAGCTCCCTTTCTCTGGTAAGCTTGTTCTGAAGCTTGGAGACTGGGATTGTTTCCTCTTGCTTAGAGTTTTGCTTAGAATTTTTGCTTAGATCTTTGCTTAGGGTATTGTATAGAGTTTTGTTTAGAGACAGATTAGGAGCTTGTTTCAGGTTTGTTAGGGGCCTTGCCCAGGAGTAGCTTCTTGTTTTGTAGATAGAGGCCCTGCTCAGGGTTAGTCTCTTTGGATTGTTTGACTTGTGTGATGTTATGTTGCATTAGACTTAGGTGTTCATCTAGATAGTTCTGAGTAGGTGCATCTTAGAAGTAGCCTTTGTGTGCATGAGAAGTTGAGGTGGTCCTCCTTCTGCTTGTTTGTTATTGAGTGGCTTTGCTTGTTGGTATTTGGTAGAGCTGAGCTCCCTTGCCTCTGTGGTTTGCGGCCTTCGCGCCTTGTTTGTTTAGTCGTTGCATTCATGCATATTTTCAGTATTCCTTTACTTTGCAGTTTCTTGTTTGTAGTCTAGTCCTGTTGCCATGATCCCTTAGGAGCTCTGACTTCTCCGCTGCGGAGTTGTTATGATAGACATTAGGATGGTCAACCAGGTGTGATAGCAGTAGGTAGATTCCCCTGTTCCTCAGCTATAGTTTTAGGGTTTCCCTTTCCTTTCTGTAGGAGCTTTTGAGTAGCTTAACCCGTAGTTAGCTGAACTACAGCTGCTCTGATTCTTCGTACCAGACGAAGATATGTAGGCATAGGATGCGATATCCTAGAGAGCACACTAACAACTAACCTTTGTTCTCTCGCGGCTGTGCGATCGAGACTTTCCCGCTAACGACTCATTGTTATCCCTTTTCTCTTGCTCGAGCGCATTTGAGACCAGATCGTATTTGTAGGTTCCCGAACCTTGAGGACCACTTTGTTTTCTCACTGCTGTGTGAGAGCCCCTGTTTACCCGTAGTTGGTCGAACTACGTTTGCTCTGATCTTTCATACCAGATGGAAGTACGTAGGCACAGGACGCGATGTCCTGGCGAGCAACCTTTTCCCCGTTTAGTCATAGGTAGTCGAACTACGTTGACTCTGACTTTCCCATTGCACGAGGGAATACGTAGGCCCAGAACACCGTATGTTCTGTCGAGTCCTGTCCTTTTATTTTCTTTTCAGACCAGCCATTAGCGTAGATAGATAACACACCCTTTTACCTATAAACACCAAGCGTGGATCCCATCGAGTACGATGGACGTGAGGGGTGCTAATACCTTCCCCTTGCGTAACCGACTCCCGAATCCAGGTTTTGGTTGCGATGACCATACCTTTTCCCGTCTTTGCAAGGTTTACTTCGAGCGTTTCCTTTCCCGCTCTGAGGGATAAATAACGCACGGTGGCGACTCTTCTGTCAAGCCGGCGCCGATTTTCGCAGTAGCGACAACTATCTTCCCTTCCACCATATATTTTAACTTTTGATGCAACGTTGAGGTGATTTCCCCTGTAGCATGTATCTAAGGTTGGCCAAGCAAACAACTCTATGTTGGCTGGATATCCATAATGTAGAAAGTTGCATTAAAGATCTCTGGTCCTATCTGAATAGGCAATGTGATCTCCCCAAACACTGATCTTTTAGATCCATCAAAAGCCCTCGCGGCAAAATCACTTGGCGTGCATACCAAACCTTGAACGTCCAACTTCATCAATGCCTTCTTTGGAAGCACGTTGAGGGATGATCCTATATCAACCAGGACATGCGACATCAGAGACCCTCTACATTCCAAGGATATGTGCAAAGCACGGTTATGGTTCCTCTGGGCAGGAGTCAGATCCAAATCAGTAAAACCGAGACCATTACCGGCGTTTACATGAGCTACTACCCTCTCCAACTGATTAATAGAAATCTCATGGGGTACGTACGTTGCATTCAAGATTTTTTAATAGAGCGTTCCGGTGCGCCTCCGAATTCAACATCAACGACAGGATAGAAATCTTCGACGGAGTCTGATTTAAATGATCCAAGATCTTGTAGTCACTTTTTCGAATGAGTCTCATAAATTCCTCTGCATCCTTCGAAATATCATCAGGACCGACCTGTGGTTGGACATTCTCTTCAATCACAACCTTTCTTTTCCCTTTGTCATTCTTATCAGCATTAACCTCCGATGGAGAAAAGACCCTACCACTTCTAGTGATACCTCCGACACCAACTATATTCTCAACCGACAAATTTCCATTTGTAGGCGCGGTCCATTCCTGCCTTTGCCCATTACAGAACACCTCTCCCCCATAGTTCCACGGGATAGCTCTAGCGCTCTCGTATGGCACAGGTCCAGGCACAATAATGATAACCGGAGCTGGCCTAGCAGACACTGAAATATTGATTGTACGGTATGGAATGGAGATCGTAGCAACTTCGCTTCCATCATTACTCACTTTATACTCAGCATCTTCTTTCACAACTTTATCAAATTACAAACAACCCTCATCAATCATTCTCTGAATACCCTTCTTCGAAAGATCGCAACCCTCAGGCTACACCTCACACTCTGAGCAATCAGTAGAACAACCAGAAAACACCCCCTTCTTCAACAAGCTAGCCTTCACAAAACCCAGCAGAGTCTTCAAATCCCCAACATCGGTTATCAGATTCAGCTTCTCCCCCTCAATAATGGCATTGGCTCCTGCCATCCCACGATTTGGCATCGGGTTTTGATTCACATTGAGGCCATCGTTGGTGAAGTTGATAGCTTTAGAATCAACCAGATCCTGGAACTTGTGCTTGAAAGCTTTGCAATGGTCAATATCATGGGCCGAGGCGCCTGAGTGAAAATCACAATGAGCATTCGCGTCGGAACCCGGAGGCGGTGTACCAGTGAGAGGAGCCAAAGTCCTCTTCTGAACCAAATGTAACTACAACAGATGTTGTAACAATTGAGAATACGGCATCGGAGGATTCGCGAACTGTCTATCAGGCATTATGCGTCTAGCGGCATAAGGTCACGGAACGTTAACTTGCTGCTGGGTTGTGGCCGGGATATTTACCGTAGCAACATGTTGGTGATAATATGACTGAGCTCTACCTTTACCCTTGTGAGAAATAGCGTCCGTGTCCCCTTCCCTTCTCTTAGGGTTTGCTGAATATGGTTCTTTATTCCTCCCGAAGAGGATCCACCACCATTTGGAATCTTTCCAGACTTAATTCCACTTTCGACTCTCTCACCAGCCATTACCAGATCAGAAAACCCTACAGACATGCAGCCTATCAACTTCTCGAAGTAAACACCAGGCAGCGAAGCCATGAATAGGTCGATCAACTCCCTTTCAACCATAGGGGGTTGCACTCTTGCAGCTAAATCCCGCCACCTCTGGGCGTATTCCTTGAAACTCTCAATACTTTTCTGCGACAAGCTCTACAATTATACCTAGTTTGGCGCTAGATCACTATTATACTGATAGTGACGCACAAAAGCCTCAACCAATTCTTTCCAGCTGCAGATATGAGTTCTCTCAAGCCCCATATACCATTCCAAAGACGCCCCTGCCAGACTGTCTTGGAAGAAATGCATTAGCAACTTTTCATCAATGGAATAAGCAGACATCTTCCTGAAATACACCCGAATATGCACTCTTGGACAGGTCGTCCCTTTATATTTATCAAAATCGGGCACCTTGAATTTGGGAGGAATCCTGACCTTAGAAACTAGACCCAGATCAGACATATCAAAGCCCAAAGAGTTCTGATTCTCAAAAGATTTCATCTTCTCCTCGATCAGTTTAAACCTTCGGTCAGCTTCAGTTGGTAAACCACCCTCCATATCTTTCACAGAAAATACATCATCCTGGTTATCTTCCCAATGAGGGCCAGCATCCCCGTGCACAGCGTGCACACTTCCATTACCAGCAATATTACCATTCTCATTCGCAACTCCTCCGCCCGGAGGTATGACAACAGTAGGAATACCCTGTGAAATAGATCCACTAATCGGTGGAGGAATAACACAGCTCCTCCATGCAAAACACCCTCTTCGTCAACCCGTGCTATCAAGGGCTGGACCAAAGTTCTTAAATGTTCCTGCCCACAAGCAACAGTCTGCGTCAGCTTCATGAATTGGGCAATGCGAGCCCTGACTTCCTGCAACTCGACTTGAAACTGATCCATTACCCTTTCCTGATTCCCTCGAGTTGAATACATGTGGAAACTGAACTCCTCAATCCTGTTACTAAAGAAAACCAAGCAGAGTTAGGAACAGAAGGCCATCGAGGACACCTGTGATGCAAATGATAATGCAAGATGCAAAATGCAGACATGTCTATGTATACATAGGGAGATCTCCCCCTTGATTCCAGTTTCAATAAACAAGAACAGCAGAGATGGATAAGAACACCACAATAAATCTTGTCATGTATCAGGTAAAGCTGAGATAATACAACCAAATAAGAAATATCCGCATACAGAGATGTATTGATCTCATCCAACATCCCTGGTGATGATCAAGATACTACAAAAGACAAAGAAACTACAAAAGATAAACCCCTAATAACTATGATCTCTACTCCAATCCTGAGACTCCTTAAGCATATCTTTTGTGTTTGGATGGTCTGTTCTATCAACCAACTCTCTGATGAGGACATCCTTCTTGCGTATCATATCCCAAAGATAATGACACTGATCCTCCCAAGCATCCTCGCCGAAGGCATCTTAAAGCCTAGGTTTCTTCACCTCTGCTCTAATCTTGAACACTTCAAGTGCTAATAAAGTTTCCTGGTATTTCTGCTCGATCGTGCTTCTGTGGAATGATTCTAACAATACCTCCCTCTCCTTAGCCTTGAATTGCGTCTTCAGCTTATCAACCTGAATACGAAGCTGGTCTTCCCTATTCTTGTTGGCAGTCATAGTAGCATTCCATTGCTCATCGAACTTGGATATCTTCAGATAGGCTCTATCTAAATCATCCTTCTTACTCTTCAGAATGCTACAAGTGCTTTTCAGATCAAGACTGACTTGCTTTCGTGCTTGTATCTGATCAGCAAGTTCTTTCTCTAACTTGATCAAGGATTTTGACTTTGTCTTGGCTAGGTACACAGCTTCACCCTTATCATGTTTTAGCTAACTGATTTCCTGTTTCAACTCTTCATTCTCTTTGCGCAGCTCTTCCTTCTCTGCCCAAAGCTTGGTATATCTCAGGATGTCGACTGTTGTAGGCGGCTCAATGACTAAGGGATACAGTGGCGCTTCAACAGGAAATGGAAATAACACCTCTCTAACTCTCTTCTGAATCCACTCCAAGTAGGGATCATAAGCTCTACAATCTCCTTTTCCTAAAGAAAGATTTCCCTTCTTGTGAATTTTACCCCAAGCGTCCACGAATCTGGCCGAGATACAAGGATTAGCTACCCGTGTGAAGTACAGAGATTCCTGCACTTCCTCTTCTTTCGGAGGTCCTTTCAAAGCATAACCGAACTGTCTCACAGCAAGAGAAGGATTATAGTTGATGCCGCCTTTCCTCCCTATCAAGGGCACATTAGGAAAACTATCATAACTAAACATAAGCTTGCGACCCAACAAGTCTCGGTTGAACCAGACGATATTCTTTTCTGTTAAATCCATAAGCCTCTTTGACCATTCAGAGGAATTCCTCAAATCCACAAAAGCTCTAGAGCGAGGAAGGTGATCAATAAACCACTTATGCAACAGCAGAGCACAACAAGAAACCATATTTCCTCTACTTTTCTCGTTCTTGTAATGTACCGAATGATACAAATCTCCCAGAAGAGTAGGTACGGGGTTCCCGGAAGCGAAGATATAAAAAGCATCAAAATCCACAAAGTTCGGTACATTGGGAAACAACACAATGCCATAGACACGCAAAGCCAAGATAGCACTGAAAACCACGTAACAACCCTTTTCAGCATACTCCCGGGCTTTATCCACCAAGAAAGATAAAGTAAGGCCGGAAATTTCGTTTCTCCTGATAACATGGTCTACCAAGTCAGAGGCGCTCAAGGAAAGAGTGGCGGATAACTTCTCAAGATTAGGTTCTTCTTCGGAACTGAAGAGTGGCACCTTATTTAGGATCGGAACATCTAAGATGAAGGCTAATTCTTCCAAAGTCGGAGCTAACACATAGTCTGGGAATGTGAAACAGCGCAGTGGCGGATCATAAAACTGTAACAGGGTGTGAATAGCTCCATACTAATAGCTCGTGATCTTACAGACAAGATTCAGAATACCCCCATAATCCTCCCTGAAGGTTGCAAGAACACCAAGATCATCCAGGGAAATCAGACCAAATAAAGGTCCCAACCCAGGTGCAGGAAACTTGTACACAACAATCCTCTTTCTGCTTGCTTCCATCTCTACAGAAGACCAGTACCAGTATCAAGGGAAAGACAAGAACCTGTAACACACAAACATGTCATGTTAAATGCAAGATGATTATGCAGATGCTCAAATTTGCTCTGTGTCGTTGACTGAACTCAACCAGAGCTCCGCTCTAATCAGTACACTGAGATAATAGAAAATCGAAGTACTCTGGATCAAAAGTCCACACTGCCAAGAAAACCAGGGTTGGTTGAAGGCCTTGTTTCGTGCAAAACCAATCCCCTCTTACATATGGGTTCTAGTCTTGAAAGGTACGACATCCTATGCCGGTTGTCAGCGTCACAGACTTTCGAGAAACAATGATAAATTCATCATTTTTGGTTTGGCATCATAGTCTAACAAAGCAGCCTCACTTAGCTGACCCCCCAAATGAACGGTCTCCAGAGTCGATAGTCTCTCTAAGTCAATATTCCCTCAACTGCACCAGATGCGCATGATAGAATATTTCCAAAGAAAAACCTTATCTGAATGTGATTTTCACGCAAGCTATTGCATGGAAAAATGCCACACAAGCTCCCGCTACTCTCCACACTAATCATGTGTGTACACTCAAGCCCAGGTTCAGCTCATCTCTCAATGGAACGACCCACCCTACAGCAGCAGCATAATATCATAATAAAATGCAAACGCAATAATATACAACAAATAATATACATAAAGCAAAAATAACCGCACAACAGTAAACACCCAAAGACGCAAACAGACAAGCGTTATGATTGACTCGCATAGGGAACCATCGCAGTCCCTAGCAGAGTCGTCACCTGTAGCAAATGCGAAAAACACCCGGCGGAAAATAGAAGAGCCGCCACCTTTCGTTATTTATCCCAAAGAGAGGGAAAGGAAACGATCGGAAAAACCTAACGAAAAAGGGAAAAGACGAGATCATCGCAACCAAGTCCTGGATTCGGGAGTCGGTTACGCAAGGAGAAGGTATTAGCACCCCTCACATCCGTCGTACTCGACGGGATCCATGCTTGTTATCTATCTAAGGGTGTGTTTAATCTATCTACGCTACAGGCTCATAGGACGAAAAGAAAAGAAAAGGACTCGGCAGAGCATCGCCGCTCTGTGCCTACGTATTCCCTTGTGCAATGGGGAAGTCATAGTCAACATAATTCGGCTAACTACGGGTTAAAGGTGGGGGAAGGTTGCTCGCCAAGACATCGCCATCTTGTGCCTACGTATCCTATTCTGGTATAAGAAATCGGAGCAAACGTAGTTCGGGCTGACACGAAACCACAGGTTGATTAAGTGTTTTAATCGAGTAGGGTTAAACCTCCGTTCTAGCAGTTAGGGACGACGCCTGTTTGCGGTAGAACCAAAGCTTAACAACACTCTTTTAACGAAAAAGGTTTCCTATTAATCCCGAAGGAAAAAAGGTTTGAAGTTTTGGTTTGTGTTTTTTAGTGAAGTGAATTAATTCGGTTTGTGATTCACGTTGCACTAAAGACTATGACAGAGAAGTGAATGCGTCACGTATCGCACCCAAACGGGACGTACACTAAACACTCTAGACAAGCGAGAGGAGACCCCTCACTCATCATTCCCCATGTAGCTTAAGGCTCGTAGAACAAATCGTTCATCGTGTTTATTAGATGAGTTAGAATTGTTTTGAGATGAGAAGAGAGAAGACGCACGGAAGGTCTAAGGGAAACTTGGTCCCAATGTTATCTTGCAAACTGAACTTAAAGTTGGGATTAAAAAGGGGAAACATATACCCTAATTTTAGCATGCATGGTTTGAATCCTAATGTCTATCATAACCTCGAAAGATATTAGAGATTTTATGGGGTGCATGTCAAAGAAAAAAAGAAAAGAGCAAACAAAAGTGCAAGCATGCAAACATGTAATGCACAGGTACAATGAAGTGTGGGAGGAAAATAGTGTGGGGAAGCAGCCGCCACAAGCGCGTATCGACCTCAAGCATGCATATGAAATGCAAGAACACAAGAGAAATGCAAGAAAAAGATCATCACTATGAACAACAACACATAAGTGGGCATCCAAGTGGAAAACAAACACGAGTCGGCGAAGTCTCGATTAAACAACCAAAACAGCGACATATATCCCAAAACATTTCACTTCTAATGCATCATATTGAACTACGACGATTTGATGTGAAACGGTACTCAAACAAGCAAGAAAAACAGCAAAACAGACCTGCTGGGACAGTGTTAATCAGTTAACGCTAGAGGTTAACCGATAAACCACTTGAAAATGTTTGAAAATCTGGAAATTTGTACATGTTAATCGATTAACACCAGGTGTTAACCGATTAACACCTTGAAAAATTTGAAAAAATTTGAATATTTGAAATAGTTAATCGGTTAACCAAATGTGTTAACCAATTAACAATGTGCCAACAACAGAAAAACAGCAACAGAACATCATGTTCAGCAAATAAGCACTTATCTGATCAACCGGATGATCGCATAATCACTTAATCAAGAAATTAAACTAGTAAATCATGATTCAAACAACATGTAAACAGATTAACACAACCAAATCATGAATCAAACGAATCCAATTAACCAAAAGTTAATCAAATATGAAAATCTACATGATTATGCAAATAAGCTAAAAACGGATTCAGATCTAGAATTCCAACCTTCGAAGCAGAGAATTGCTTCGGTTAGTGTTGATTTGCCGGAAATAAGTAGATCGGAGCAAGAAAATCGGAATACTTCAAAGATCCAAGCCTATTCTTGTAATAGAAGTGATGATACACCAAGATCAATCCAAAATAAACCAAATAATCACTTCCAAAATCACTTCCAGATTCAGATCCAATTTTGCACAAAAATTGGATGAACAAATTGATTCAATGGAGAGAATAGATGAAGGTTTAGCTCTTAGAAATCAAGGATTCCAATGAAGAATCAATGATTTCAATGAGAAGAGCTTTGGGGAGGATTTTGGAGTTGGAAAATTGAGAGAGAATTTGAGAGAATTGAGATGAATTCTGAAAATGAGAGTGAACTATGAGAGATTAGATTTGTGAGGTTTGGAGTGAATCACTTAAATATCACTTAGGCTTGGATCCAAATGAGAGGTTTGGATTATTGTTTGTGAAATTGTGGATTGGAATTAGGAATGGGCATTTGGAGGGAAAATGAAATTAACCACAATTCAAATATGTTCTAGATCCTTCCCAAAGTGAAAATCAGATGAAAATCATCTGCACTGGTTAATTGATTAACCATATAGGTTAATCGGTTAACACGTTCAAAACTTCAAATTTGACCTTATTTTGACTTCGTTAATCGATTAACCATATTGGTTAATCGGTTAACACCTTCAAAATTTGAATTTTGGCGCCTTTTGGAGGGAAATCTGCCCGTTTGCCCGTTTTTTGCTGTTTTGAGCTCTGTTACGCTTCTGAAACTTGTTCTTTAATGCTATAACCATGAAAACATTTGCGATAGCCAGAATGCTATTTCCAAATCTGAAAAAAGCCCTGCAAAACAAAGTAAAATTGACCGCTCCATCGCCGGGTACCCATTTTTGCCAAAGTCGCCTTTTCAGGTTTTCAACTTTGCGGGTTTACATCTTTTTCTTTTATATCCCTAATTTTTCCCTGAACCCATTCTTTTTATGGTTCGCCGGGATGCCCCATTTTTTCCTAGATATTCTTTTTTTTATTCCAGCGGGTCTCTTTAAGCAAAGTATTTTTTAACTGCGTCTGCATTCACAGGGGATGTGAAATCTTCACCATCCATGGTTGATAACAACAAGGCTCCTTTGGAGAAAACCTTTCGCACGACATACAGACCTTCATAGTTAGGAGTCCATTTGCCTCTGTGATCTGTTTGTGGAGGGAGAATCCTCTTCAATACTAACTCGCCCGTCTGAAAGCTTCGAGGGCGCACCTTCTGGTCAAAAGCTTTTTTCATCCGACTCTGATACAACCGGCCATACGCAATAGATGCCAGCCTTGTCTCATCCATCAGGCTGAGCTAATTCAATCTATTTCTTATCCATTCTGCCTCATCTAGCTTGACGTCAGCCAGAACTCTCAAAGAAGGAATCTTGACCTCTAATGGCAGGACCGCTTCCATGCCATACACCAGCGAGAAAGGAGTTGCCCCAGTTGAGATGTGTACCGAAGTACGGTATCCATGCAAATTTAGGGCAACATCTCATGCCAATCTTTATAGGTTACAACCATCTTCTACACTATCTTCTTGATATTTTTGTTGGTCGCTTCAACAGCGCTATTCATCTTCGGACGATAGGGAGATGATTTGTGATGCTCAATTTTGAAATTCTGGCACAATTCCTTCATCATCTTGTTATTCAAGTTCGAACCATTATCAGTAATGATTCTTTCAGGCACTCCGTAACGATAGATGATGTCCTTCTTGATAAACCGAGCTACCACTTGCTTAGTGACATTAGCATAGGAAGCAGCTTCTACCCACTTGGTGAAGTAATCAATAGCTACCAGGATGAAACGATGTCCATTAGATGTGGTGGGCTCAATCTTGCCAATCATGTCAATACCCCACATGGAAAAGGGCCAAGGCAATGCCATGACGCTCAACAGACTTGGCGGCACATGAATCTTGTCAGCATAAATTTGGCATTTATGGCACTTCTTTGCATACTTGAAGCAATCTGACTCCATAGTCAACCAATAATACCCTGCTCATAACAGCTTTCGAGACATGGCATGGCCACCGGCATGTGTACCAAAGGCACCTTCGTGGACCTCTTCCATAAGCATACTCGCTTCTTTTTCGTCCACACATCTTAAAAGCACCAAGTCATAATTCCTCCTGTAGAGTACACCATCCTGGTTCAGATAAAAGTTCCCAGCCAACCTCCTCAGAGTCTTCTTATCCCGGGTCGACACCCCTGGCGGATATTCTTGGTTCTTGAGGAAATTCTGGATGTCATAATACCATGGCTTGCAGTCCAAAGCTTCCTCAATGGTGAATACAAAAGTCGGCCTATCAAGGCACGAGATGACTATTCTTGGAGCATCATTCCAAAAATTCACCTTATACATCAAGGATAAAGTGGCTAAAGCATTCGCCATCTGGTTCTCTGCTCTCAGGACATGGTGAAATTCTACTCGATCAAAGAAACGTAACAGCCTCCTTGCATAGTTCATGTAAGGTATAAGATTAGGTTGTCGGGTATCCCATTCTCCTTTGATCTTATTGACAACTAGCGCTGAATCGTTGTATACATCTAGATTCTTGATCCTCAGATCAATGGCTTCTTCCAACCCCATAATGCACGCTTCATATTCGGCTTCATTATTAGTGCAAGGAAATGTTAACCTGGTAGTGAAAGGGATATGAGAACCATGAGGCGTCATGATAATTTCCCTAATTCCACTACCGTACGAGTTAACAGCTGTTGCACCCCAAAATTTGACCAACATTTCTTTACCTAGCTTGTGGTTCATCTCATTCACATTAGCATTACCACTTGCATTTCATTGACATGTGTGCAGGAGATCAAGAGGTATGACTACCAATCAAGAGCACCACAAGAGCTTGAAGCTATCCAAGAAGGTTATTCAAGTGTTCAAGGGTTGATATCTTTGTCAGAGAAGTTAAGAGATCCTCAGAGAGATTGGTTGAAACCAAGGTTATGTGCCTCCTAACTTGAGAGTTGTGGGAGCTCCTCAGATGATTCTGAAGCTATGAGGATGGACTTGAAGCTTTGAGAGAGCTTATGATATGTCTTGAAAGCCATCATGAAGCCTAGATAGGTCATTGTACAAGATTAAGAGAGACTCAGCCATGAGTGGTATAATTAGGGTTTGACTGGGTCAACCCTAGGTCAACTGATGATTTGGAGAGGGTTGGGACTTAATCCAAGAGCCATGTGATCATAGATTGATGCATTGAGATTCTATAAGGATGATTCCAAGGTCAACTCATCATGATTGAGGAGTTTGAGAAGTTTCAAGCTAAGGTTTCTAAGGCTTGACAGTGTAAAATCCCCTAGTTTGACCCCTATCTTCAAGGCAGTTTAGCTCAAGATGTGATTGTCATCTCATCTTACCCCCAACATGAATGGTGTAGATCTTGTTCTTAGATTTAATTTGAGTACTAGAAGTCCTTGATAGGATTTGCAGAGCTCAAGTTATGACTTTGACAAGTTACAGGTCATCTGAGGTATGTGAATCTGGGGCCTTGAAAGTCACCCAACTTGCATCCAACTTTTGCCCAAGAAGGATGACTCCTATGAACTCTTGGTCAACATGAATGTTGTTCCTTAACTTCTTAGCTTTCTAGAGAGTACTAGAAGCCCTTGATAGGATTTGTAGAACTCAACTTATGGCTTTGACAAGTCAAGGGCATTTTGGTCATTTGGAGATTATAGGTCATTTCAAGCATAAGGCCATAACTCCTATTTACAAGCTTCAAATGGAAAAATCTTCAACATCAAACTTGCTTAAAATGATGATTTAAGTCTAGTAAGGAGGTGATGAGATGTTGAGGAGGCTTGTAGCTCAAAATGGTAAAAATGACCTAAAATGGAGGCATAAGTTAAATAAGTCAAAGTTGGAAATTGAAATTTCCAAGCTACACATCCAAACCATGGCATGTAATAGGTCATTTTGACTCTAGAAAGAATTTTAGAAACAATGGTTCAGCCACATTTTTGCTTTGAGGTTCAAATCATGGACTTGCTTTGGAAAATGGTTACTTGCATATTAACGTACATATGCAAAACACAAGGGAAATCAATACACCAGCTAGCTAAGTATCCTAACACATCATGCATCTCATCTAAGGAGATTTTCAAAGGAGAACAAGCTGCTGCAAGAGGTATAGCACAAGATGATACATGAGATGGATTGAAATAAAAAACTCATGACATGAGAATCTCAAATTCTCATTGGATGATTCTAGAAAGTTCTGGATGGTTTAGAACCATCCTATATAATGATTAGAACTTGCTCAGATGCAAGGTTGGGGAGAGATTAGAGAGGAGAGTGAGATAGCCATTCCAATTTCTTCCATTGCAAGTTGAAATCAATTCCTACATTCCACACCATTTCCATTGATTCTTTCAATCCTAACACCTTCCATTGATCATACTGAATGTGTGCATACCAAATTGAGAGCAAGATCGTATGGGATTGAAGAGATAGCATTTGGATTTTAGGAGCTGCAAGTCACCATCGGATTTGGAGATTCAAGCTTCTTTGGTCAAATCTTTTGCAAACAGAAGCATTAACATCAATCAAGGAGTGTTTCTGAAGAGTTTGAGAGGTTGAACTGAAGATTTGACCTATCTGATATTCAAGATTTGACAGGTTTGCAACTTTTCCTCTACACTCTAATTTAAGCATAATTAGTTAGATTTGTTAGGTTAGAATGGTTAGAGACAAGTAGGAGATGGATTCTGGAAACTTTGAGATCATTTGGTGAAGTTTGAGTTAGTGACACCAATTTTGTTTTGATCAAGAACACGATGTATAGTGAGATATAACATGAGTTTAATAGCAAGATTTAACCAGTGTGAGGTGGTGATCATTTTGAACCAATCAATTTCAAGAATCGTTAAAGTTGAAGTTTGAGCATAGTTTTAATCTTGGACCGGGTTTAGAGATTGAGGGCATTTCAATGGATTCTAATACCATGGTTGTGATCAGGGTTGAATTTAGAGCAGATTAGGGTTTTGAACCATGGATTTTGGTTGAGTTTGGATGGAATCCGAGTTAGGTATTTGAAGCTCTGTTCATGGAGCTTTCCCTCCATTTTTGTGGCTGGAGGAAGAAGATAACTCCATGGCCGTTGGATCATGCAAGGACCGGTTGACCAAAGCCAGATTGTGTGGCCAAGATTTGATTTCACGTTTGAAGAGGGAAGTCTGAAGGCAACCCAAAATGCAGCGTATCATTTAATTTCTCGTTTGGGCTTAAGTTGATACTAGCTATACGCACCCCCATCCATCGCCCAGTCAGAATTTGAACTAATTTTCCTTGCTTTCTGCACCGTGCTTTTTTCTTTTTCTTTATATTTTGTTATTTGTTTTCTGATTAAAAATTGGGCCTAGCGCGCATTACTGATGGCACCCCCGTTTCAAGCCCATTCTCATATTGAACTGCAATGGGTTGCTATCTGCACCAATTATTTTCATATTTCATTTTATTTTCTCCATTTTATTTTAAACTTTGAAAAACCATATTAACTAGAAAAATAATTATTTTTACATGGGGATTTTTTCTCCTATTTCACATTGATGTCTAGAAAATTATAAAATCAAAAAATTTGCATTTCATGCATTTTTAATATTTTTTGTGTATTTTCTATTTTAATAGCTTTTTAATTCCTTTTATGTTGATGCATGGATTTGTAGAATTTTGTTTAGCTAGTTCCCTTCATATTTTTAGGCCATTCTTCTTAGGATAGTTAGATTAGGACTTTAGCTCCCCTCTGGATTTATTCCATAATTTTTTGATTAGATTTTGATTAGTTTTGATTAGATGACTTTAGGTTGTGTAGATTTAGGTCAATCCTTAACATAGGTCCACAATAACACTAGAATTTTGGATTTCTAGGTCAAGTTAGATATTGGGACATATAGGGTATTAAGGGTAGGTATATAGGATCCCTTAGAAATTATATTAGATTTTAATATAATAGTATACTATTTTTAATTGATTTTTGTAGTTGATTGTTGTTTGTGTTGCCCTTGTGGGCTTGTATTTTGTTTTGCCTTGCTTTGTGGGTTTTTGCTTGGCTTGGTGGGCTTGGTCTTGCTTTGTGGAGCATGGAGGAGCATAGTGGGGGACTTGAGGATTGAAGAAGGAGCTTGAGAGCTTGAAGACTTGTTTGTTTTGTTGTTGTTTTAGGGTTAGGAATTAAGTAGAGCTTAGACTTAGTTGATTCCTTTCTTAAACATGGATGGTATCTTTCACCTCCATTCTTCCCCATGATTCAAGGTCCTTCCATGGTATTCACCTCCCTCCTTTGGAGGGATAAGTGATGGTACCTAGGAAGTAGAACCTTTGAGGGAACCATTCTTTTGATGTTAAACCCTTATAGGTCACCTTTGGTGGTCAATAAGCAGTTTAATATCCTAGCTTATCCAGTTAAGTGATTTCTTCTGGTTTGAGTATCTTGAAAGATGTTGGGCTTGAGAGTGAAGATGAAGACTTCATAGAAAAGGGTGGAAGAGGATGATTCCTTGAGCATTGCCATTGCAGCTGAAGCTTGAAGAGCAAGAAGAACAAGTTGATACTTGAAGACCCAATGAAGATCCAGTAAAGACTGAATGAAGAGCTGAGGCTTGAGAAGAAAATTGAAGGATAAAGTTGACATTTCCAGATGATTGATGACTACTCTGAGAAGCTGAAGCTTGTAGGAAGAGAAGACCATGTTGAGACTGGTATAGCACAGAGAGCTGAAGCTTGAAGACTAAGTTGATACTTATGGTTAAGAGTGAAGCCTGAAGGTGGAACTGATTAAGGAGCTGAAGCTTGGAGAAAGAGAATAAGTTGAAACTTATGTTGAAAGGCTGAGACCTGGAGAAGCAAATTGATATTTGTCAAGAGTGATTGAGGTATGAAGACTGAGTTGCTGTTAGAAGAGCTGAGGCTTGGAGTTGAGAGAGGAGTTGATCTGCTTTCTTGTCTGTTTCTTCTTTGTATTGCTGATGTGCCTTGTTTGATTTGCTTGATGCATTAGAATAAGTCCATATCTAGACTAGATTTAAACTAGGAGCATGATTGCACTAGAGGTTGAGTTGCTCCCTCTGCTTGTATTGTTACTGTATGGCTTTGCTTGCGGGTATTCGGTAGAGTCCTGCTCCCTTGCCCATGTGGTTTATTTTGCTTGATAGCATGATTTTATTTCTTCTGTATGATTACAGTTGTTATTATAGTTTGCTTGATAGCATGTTGTCTTTCAGTATGATTACTGTTATTCATTCTGGCTTGAGGTTGAGACGAGCTTGTGGAGGCTGCTGCCCCACACACATTTCCTCCCTCACTTGCATTGCATGCATTTTACAGTCGATTACTGTTTACTAGTTAAGCTGATGCTTTATCTGTTTCGGTGTATCATTGACATGATCCCTTAGGACTCTCATTCCCTTTGATAAGGAAGTGATGATAGAACTTTAGGTTGAAACCTATGCATGATAACTTCTAGGAGTTCCCTGTTTCAAACTTCAACTATAGGATGAATCCTTGGCATGACAACAGTAGGACTTGATAGTCTCCCCATAGTTGAGCCTGTTCTCTTCTCATCTCAAAACAGCTTAAGATACAGTAATCATGAATGATTTCTTTCGTACGTTACGAGCCTTAAGGTATCTGAGAAAGGATTGTTGGAGAGTTTCTTTCCAACAGTCTGGATGTTTAGTATGGCACCCTTTGGGTGACATGCGACGCATTCACTCTCAGGTCATAGTCTCTAGTGCGATTGAAATTGCAAACACAATAAAAAACACTTCTTCCGTAAAAGACAGAAAACGAACTTCAAACCTTTTTGCCCCGTGGGCCCATAAGTCAAAGGAAAGCTTTTCTGAAGAAAAGAGTGTCGTTAAACTTCAGCGCCAACGCAAACAGGCTTTGTCCCTAACTGCTGGAACTGCTGTTTAACCCTACTCGATAAAACAAATGAATCTGAATCCCCGCAATCCATAGTTTCCCGAACTACGTAAGCTCTGATCTCTCATGCCTGTTGAGAGTACGTAGGCACAATACTGATGTATTGGCGAGCTACCTTCCCCGTAATCCGTAGTATGTCGAACTACGTTGACTCTGATTTCTCATTCTCTGATGAGAATACATAAGCATAAAGTGCGACGCTTTGCCGAGTCATTTTCTTTTCTGTTTAAGCCAGCCTTGATAGGTAGATAGATAAACCAACTCGTCCAGTAAACACAACAAGCGTGGATCCCGTCGAGTACGACGGACGTGAGGGGTGCTAATACCTTCCCCTTGCGTAACCGACTCCCGAACCCAGACAACGGTTGCGACGACCTTGTCTTACCCTTTTTCGTCAGGTTTTTTCGATCGTTTCCTTTCCCGCTCCGAGGGATAAATAACAAAAGGTGGCGACTCTTCTGTTTTGCCGGCACCTTATTTTCGCGGAAGCGACAACTGGCGACTCTGCTGGGGACTTGATAGTTTCCTGGGATCCAACGTCCCGTATGCGAGTCAGTCTGGGGATCCGACGTCCCCTGTGAGAGTCAATCCTAGCGCTTGTATGATTACTTGTTGGGTTGTGTTTATTTATCGCATTTTTATTTCCCGCACTTTATTTTCAGTATGATATAATTATCTGTGCTGTTGTGGGAGGGGCATTCTGATGAGTGAGAAGCCAGACCCAGGCTTGAGTGAACATAGCGTTAGTTGTGGAAATTAGTGGGCGCGTGCTTGCTTTGCAGGCACTAGTGTCTCATGAAATCCACGCTCAGACGAGGTTCTCCCGGTTGGCTTCTCTTTCAACCCTTTGGGTTGAGACGGTTGTTGGTTTGGAGGATTGTCGACTCTGGGGACCGATCATTTGTGATTCAGCCGAGTGAGGCCGCTTCATGAGCTGGTGATGCCACACCTTCTGGGTATCGTATCACCCCTCTTGAATGTCTGTGACGCTGATGAACGTATAGGATGCCGAACTTGAGTCAGTTTAGGTCCATACCTGTGAGGAAGGTTGGGTTTATTGCAGGAAACTTTGACCTTCAGACTACCTAGTTTTCTTGATAGTGGATCAGTTTTGTTGGGATCTGAGGTTCTCATCTGCAGATATATGATTGTTCTTGACAGAGCAGGTTTTTGATTGGGATCAGAGGATCTTATCATCAGATGTATATTTGTTCTTGACAGAGCTGGTTTATGACTGGGGTCTGAGGATCTCATTATCAGATGTTTGTTCTTGATAGAGCAGAGTTTTGGTCATCAGTTGTTTGTTCTTGACAGAGCAGCTTCATGGTCATGTATCAGAGGTCCTTATTATCAGTCGTTTGTTCTTGATAGAGCAACTTCATGGTCCTGTATCAGAGGTCCTTATTATCAGATGTGTGTTCTTGACAGAGCAGCTTCATGGTCCTGTATCAGAGGTCCTTATTATCAGATGTGTATTCTTGACAGAGCAGGTCTTTGGTCCTGTATCAGAGATCCTTATTATCAGACGTTTGTTCTTGACAGAGCAGAATTATGGTCCTATGTATATGGCCCTATCAGATGGTTGTTCTTGACAAAGCAGATTTGTGGTCCGATACCAGGTTTTCTTATTATCAGATATAGTGGTTGTTCTTGACAGAGCAGCGTCATGGTTTTGTTGATACAGAATCTCCACAGCACAGTTGCTTTGATCTCCTGTTGCATGATTGCATTTTACATTGCTTTGCATACTCATTTGCATTTCATTAACGTGTGTCTATGTTGCAGGTACCGTTTTCCCCGATCCAGGATTTCTTGCCTCCTATTATATTGTTATGGGTTCTCTGAGGAAGACTGTGGCTTACAAGTTCCCTGCCCCTGATGTGGTTCGGCTGACCGGTTTGATTGCTTTAGCAGATGATTCTGTGAGGGATGAGTTCAGAAAGTCTTACGACAAATTGCTCAGTTTGGTTCGTAGACCTTCTGCGTTCGAGTTGAATGGGTTGCACGCTCTGCTGCAGTTCTACGACCCTCTGTTGAGATGTTTCACTTTCCAGGATTTTGTTTTCGCACCCACGCTAGAGGAATATGCTGATTTGCTAGGTGTGCCTATCAAGAGGCAGATGCCTTTTGTTCATATGGATACTGAGCCTGATCTGGCTAGTTTAGCTCCTTCACTTCATCTGGATGCCTCCGAGTTGGTATTGTCTAGTTGGAACAAGGTTCCCGACTTCTCCTTGCAGTTTTTAGTGGGAAAGGCTCAGCAGTGCGCCAAAGACGGATGTTGGGTCGCGTTCAACGCCATCCTCGCTCTGTGCATATATGGCATCATTCTGTTCCCTAATATGCCCGATTTTGTAGACTTTGACGCATTTCACATCTTTGCATCAGGGAATCCAGTCCCTACCTTGATAGGAGATGTCTACCATTCCGTCCACTACAAAAACGAGAACAGGAGGGGCAAGAATGTCTCATGTTGTGTACCCTTGCTTTATAAATGGCTTGATAGTCATTTACCCAAGAGGGGTCCCTTTGTTTCGTCTGCAGCCACAACTGAGTGGTCCGAGCGTCTGATGAGTTTATCTGCAGAGGATATTGACTGGTTTGACAGAGATAGGTTGGGTACCGAGATTATCTTCAGCTGCAGCGGGTTTCCAAACGTACCTTTGATAGGCAGGAAGGGATGTATAAACTACAATCCGTCTTTACTGGTCCGACAGTTCGCGTATGCTTTGAGAGCTCCGCCGAAGGATGAAGAGGTACAGGAATCTCTGTACCTCACTGGTCTTCTAGAGGGGGATATGTTGTCCAAGCTTCAGCGCGCTTGGAATGGTATCAGTAAGAGGGGAAAGCCATTGCTGGGGAGAAGCAATAATCAAGCCTACCCTCCGTATGTGACTTGGATCAGAGCCAGAGCAGATGCCATGGGGATGCCGTTTCCTCATGCCAAGCCGGAAAGCCCTCCAATGATTGAAGAGCCTATTATTGTGCCCATTCAGCAGCATAATCAGGTATTAGCTGAGCGAGATGAATTGAAGAGGGCAAACGAGGAACTGGAGAAAGAATTGGCTCAGCTTCGAAGCGAGAGGAACGACGCCGTTCATTCTTTCAAAAGGCAAACAGAGCTGGTGAACCGGCTAGGGACGGACCTGACTAAGCAGATAGCCGAGCGTTAACGCATGGGTCAGGACTTCAAAGCTGTCAACGACGTACTGGCTACAAAGAAGCAGCACTTGGACGAAGCGTATCGGAGGATATCCAAGTTCAACCAGCACTGGAAGGCTTCCCTGGCCACCAGGAAAGAGCGGGAGGATAAGCTGATGCTACAGATCTCCAAGCTGGAAGCCCAGGTAAAAGCTAGTGAGAAGAGGTTTGATGAAGAAACCACTCGCAGATATGCCGCTGAAGGCCAGCTCAACAGGGCTCTCGCTAACCTGAAGGAGCGCAAACTGACGTTTGAGTCCAAGAAACGGAAGTTAGAAGATTGTTTCGGCGAAGGAGCGTGGGAAGGTTCGGTCGAAGGACTTTAGTACACCATTGTGCAGAGGGAATTACTCGTCGAAGGGTTACTCACTCTGCCGGATCATCCAGAAACGAAGGAGTTGTTAGAAGAGTATCGCGCCCGTGGCCGTACTTGACTATTTGTATTCCTTTTGTTTTGATCATTGTTGTATGCTGACCATCACCAGGCTTGTTGGCTGGGGTCACGCTATTGATTCATCTTGTACTCGTTGATGTTGTGTACTGCCTTGATGGGCTTTCTTTATATATGAGATTGTTATTTCCATGATTGGACTCGGACTTCTTCTTATTATCATCACTGGCACTCAGGCACTAGGATCGGGGGAGATCTCCCTAACGCACAGACACACGTTTGCATTTGCATGAAGCATTTGCATAACGAGCATTTTGTTGTTTTTCCTAACCCTTTTGTGTTTTACAGGTTGTTTCAGGTTGTTTTAGGTGGTTCCAGGATTGATCAGAGACCTATTCACCGCTATCTGACTAGAGCTAATCAGACCAGGATCATGGAGCAAGTGCAAACTGATGTTCAGGAACTCCGCGAAAGAATGGATCGCTTCATGGAGCTCATGCAAGCGGTCGCCAATGGCCAGGATCAGCTCAGAACCTTGGTTCAGCCTCTGATTTCGAGGGTTGATAGCAATGGCGTACTCCATGGTGGGACTGTGCCTACTCCTCCACCAGTTGAAACTCCACAGAATGGTGTTCCCGTGACCGGGGGAAACGGCAGTGCCAACGGCAATGTGATGGCCAACATCGGGCTCAATACGACGGGCGTCGGTAATGGGAGTCTGGGAGCTAATGTCAATGTCGGGCTGGGCAACGGCAATGCAGGTGTCGGGAATCTGTTTGGGCCTCATCCATGGCTAGAGGATCGTCAGGACGATGTGTTCTCTCAGAGAGGTGCTAAAGGGGAGCTGAATGCTGAAGCACGGCTTAGATTCAAGGCACTTGAAGATAAGATGAGAGATATCGAGAATCAGAATACTTTGGGTGTTGATATGTCCAAGTTGGGACTAATTGCTGATTTCAAGGTGCCTCCCAAGTTCAAGGTACCTGACTTTGAAAAGTATAAGGGCACCACTTGCCCTCGTGTCCACCTGAGATCGTACTACAGAAAAATGTCTGCTCATTCCGAGGACGAGAAGTTGCTGATGCACTTCTTTCAAGACAGCCTTTCCGGGCCATCCCTCGAATGGTACATGAGTCTAGAGCCTACTAGTGTGCGCACATGGAAGGATCTTGCTGAAGCATTTGTGCACCACTACCAATACAATAGCGACTTGGCCCCGAACCGAGTCTAGCTGCAGAATCTATCGCAGAGGAACAATGAAGGGTTTAAGGAACACGCCCAGCGGTGGCGTGAGTTGGCAGCTAGGGTGCAGCCGCCGATGGTTCAACGTGAGCTCGTGCAGATGTTTGTAGCCACCCTCCCAGGGGTTTACTATGAGAAGTTGGTCAGCGGTATGTCCGAAACCTTCTCAGATCTCATTATCACTGGTGAGCACATCGAAAATGGGATCAAGCTCGGGAAAATTCAAGGTGAGTTATCCTCAGCTGGAGGAGGCGGGAAGAAACCTTATAGTGGCAAAAGACGGGAAGGAGAAGCGAGCGCTGTGACCAACGCTCGAAGGAAGGGTAAAGGTCCTCACCAGCAGGTGGCCAGTATAACTATCCCGGCAGTTCAACAGCCACAGCAGCAACAGCAGCAACCGAATCAACAGGGATACAGAAAGTACCAGAATCGGGCACCTTTGTTGAACCGTCACCTCGAGACACCGCCCAAGTCGTACGCACAACTCTTGGAGACTTTGCTTCAGCTACAGTTGATCCAGAAGAGAACGCTGGCTCCCTTGACAGGTGCACCTCCGCCAGGGTACGACGCGAATGCCACTTGTGAGTTCCACTCAGGAGCACCAGGCCACACAGTAGAGAACTGCAAAGCCTTCAAGCATAAGGTGCAGGACATGGTGGATGCCAAGATCATCAACTTCTCTGATAATGTGCCAAATGTCACGAAGAATCCTATGCCAAATCATAGGGGAGGCGGAGTGAACGCCATTATCGAAGACGAGAGTGCGGATTTGTTGACTGACGTCAGAGATCTGAAGACGCCGCTTAGCTTCATTAAAGCTAAGTTGATGAAAAGAGGGTTCTTTCCAGGTTGCGAAGAGCTATGTATGGACTGTGCCACACGTTCTGATGGATGTGAGTAGTTGGTAGAAGGAATTCAAAGTCTGATGACTGAAGGGATTTTACAGTTTAGCCGGAGGGCTGAAAGTGGATCGGGAGAGGTAGTGCTGAAGCAAGACGATGAGGTCGCCACCATCACCATCCCCCGCCAGACGATAACTATTTCTGCGCCCAGACCGCCCACAATTACTATCACCAAAGCTGGGCCGATACCCTTCGAGAGCACTAATGCTGTCCCATGGCATTATGGGGCTGAAGTCTACTGCAATGAACAGAAGTTGGAGCTGGAACCGTTTGGGTCGATGGTGGAGAACCTTGCGGGAATCAGTCGTATTACTCGCAGCGGAAGAGTGTTTGCACCACCAGGGGTCGTGGCAGATAAAGCAGTCAGAGCTGATGCGGCTGATAAAGGTAAAAGTAAAGTCGTTGAAGAGATCCCACGTAGGGCAGAAAAAGACTTGCTTGTTAAAGATGCCAAGGAGTTTATGCGGTTGATTAAAAAGAGTGACTACAAGATTGTAGACCATCTCCATCAGACGCCCTCGAAGATTTCCATCCTGAACTTATTGTTGTGTTCCGAAGCGCACCACAACGCGCTGCTGAAGGTGTTGAACGCTGCATATGTACCGCAGGAAATATCGGTAAATCAGCTAGAAGATGTCGTAGCACACGTAAATGCTGGAAATGGGCTAGGTTTCACAGACCTGGAGCTGACGCCAAAAGGGAGGAATCACAATAGCGCCCTGCACATCTCGATAGAGTGTAGGGGCACGATTATGTCGCACGTGTTGGTAGACACGGGTTCGTCACTTAATGTTCTTCCGAAGAAGGCATTAATGAAGTTGGATACTCGTGGAGTGATTTGCACACCCAGTGATCTGGTTGTGAAGGCGTTCGATGGGACTAAACGACATGTTTTTGGGGAGGTGACCCTGCCAATCCAAGTCGGGCCGGAAACGTTCGACGCGGTCTTTTATATTATGGACATCATGCCTGCCTACAGCTGTCTCTTGGGCCGGCCGTGGATCCATGCTGCTGGTGTCGTAACCTCCACGTTGCACCAAAAGCTCAAATATGCTGTCGGAGGTAGCATCGTGACCGTTTGTGGCGAGGAAGACATAATGGTGAGCCATTTGTCGTCCTTCAAGTATGTGGAGATGGATGGAGAAATCCATGAGACTCTATGCCAAGCGTTCGAAGCTGTCAAAGTGAAGGACGTAGCTCCTGTAGTCACTGAAAAGCCGGAGATGACTCTCTCCTCATTCAAGGAAGCTCGGGCCGTTGTCCAAGCCGGATCTACCCTAGGCTGGGGGCAAATTTTGGAGATACCTAACAAGCAAGACAAGTTTGGGTTGGGATATTCTCCTAGAGCTGAAGCTTCTTCTTCTAGCAGTGCGTCTCGAGGTAAAGGGCCGATCCAGTTTACCAGTGGCGGAGTGATTTTCGAAAGCATCAACGCGGTGTCTGAAGACAGCGGAGATAGCGACTGTGACCTCGACTCTTGGATCCAGCCAAGCAAGCCAGGCGAGGGCCTCAACAATTGGTCCGTCAAGGATATCATTCAGATGACAAGCGAAGAGATCCACATGACAGATGACATCGACTCTGGACCTTTTACGGCTCACTTCGACTTCGATTGCCCGATCTATCAAGCCGAAGAAGAGATTGGTGAAGACGAAGACCTTCCTAAAGAGTTGGCCTGCTTGTTGAAACAAGAGGAGAAAGTTATTCTGCCTCATGAAGAGGAGATCGAGATCGTGAATCTGGGTTCTGAAGAACTCGTCAGAAACGTCAAGATAGGGGCGGCACTGCAGAATGATGTCAAGAAGAGATTGGTCGAAATGCTAAGAGAGTATAGTGATGTCTTTGCTTGGTCATACGAAGATATGCCCGGACTTGACACGAACATCGTGGTCCACCACTTGCTGCTGCGAGAAGATTGTCCTCCCATTAAGCAGAAGCTTAGGAGGACGAGACCAGATATGGCCGTTAAGATCAAAGAAGAAGTGCAGAAACAGCTTGATGCTGGCTTCTTAGCGGTCACTACTTACCCTCCGTGGGTCGCCAACATAGTGCCTGTACCGAAGAAGGACGGTAAGGTACGAATGTGCGTCGATTATCGGGATTTGAATAGGGCGAGCCCTAAAGATGATTTCCCGCTGCCTCATATCGACGTGTTGGTCGACAACACAGCTCAGTTCTCCATGTTTTCGTTCATGGATGGCTTCTCCGGTTACAATCAGATCAAGATGGCGCCGGAGGACATGGAGAAAACAACGTTTATCACTCCCTGGGGAACATTTTTCTATAAGGTAATGCCTTTCGGTCTGAAGAACGCAGGGGCCACTTACCAACGAGCTATGGTAACTTTGTTTCATGACATGATTCATCATGAGATTGAAGTCTATGTTGATGACATGATTGCGAAGTCCCAAACGGAGGAGGGACATCTGGTCAATTTGCTGAAGCTTTTTTGAGAGGCTTAGGAAGTTCAGGTTGAGGCTGAATCCTAACAAATGTACTTTCGGAGTACGGTACGGAAAGTTACTGGGGTTTATCGTGAGCGAAAGAGGCATCGAGGTTGATCCTGCGAAAATAAAAGCCATACAAGAAATGCCAGTGCAAAAAATAGAAAAAGAAGTTTGTGGTTTCTTGGGCAGAATAAACTACATTGCAAGGTTTATCTCTCAGCTCACGGCCACGTGTGAACCGATGTTCAAGCTTTTAAAGAAAGATCAGGCGATTACCTGGAATGAGGATTGCCAGAAGGCATTCGACAAGATAAAGCAATATCTTCAGGAACTTCTAATCTTGATACCCCCAGTGGCTGGACGGCCATTAATCATGTACTTGACAGTTCTTGAGAATAGTATGGGGTGTGTTCTCGGTCAGCACGACGAGACGGGCAGAAAGGAGCATGCCATTTACTACTTGAGTAAAAAGTTCACTGACTGTGAATCTCGTTACTCGATGCTGGAGAAGACGTGTTGTGCACTAGCCTGGGCTGCCAAACGTTTACGACAGTACATGCTCAATCACACCACCATGCTAATTTCGAAGATGGATCCGATCAAGTACGTCTTCGAGAAGCAGGCTCTTTCGGGTAGGATTGCCAGATGGCCAATGGTGTTGACTGAATATGACATTTAGTACATTTCCAAGAAGGCCATCAAGGGAAGCGTATTGTCTGAATACCTGGCCGAACAGCCGATCGAGGATTATCAGCCGATGAAATTTGAATTCCCTGATGAGGATATCATGTTTCTCAAAGCGAAGGATTGCGATGAACCGTTGCCCGACGAGGGTCCAGATAGGAAATCCTAGTGGAAATTGATGTTTGACGAGGCGATTAATTCTTACGGAAGTGGCATAGGGGCGGTCATCACGACTCCCCACGGATCCCACATCCCGTTCACTGCGAGACTGACGTTTTCGGTCACTAATAATGAAGCGGAGTATGAAGCATGCATCATGGGTCTAGAAGAGGCAATTGATTTGAGAATCAAGAACCTAGACGTATATGGTGACTCGGCGCTTGTTGTAACACCCATTATAATTATTTAGTCATTTTATTATTATTTTAAAAAATTTATGTTGGTGTGCCCTTAGGTGGGGTGTGTTGGTATATGATTGGTGAGTACCCTTGATATGTAAGGATCATTGGTGGTGTGGAGATAATAATATAATAGATAATAGTAATATTGGTGGTATTATTATTATTATTATTATTATTATTATTATTATTATTATTATTATTATTATTATTATTATTATTATTATTATGATTATTATCATTAGTATGAATATTATTATTGGTGGGTGTCCCTGATATGGGAGAATTATTGGTGGTGAATTGGTGTAAATATAATAATATAATAACTAATGGTAATATTGGTGGTGCTTTGGTGTGAATATGATAATATAATGAATAATAGTAATATTGGTGGAGGTATTACTATTATTATTATATTTATTATATTTATTATTATTATATTTATTATATTTATTATTATTATATTTATTATAGTTATTATTATTATATATATTATATTTATTATTATTATTATATTATTCTTATTAATATTATTATTATTATAGGTGTGATAATATTATTATTATTATAATTATAATTATTGTTGGGTGTATTACTATTATTATTATTATGTTCAATATTACTATAATATTATAATAGTATTATATTATATTATTATTATTATTATAATGATTATTATAATTATTATATTAGAATTATTATTGGGAATATTAGTGGTTGGAATAAGTAAAATAAGAGGTGGCAGGGTTATTGGGAAGTTAGAATGGAAATATGAAAAGTCATGATAGAAACCGTGAGGAAGGAAATATGAAGGGGTAGCAAGGAGATATTAGAAAAGTTAGAATAGAGAGAAAATGGATTACCATAGATCGTGGGAAATTGGTGTGATAATAATAATAATATTATTATTATTATTATTATTATTATTATTATGATGTTATTTTTATTAGTTATTATTATTATTATTGGGATAGGAAATAAAAAGGAAAATAGAATATGAAGGGGTGGGGGAAGTATTAGAGAAAATAACACGATAGAAAGAGGGAAGAGAGAAAGAGCGATAGAAAGAGAGAAGAGGAAAGAACGAGAGAAGTGAGAAGAACAAAGGAAAAAGAGAACGAAGAACGGAAAGAAAAGAGGAGGCCAAGAGACCAAATCCAGGAAGAATTTCATCGATCAACCGATTAACAAGGTAAGGGGGGAGAAACTTGATTGGGAATGGTATATACATGTATAGGGTAGTGGGGATTCGTTAACCCCGTAGGAATGTATCGTTGATGAAGTTTTATATTGACATGCTATTGATTGTTGAGTTATGTTGATGTTGATGGATTGAAATATGTTGATGGTTGGTGAGTTGTTGTTTTTGGTTAATTTGGCGTATAGGTTGGGTTTACGGTTTTAGGGAAGTTCTGTGTGACCTTTTTGATGTGTCGATAGATTGTTTAAGTGATGACTTTGGAATAATATGTATATGATGATGTACGGATGTTTGATGTTGCCATTGTTAATTGACTGTTGGTGTTGGTTTGGTTTGAGTAAGGTTCAGAGTAACTCTAAAGTGCCGGTAGTGTGTCGTAATGTTGATCTGGAGTAGAATTATAGGAAGATTGATAAGCCTAATATGCATTGGTCGTAATACGGATAGTATAGGAAGTGGATGTTATAGAATAGGCTTGAATCGGAGAAGAGTGAGAATTCTGAACTGTGAGAACTTGAGAAGTCGCAGGCAACTCGCTAGCACTTCGCTTAGCGAGAAGGCAGCGAGCGTTCGCTAGGTGCTCGCCTAGCGAGTGAGGTAGCGAGTGAGTCCAGTAGGTTCTGTTTGCCTTCGCGAGGAGGTTCGCTAAGCGAACAGGTAGCGAGTATTCGTTGGATAGCGAATCATTACAGTAGCCACTGCTGTCATTCGCGAGGAGGTTCGCTAAGCGAACAGGTAGCGAGCATTCGCTGGGAGCTCGCCTAGCGAGGGTGTAGCGAGCGTAGAAGAATGTGGTTTTTCTATGTTGTTATGCTGTGTGCGCTAAGAGTGTAGTGCCCTTGGACTTTGTTGATTATAGGGGAGATGATTGAGTGTTATAAAGTGAGTACTCGGTGATAGTATGTGATTCCCGTTACTAATTATTTAAATGGATAATTAGTTGGTGTATGAATCATGCGGAGCATGGTGTAGTGATCAGTAGGATCGTGTATTCCCGAGTGGTGGGACGTGTTTATATCTTGGTGATAAAGTATGAACTTGTTTACTTGGTGATGGTACTCATTTTCCTTGATATTGTTGGTGAACAATTAGTTAATGTATATATATGTAGTGATCAGTAGGATCGTGCGTTCCCGAGTGTTGGGATGTGGTTATATCTGGTGTTATAGTATGAAGTTGTTTACTATCTGATTGATCTATACGGTGTTGGTGTATGTTATATCTGTACATATATGCATTGATGTATGATGATATGATCAGGAGGATCGTGTGCACTTTGAGTGTCTAATTATGATAGTTATGCATTGGTGTGTGCATATCATGGTGTTTTGGTGGGATGAATCATGTCTCAGGAGGAGCGTAAGTGATCTATCCAGGTTCGATTGAATGAACCAATGAGTCGGTACCGCATGCATGGTGTTGTGTTGCATAATTGCATTATAATATGTTATATTGTAATTTGAACAGTAGGTTCGTTATATGGTGTTGTTGGGATGAATAGTTGATGTGTTGGTGTGTTTTACTGCCTTATTTACATGTATTACATTACCATTATATTTTGATAATGATTTCTCACCCCTTTGTTGTTGTTGTGTCTGTGCTTCTCCGGAAGTACAGATAATCCAGGTACTTAGATAGCTTGGATGGTGGTGTGCCAGTCGAGTCTAGGATGCTCTAATACGTAGCACGAGACTTGGATGTTTTGTTGTGTCTATGTTGAACTTATTTCTTTTTCCTGTGTCGTATCATGAATTTGATGTATTTTACTTTATGAAACAAATTCCGCTCTATTATTTTGAAAAGAATGAATAAAGTATTTTTATAAAATTTGGAGATGTGATATCCCACTTTTTGGTGAAAACTCTGATTATTATTTTAATATTCATATTTTGTTTAATTTGGGAAAGTGGGGTGTTACAATTGGTATCAGAGCAGGTCGGTCCGTCCGGCCAATGTTGTCTAGTGTTATTGTTTCCTGGTATGCGACATGTGTGTAAAAACACTATCGGTACATGTTGTTGGTTAACTTCATTGGTAGAAGTGGAATGATTCCAGTGGGGGAGAAGTTGTATTTCTCCGAAAAGCTACAGTGTGGTGGCTTAGTGTGTTGAGTAGTGATATCATAGTTTGGTAAAGATGGTTTGTACCCCATCATGATTTCGACTGTCTATTAACAAATTGAGGAACTGATCACCCTTAATCTCTTGTTAATAGTGGATGGGATTGTGTTGGATGGGATAGACGTATCTTGCAAGCTTGGGTGGCGTGAGCAGTGAATAGTCTTGAGTTAAGCTAAGTGCTTAAGGGATTATTTTGGGGAATCGGCGTAAGACGGTGTCGAGGTGTTTATTTGGACGGAAACTTTGAATGAGAAGGAAAGTGAAAATTTGGGAGTTGTCAGCTATTTGTGATTGTCCGGAGTTTTCCTACAGAGATAAGTGATTTACTACCGGGAATGTGAAGTGGAGCTTACAATCGAGTTAGTTTTGGAACTAGTCCGATATTGGTGACTTCGTATTGTGTGTTGCGTTGGGATTGGAAGAGTTGAAGAGTCAACTTGAAGATCTGTCGGAAGAGAGGTTCTTTTGTTTGAGTGTGTTACCGTAAGGTGCACCAATTTTGTTGGTTAGACAGACAAAAGGTTTTGTGAAGTTTTGGGTGAACTATAGATAAGTGAACAAGGTGACTATCAAGGATCGGTATTCTCTTCTAAGAGTTAAGGATTTGATGGAACAATTGATCGAGGAATGTGAGTTCCTTGGTCGTGTGACCTCGAGTAGAGTTGTTGTGGTTGTGGTATCAAAGATCGATGGTTGTATCGCAACGGGAGGCCCCAAGACCTGCTGTTGAGATTAGAAGTAATCGGGCTTTAAAATATTCAAAAGATTGAAAGTGTGTTGGATGGCCTCCTAAGTATAAAATTGTTGTTGTACGTCGAATTCCAAGATCGCAGCTTTTTACGGAATCGAAATCGGACACTCGGAAGTCAGGTGACGATCGAAAATAAGATTTTGGACTGTCATGTTCGCCAGGTCCTCGCCTAGCGAGTACGCTAGCGAATGGCTCCTCGTTCGCCACGGTGTTCGCCCAGCGAAGACGTCATGGGCCGGCAAAAGTGGTTTTCGTATTTTTGCCGTAACGGGAGAACCGTAAATCGGAATGACGCGTGGTTCGAATCGTTGGAAAGCATTGAAATTATCTATGAGATGCTGAAGTATTGACATGGAATTAATCTATTTATTGATGAAGTGTGTTTGAATGTTGTGGTAAGGACGGGCGGTACGGTACGTGTTCCCGCCATAACTCACAACTTGTGTGTCCATTTGGCATGGGATCTTCTCTAATTATTTATATAAGGTGATGGTTGTGTTAATAAATGATATTTTGAGGTATTCGAAGAGTATAGAGGATTATGTTGAGCATAAGGAACTGGAGTTATCAGTGTTGGAAAAAGAGCGGTGATATACTTCCGTAAGGAAAGTTCTGCCGAATCCGATAGAACTAATTGTGGTGTTTGTGATGCTTGTTGATATAATTAGGGGATTTACTAAAGACAACTTCAGCGAGTTTCAATTATGCAAAAGGAAACTTGGAGTATATAAGATAAATCATCCGACCAGTGATTTAGAGTTGGTTACTATTGTTGTTGTACCAGAATCGGAGGCTTCGAAAGTTCAGACTGAGATCGGAGATGTTTGGTGATCTTAAGAGTTTAAGGTGTTTGTTTAATTTGAATCAGACGAATATGAGGCATAGGAAATAATTGAGACTTCGGAAGGAGTACGGCTTCGAGTTGAATTACGATTCGGGTGAAGTGCATGTGGTAGATGATGCGGTGAGTTGGAAATGTCTGTGTATACCGAAGATGACGGTGAGAAGAGTTAGAACTGATTGAGAAATTTTATAATATGCGTTTTGTGAGTAAGGATACTTCTTATGGAGTTAAGCTTTTATTATTAAGATCTGACTAGTGATATCCTTGAGAAGAATCGAGAAAGTCAGAAATCTGGGTTGAATAGTGAACTAGTTGAAATTGATAAATTAGAGTCGGAGAGTGGATTGTCGGGTTTGTGGAAATAATACCACGAGGTGTTATGATAGAGTATGTATATCAGATGTTGTTGAAGGGAGTAGGAGTACTCGTGAAGAAATACATTGAGGTAGATGGAGTATCCATCTCGGTGCTATGAAGAAGTAACCGAACTTGAGTAGATTGTTTTTGAGACCATGGATAAGGAGAGGTGGAATATGCTAGTTAGAATTGTCGGAATTCGAAGAGTGAACATCAGATACTGTTGAGTCTGATGCAGTCGTTAAATATTCCAGAGTGGAAATCAGGTAGTATTTTCACGAAATTGGTGTTGAGATTGCTAAAGAATTTGTAAAGACATAATTTTAATTTGGATTGTTAGGAGCAGATTAACTATTCCGTGTTGAGGATATACGAGATGCATATTGAGAAAGTGGTGAAGTTGGATGAGATACTGACGAATATTGTGTCAGATGGAAATTTGAGGTTTATAGTGAGATTTTGGAGGGGATTACAGGAAGCTTCGGGTACTAAGTTGAAGTTGAGTTCGACTTACCATCCGCAAACGGATGGTCAGTCAGAGAGGACTATTGAGTCTGTAGAGAATTGGTGAGAGCTTGGGTGTTGGATCAAGGTGGATCGTGGGATGATTAATTACTGTTGATTGAGTTACCTATAATAACGGTTACCATCCTAGTGTCGGAATGACACTATAAGTGGCTTGGAGAGGTGCTGCAGAAGGCAGTGTGACCTGGAAAATGGAATGAAGGATGCAGGAAGCGTATCCGGATTGGTTTCCATCAGGTAATTTTCGAGGACGAAAATAATTAAAGTGGGGGAGAGTTGTAACACCCATTTTAATTATTTAGTCATTTTATTATTATTTTAAATATTTTATGTTGGTGTGCCCTTAGGTGGGGTGTGTTGGTATATGATTGGTGAGTACCCTTGATATGTAAGGATCATTGGTGGTGTGGAGATAATAATATAATAGATAATAGTAATATTGGTGGTATTATTATTATTATTATTATTATTATTATTATTATGATTATTATCATTAGTATGAATATTATTATTGGTGGGTGTCCCTGATATGGGAGAATTATTGGTGGTGAATTGGTGTAGATATAATAATATAATAACTAATGGTAATATTGATGGTGCTTTGGTGTGAATATGATAATATAATGAATAATAGTAATATTGGTGGGGGTATTACTATTATTATTATATTTATTATATTTATTATTATTATATTTATTATTATTATATTTATTATATTTATTATTATTATTATTATATTATTCTTATTAATATTATTATTATTATAGGTGTGATAATATTATTATTATTATAATTATAATTATTGTTGGGTGTATTACTATTATTATTATTATTATGTTGAATATTACTATAATATTATAATAGTATTATATTATATTATTATTATTATTATTATAATGATTATTATAATTATTATATTAGAATTACTATTGGGAATATTAGTGGTTGGAATAAGTAAAATAAGAGGTGGCAGGGTTATTGGGAAGTTAGAATGGAAATAAGAAAAGTCATGATAGAAACCGTGAGGAAGGAAATATGAAGGGGTAGCAAGGAGATATTAGAAAAGTTGGAATAGAGAGAAAAGGGATTACCATAGATCGTGGGAAATTGGTGTGATAATAATAATATTATTATTATTATTATTATTATTATTATTATTATGTTATTTTTATTAGTTATTATTATTATTGGGATAGGAAATAAAAAGAAAAATAGAATATGAAGGGGTGGGGGAAGTATTAGAGAAAATAACACGATAGAAAGAGGGAAGAGAGAAAGAGCGATAGAAAGAGAGAAGAGGAAAGAACGAGAGAAGTGAGAAGAACGAAGGAAAAAGGGAACGAAGAACGGAAAGAAAAGAGGAGGCCAAGAGACCAAATCCAGGAAGAATTTCATCGATCAACCGATTAACAAGGTAAGGGGGGAGAAACTTGATTGGGAATGGTATATACATGTATAGGGTAGTGGGGATTCGTTAACCCCGTAGGAATGTGTCGTTGATGAAGTTTTATATTGACATGCTATTGATTGTTGAGTTATGTTGATGTTGATGGATTGAAATATGTTGATGGTTGGTGAGTTATTGTTTTTGGTTAATTTGGCGTATAGGTTGGGTTTACGGTTTTAGGGAAGTTCTGTGTGACCTTTTTGATGTGTCGATAGATTGTTTAAGTGATGACTTTGGAATAATATGTATATGATGATGTACGGATGTTTGATGTTGCCATTGTTGATTGACTGTTGGTGTTGGTTTGGTTTGAGTAAGGTTCAGAGTAACTCTAAAGTGCCGGTAGTGTGCCGTAATGTTGATTTGGAGTAGAATTATAGGAAGATTGATAAGCCTAATATGCATTGGTCGTAATACAGATAGTATAGGAAGTGGATGTTATAGAATAGGCTTGAATCGGAGAAGAGTGAGAATTCTGAACTGTGAGAACTTGAGAAGTCACAGGCAACTCACTAGCACTTCGCTTAGCGAGAAGGCAGCGAGCGTTCGCTAGGTGCTCGCCTAGCAAGTGAGGTAGCGAGTGAGTCCAATAGGTTCTGTTTGCCTTCGCGAGGAGGTTCGCTAAGCGAACAGGTAGCGAGTATTCGCTGGGTATTCGCTGTGGCGAGTTGGATAGCGAATCATTACAGTAGCCACTGCTGTCATTCGCGAGGAGGTTCGCTAAGCGAACAGGTAGCGAGCATTCGCTGGGAGCTCGCCTAGTGAGGGTGTAGCGAGCGTAGAAGAATGTGGTTTTTCTATCCTGTTATGCTGTGTGCGCTAAGAGTGTAGTGCCCTTGGACTTTGTTGATTATGGGGGAGATGATTGAGTGTTATAGAGTGAGTACTCGGTGATAGTATGTGATTCCCGTTACTAATTATTTAAATGGATAATTAGTTGGTGTATGAATCATGCGGAGCATGGTGTAGTGATCAGTAGGATCGTGTATTCCCGAGTGGTGGGACGTGTTTATATCTTGGTGATAAAGTATGAACTTGTTTACTTGGTGATGGTACTCGTTTTCCTTGATATTGTTGGTGAACAATTAGTTAATGTATATATATGTAGTGATCAGTAGGATCGTGCGTTCCCGAGTGTTGGGATGTGGTTATATCTGGTGTTATAGTATGAAGTTGTTTACTATCTGATTGATCTATACGGTGTTGGTGTATGTTATATCTGTACATATATGCATTGATGTATGATGATATGATCAGGAGGATCGTGTGCACTTTGAGTGCCTAATTATGATAGTTATGCATTGGTGTGTGCATATCATGGTGTTTTGGTGGGATGAATCATGTCTCAGGAGGAGCGTAAGTGATTCATCTGTACTCCTTTGTGGAGAATGGTGAGGGATAGATCATGTCTCAGGAGGAGCGTAAGTGATCTATCTAGGTTCGATTGAATGAACTAATGAGTTGGTACCGCACGCATGGTGTTGTGTTGCATAATTGCATTATAATATGTTATATGGTAATTTGAACAGTAGGTTCGTTATATGGTGTTGTTGGGGTGAATAGTTGATGTGTTGGTGTGTTTTACTGCCTTATTTACATGTATTACATTACAATTATATTTTGATCATGATTTCTCACCCCTTTGCTGTTGTTTTGTCTGTGCTTCTCCGGAAGTACAGATAATCCAGGTACTTAGATAGCTTGGATGGTGGTGTTCCAGTCGAGTCTAGGATGCTCTGATACGTAGCACGGGACTTGGGTGTTTTGTTGTGTCTATGTTGAACTTATTTCTTTTTCATGTGTCGTATCATGAATTTGATGTATTTTACTTTATGAAACAAATTCCGCTCTATTATTTTGAAAAGAATGAATAAAGTATTTTTATAAAATTTGGAGATGTGATATCCCACTTTTTTGGTGAAAACTCTGATTATTATTTTAATATTCATATTTTATTTAATTTGGGAAAGTGGGGTGTTACACTTGTGATCAACCAGATTAAAGGGGAGTGGGAGACTCGTCAATCGAATTTGGTGTCGTACATGAATTATGCCAGAAGGCTACTTCCGTTCTTTGATCGAGTGGAACTCCATCATGTGCCCAGAGCAGAAAATCAGATGGCTGATGCCTTAGCCACATTGGCTTCGATGTATAAAGTCAATTTTTGGAATGAAGGTCCAAGAATTGTCCTTTCTCGTCTTGATAGACCTGCATTCGTCTTTGCGATCGAGGAAGCCGCCGACGGCAAGCCACGGTTCCATGACATCCAGACTTTCCTTATGACTAAGGAATATCCTGCGGGAGCGTCCACCCATGATAAGAAGACTCTGAGGAGGCTGTCTAGAAATTTCTATCTCAATCCTGATGGAGTTTTGTATAAAAGAAACCACGATCTCGTGCTACTCAGATGTGTAGATGAGAAAGAAGCGAGTATGCTCATGGAAGAAGTCCATGAAGGCACATTTGGTACGCACGCCGGCGGGCATGCTATGACAAGAAAGATCCTGAGAGCAGGATACTACTGGCTGACGATGGAATCAGATTGCTTTAAATTCGCAAAGAGATGTCATAAATGCCAGATTTATGCTGATAAAGTTCATGTGCCGCCGTGCCCGTTAAATGTCATGTCCTCCCCGTGGTCGTTCTCCATGTGGGGCATCGACATGATAGGCAAGATCGAGCCCACTGCATCTAACGGTCATCGCTTCATTCTAGTAGCTATCGACTACTTCACCAAGTGGGTGGAGGCAGCCTCGTAAGATAATGTGACCAAGCAGGTGGTGGCTAAATTCATAAAGAGGGACATCATCTGTTGTTACGGAATTCCCAAGCGGATCATTACTGATAATGGTTCGAATCTGAATAACAAGATGATGAAGGAGCTGTGCCAGAGTTTCAAGATTGAACACCACAACTCATTTCCTTACCGGCCGAAGATGAATGGCGCCGTTGAAGCGGCCAATAAGAACATAAAGAAGATTGTTCAGAAGATGGTTGTGACCTACAAAGATTGGCACGAGATGCTGCCATTTGCATTGTACGGTTATCGTACGACGGTACGTACGTCGACCGGGGCAACTCCTTTCTCCTTGGTGTACAGTATGGAAGCAGTCCTACCGTTAGAAGTGGAGATCCCTTCTTTGCGAGTTTTGGTTGATGTGAAACTCGACGAGGCATAATGGATTACGAATCGACTGAACAAACTCAGCCTGATGGACGAGAAGAGGTTGGCATCGATTGCACATGGTCGTCTGTACCAAAGCCGAATGAAGAAAGCTTATGATAAGAAGGTGCGTCCTAGAAGCTTTCAGACGGGTGATCTCGTCCTGAAGAAGATTCTTCCTCCACACTCCGATCACTGGGGCAAGTGGACCCCTAATTACGAAGGTTCGTATGTCGTCAGCAAGGTCTTCTCGGGAGGATCTTTGTTGTTATCCACGATGGATGGTGAAGATTTTGCATCCCCGTTGGAAAGAAAAAGAATATCCAGGCAAAAAAGGGGCATCCCGGCGAACCATAAAAAAGGAAAAAGGTTCGGGAAAAAATTAGGGATATAAATTGAAAAGAATGTACACCCGCAAAGTCGAAAACCCGGACGGGTGACTTTGGCAAAAAAGGGTATCCCGGTGAACTGAAAACATGCAAAGGGCGGTTCACGCAAAAGTTAGGGATTTGAAAAAGCAAATGACTGCGTTCCGCGTGTGGACTTTCATTGTTTAGTGGTTTGGAAGACCTCAGGGCCGTTTATCTGAATGAATCTCTTCTGAAGCTGAAGCGTCGGAGAAGTATCGAAGTCAAGTGGCTCATAGAGGGATCAACTCATGGTGTTCGTCTACGCCTCATTGCCGACATTTGTATATACTGATGTATATTTATGTTTTATTTTTTTTGCGCGGCTTCCTCATTCCAGGGGCTTGCATCCGTTGTAAAACATTTTTACCCATTCAGGGGTTCATTATCAATAAAATGTATACTATTCAGCAATTCTATTTGCCTGTTTAGCATTTATCTGTTTTGTTTGCGAAAAAGAACGCCAATGTTTTTTATAAAATGCGCATACATAAACTTACTGGCCTAGGCCACTGATTGTTGAAACAATGAATTACTTGAACATTGTCACAAGATGATAACCTTGATAGGTCCCTTTGAGAAGGGTATCTTGTCTGTTTGTTTGTGTTGCTGCAGGTGTAGCATATTCCAGACAGTGCGCCGTGCGCATCCCCCAAGCAGGATGATTCCTCCTGCTCCAGCAAAGGTCAGCATCCTCTCCCCGCAGAGTCTGAACACGAGGTCGTGAGCATTGATATGTCTCCCCAGGCAGAGAAGATTCTCTCCCCGATCAGATGCATCCTGAAGGAACGTCATTTCCTCAGCTGAGTCATACGCTGAAGTGTGCAGCAATTGATGGTTCAAGACTGAAGTCTCCAGCGGAATCGAGATTCCCCATAGAGTCGTAATCTCCCCAGCAAGCAGAATGATTTCTTCTTCCTCAGCCGAGTTTGCAGATCCCCAAGAGAGCCGAGTCCTTGGAAGCCGCTCGGGCCATGATTGGTTTTCCCCAGTAGAATGTTGAATAGCTGATGTTGTGTTTCCCCGCCGGAGCCGTTATCTCCAGTATTAGCCGGGAAGGCTGTGCAGTTTATTCCCGCGATTGACATCACTTCCCCTCAGCAGGTCTAGGTTCTCGTAGAGCTTTGTTCCCCTGCAGCAGTCAACTGAAGTTCACTTCCCCACAGCGCCCGATTGATATTGGCGTGACCTTGTTCTCCTCAGCAGGATGATTCCTCCCCCTATCTGAGTGGTTCTTTCTCCTTGACAGGAGGATTCTCCCTTCAGCATTTATTTTGCTGACGGGATCACATCATTTTACATGACTGCATAGCATTTACCATAAACGCGTAGCATTTCCACCGTGTGGGAGCATGCGCCATTGCCGAAGCATATGCATAATAAGCAGGATCTAGGTTGTTACTGTTCTTGTTTTGCAGGTGTTCCGCCGCAGAGTTGGTTGCTCAAGATGATTCTTGAATCCCCCCCCCCCAACGGAGTTGCTTGCTCAAGATGATTCTTGAAGTCCCCAGCGAAGTCTTCGGCTCAAGATGATTCTTGAATTCCCCAGCAAGGTCGCTTGCTTAAGATGATTCTTAAAATCCCCAGTGCAGTCGCCAGAGTTGGTTGCTCAAGTTGATGCTTAGAGTCCCCGGTGGAGTATTTGCTCAGGATGATTCCTGAAACCTCCAGCATAGTTATCGGTTCAGGATGATTCTTGAAGTCCCCGGCGGAGTTATTTGTCCAAGATGATTCTTGAAGTCCTCAGCAGAGTTGATTCATCTAGAATGATTCCTGGATCCCCGAAGCAGAGTTACTTGATAGTTCTCCAGAATCCCCAGCGGAGATGTGTCATCCCCAGCAGGTTTCTGAACAGCGAAGTTGAAACTTCCCTCGAAGACATGATGATTGAAGTCCGACCGTGTTAACGAAGCAGTTCTCTCAGCTGATGCGGAGTGCCTGATGGCAGAAGTTTGGGTATCCCCAACTGGCTCATGATTGACCGAGAATTTTATTCCCGATTTGCTGATGGAGTCCGGCTGATGCCCGAAAGTTTTCTTTGAATGCCCGACGACGTGACTAACCTGATTGTTGACCTGATGAGTCCCGAGGAACCTTGATGCCTGACGGCATGATCGACCATGTATTACCGGTTACCGTGTGACCAATTCTCCAGCTAGTTGTCGTGCAGCTAATATTTCAGTTTTCGAAGATTTGTTCCCATCAGAGTAACGTATACTTGTGCAGTTGGTAAATTTCCGGGTTTGTCGGTATTCAACCGTCTCGCACCTTGATTGGTTGAGAGCCGTTCGCTTCTCACCCAGTCAGGTTCAAGCCGTTTGAATAGGGGCAGCTGTTGCACCCCAAAATTTGACCAACATTTCTTTACCTAGCTTGTGGTTCATCTCATTCACATTAGCATTACCACTTGCATTTCATTGACATGTGTGCAGGAGATCAAGAGGTATGACTACCAATCAAGAGCACCACAATAGCTTGAAGCTAGCCAAGAAGGTTATTCAAGTGTTAAAGGGTTGATATCTTTGTCATAGAAGTTAAGAGATCCTCAGAGAGATTGGTTGAAACCAAGGTTGTGTGCCTCCTAACTTGAGAGTTGTGGGAGCTCCTCAGATGATTCTGAAGCTATGAGGATGGACTTGAAGCTTTGAGAGAGCTTATGAGATGTCTTGAAAGCCATCATGAAGCCTAGATAGGTCATTGTACAAGATTAAGAGAGACTCAGCCATGAGTGGTATAATTAGGGTTTGACTGGTTCAACCCTAGGTCAACTGATGATTTGGAGAGGGTTGGGACTTAATCCAAGAGCCATGTGATCATGGATTGATGCATTGAGATGCTATAAGGATGATTCCAAGGTCAACTCATCATGATTGAGGAGTGTGAGAAGTTTCAAGCTAGGGTTTCTAAGGCTTGACAGTGTAAAATCCCCTAGTTTGACCCCTATCTTCAAGGTAGTTTAGCTCAAGATGTGATTGTCATCTCGTCTTACCCCCAACATGAATGTTGTAGAGATTGTTCTTAGCTTTAATTTGAGTACTAGAAGTCCTTTATAGGATTTGTAGATCTCAAGTTATGACTTTGACAAGTTACAGGTCATCTGAGGTATGTGAATCTGGGGCCTTGAAAGTCACCCAACTTGCACCCAACTTTTGCCCAAGAAGGATGATTCCTATGAACTCTTGGTCAACATGAATGTTGTTCCTTATCTACTTATATTTCTAGAGAGTACTATAAGTCCTTGATAGGATTTGTAGAACTCAACTTATGGCTTTGACAAGTCAAGGGCATTTTGGTCATTTGGAGATTATAGGTCATTTCAAGCATAAGGCCATAACTCCTATTTCCAAGCTTCAAATGGAAAAATCTTCAACATCAAACTTGCTTAAAATGATGTTTTAAGGCTAGTAAAGAGTTCATGAGATGTTGAAGAGGCTTGTAGCTCAAAATGGTAAAAATGACCTAAAATGGAGGCACAAGTTAAATAAGTCAAAGTTGGAAATTGAAATTTCCAAGCTACACATCCAAACCATGGCATGTAATAGGTCATTTTGACTCTAGAAAGCATTTTAGAAACAATGGTTCAACCACATTTTTGATTTGAGGTTCAAATCATGGACTTGCTTTGGAAAATGGTTACTTGCATATTAAGGTACATATGCAAAACACAAGGGAAATCAATACACCAGCTAGCTAAGTATCCTAACACATCATGCATCTCATCTAAGGAGATTTTCAAAGGAGAACAAGTTGCTGCAAGAGGTATAGCACAAGATGATACATGAGATGGATTGAAATCAAAAACTCATGACATGAGAATCTCAAATTCTCATTGGATGATTCCAGAAAGTTCTGCATGGTTTAGAACCATCCTATATAATGATTAGAACTTGCTCAGATGCAAGGTTGGGGAGAGATTAGAGAGGAGAGTGATATAGCCATTCCAATTTCTTACATTGCAAGTTGAAATCAATTCCTACATTCCACACCATTTCCATTGATTCTTTCAATCCTAACACCTTCCATTGATCATACTGAATGTGTGCATACCAAATTGAGAGCAAGATTGTGTGGGATTGAAGAGATAGAATTTGGATTTTAGGAGCTGCAAGTCACCATCGGATTTGGAGATTCAAGCTTCTTTGATCAAATCTTTTGCAAACAGAAGCATTAACATCAATCAAGGAGTGTTTCTGAAGAGTTTGAGAGGTTGAACTGAAGATTTGACCTATCTGATATTCAAGATTTGACAGGTTTGCAACTTTTCCTCTACACCCTAATTTAAGCATAATTAGTTAGATTTGTTAGGTTAGAATGGTTAGAGACAAGTAGAAGATGGATTCTGGAAACTTTGAGATCATTTGGTGAAGTTTGAGTTAGTGACACCAATTTTGTTTTGATCAAGAACACGATGTATAATGAGATATAACATGAGTTTAATATCAAGATTTAACCAGTGTGAGGTGGTGATCATTCTGAACCAATCAATTTCAAGAATCATTAAAGTTGAAGTTTGAGCATAGTTTTGATCTTGGATCGAGTTTAGAGATTGAGGGCATTTCAATGGATTCTAATACCATGGTTGTGATCAGGGTTGAATTTAGAGCAGATTAGGGTTTTGAACCATGGATTTTGGTTGAGTTTGGATGGAATCCGAGTTAGGTATTTGAAGCTCTGTTCATGGAGCTTTCCCTCCATTTTCGTGGCTGGAGGAAGAAGATAACTCCATGGCCGTTGGATCATGCAAGGACCGGTTGACCAAAGCCAGATTGTGTGGCCAAGATTTGATTTCATGTTTGAAGAGGGAAGTCTGAAGATAACCCAAAACACAGCGTATCATTTAATTTCTCGTTTGGGCTTAAGTTGATACTAGCTATACGCACCCCCATCCATGGCCCAGTCAGAATTTGAACTAATTTTCCTTGCTTTCTGCACCGTGCTTTTTTCTTTTTATTTATATTTTGTTATTTGTTTTCTGATTAAAAATTGGGCCTAGCACGCATTACTGATGGCACCCCCGTTTCAAGCCCATTCTCATATTGAACTGCACTGGGTTGCTATCTGCACCAATTATTTTCATATTTCATTTTAAACTTTGAAAAACCATATTAAATAGAAAAATAATGATTTTTACATGGGGATTTTTTTATCCTATTTCACATTGATGTCTATAAAATTATAAAATCAAAACATTTGCATTTCATGCATTTTTAATATTTTTTTGTGTATTTTCTCTTTTAATAGCTTTTTAATTCCTTTTATGTTGATGCATAGATTTGTAGAATTTTGTTTAGCTAGTTTCCTTCATATTTTTAGGCCATTCTTTTTAGGATAGTTAGATTAGGACTTTAGCTCCCCTTTGGATTTATTCCATAATTTTGTGATTAGTTTTTGATTAGTTTTGATTAGATGACTTTAGGTTGTGTAGATTTAGGTCAATCCTTAACATAGCTCCACAATAACACTAGAATTTTGGGTTTCTAGGTCAAGTTAGATATTGGGACATATAGGGTATTAAGGGTAGGTATATAGGATCCCCTAGAAATTATATTAGATTTTAATATAATAGTATACTATTTTTAATTTATTTTTGTAGTTGATTGTTGTTTGTGTTGCCCTTGTGGGCTTGTATTTTGTTTTGCCTTGCTTTGTGGGTTTTTGCTTGGCTTTGTGGGCTTGGTCTTGCTTTGTGGAGCATGGAGGAGAATAGTGGGGGACTTGGGGATTGAATACGGAGCTTGAGAGCTTGAAGACTTGTTTGTTTTGTTGTTGTTTTAGGGTTAGGAATTAAGTAGAGCTTAGAATTAGTTGATTCCTTTCTTAAACATGGATGGTATCTTTCACCTCCATTCTTCCCCATGATTCAAGGTCCTTCCATGGTATTCACCTCCCTCCTTTGTAGAGATAAGTGATGGTACCTAGGAAGTAGAACCTTTGAGGGAACCATTCTTTTGATGTTAAACCCTTATAGGTCACCTTTGGTGGTCAATAAGCAGTTTAATATCCTAGCTTATCCAGTTAAGTGATTTCTTCTGGTTTGAGTATCTTGAAAGATGTTGGGCTTGAGAGTGAAGATGAAGACTTCATAGAAAAGGGTGGAAGAGGATGATTCCTTGAGCATTGCCATTGCAGCTGAAGCTTGAAGAGCAAGAAGAACAAGTTGATACTTGAAGACCCAATGAAGATCCAGTAAAGACTGAATGAAGAGTTGAGGCTTGAGAAGAAAATTGAAGGATAAAGTTGACATTTCCAGATGATTGATGACTACTCTGAGAAGCTGAAGCTTGTAGGAAGAGAAGACCATGTTGAGACTGGTATAGCACAGAGAGCTGAAGCTTGAAGACTAAGTTGATACTTATGGTTAAGAGTGAAGCCTGAAGGTGGAACTGATTAAGGAGCTGAAGCTTGGAGAAAGAGAATAAGTTGAAACTTATGTTGAAAGGCTGAGACCTGGAGAAGCAAATTGATATTTGTCAAGAGTGATTGAGGTCTGAAGACTGAGTTGCTGTTAGAAGAGCTGAGGCTTGGAGTTGAGAGAGGAGTTGATCTGCTTTCTTGTTTGTTTCTTCTCTGTATTGCTGATGTGCCTTATTTGATTTGCTTGATGCATTAGAATAAGTCCATATCTAGACTAGATTTAAACTAGGAGCATGATTGCACTAGAGGTTGAGTTGCTCCCTCTGCTTGTATTGTTACTGTATGGCTTTGCTTGCGGGTATTCGGTAGAGCCCTGCTCCCTTGCCCATGTGGTTTATTTTGCTTGATAGCATGATTTTATTTCTTCTATATGATTACAATTGTTATTATAGTTTGCTTGATAGCATGTTGTCTTTCAGTATGATTACTGTTATTCATTCTGGCTTGAGGTTGAGACGAGCTTGTGGAGGCTGCTGCCCCACACACATTTCCTCCCTCACTTGCATTGCATGCATTTTACAGTCGATTACTGTTTACTGTTTAAGTTGATGCTTTATCTGTTTCTGTGTATCATTGACATGATCCCTTATGACTCTCATTCCCTTTGATAAGGAAGTGATGATAGAACTTTAGGTTGAAACCTATGCATGATAACTTCTAGGAGTTCCCTGTTTCAAACTTCAACTATAGGATGAATCCTTGGCATGACAATAGTAGGACTTGATAGTCTCCCCATAGTTGAGCCTGTTCTCTTCTCATCTCAAAACAGCTTAAGATACAGTAATCATGAATGATTTCTTTCGTACGTTACGAGCCTTAAGCTATCTGAGAAAGGATTGTTGAAGAGTTTCTTTCCAACAGTCTGGATGTTTAGTATGGCACCCTTTGGGTGACATGCGACGCATTCACTCTCAGGTCATAGTCTCTAGTGCGATTGAAATTGCAAACACAATAAAAAACACTTCTTCCGTAAAAGACAGAAAACGAACTTCAAACCTTTTTGCCCCGTGGGCCCATAAGTCAAAGGAAAGCTTTTCTGAAGAAAAGAGTGTCGTTAAACTTCAACGCCAATGCAAACAGGCTTTGTCTCTAACTGCTGGAACTGCTGTTTAACCCTACTCGATAAAACAGATGAATCTGAATCCCCGCAATCCGTAGTTTCCCGAACTACGTAAGCTCTGGTCTCTCATGCCTGTTGAGAGTACGAAGGCACAATACTGATGTATTGGCGAGCTACCTTCCCTGTAACCCGTAGTAGCTCGAACTACGTTGACCCTGATTTCTCATTCTCTGATGTGAATACGTAGGCATAAAGTGCGACGCTTTGCCGAGTCATTTTCTTTTCTGTTTAAGCCAGCCTTGATAGTTAGATAAATAAACCAACTCGTCCAGTAAACACAACAAGCATGGATCCCGTCGAGTACGACGGACGTGGGGGGTGCTAATACCTTCCCCTTGTGTAACCGACTCCCGAACCCAGACAACGGTTGCGACGACCTTGTCTTACCCTTTTTCGTCAGGTTTTTCCGGTCGTTTCATTTCCCGCTCCGAGGGATAAATAACGAAAGGTGGCAACTCTTCTGTTTTGCCGGCACCTTATTTTCGCGGAAGCGACAGCTGGCGACTCTGCTGGGGACTTGACAGTTTCCTGGGATCCAACATCCCGTATGCGAGTCAGTCTGGGGATCCGACGTCCCCTGTGAGAGTCAATCCTAGCGCTTGTATGATTACTTTTTGGGTTGTGTTTATTTATCGCATTTTTATTTCCCACACTTTATTTTCAGTATGATATGATTATCTGTGTTGTTGTGGGAGGGGCATTCTGATGAGTGAGAAGCCAGACCCATGCTTGAGTGAACATAGCGTTAGTTGTGGAAATTAGTGGGCGCGTGCTTGCTTTGCAGGCACTAGTGTCTCATGAAATCCACGCTCAGACGAGGTTCTCCCGGTTGGCTTCTCTTTCAACCCTTTGGGTTGAGACGGTTGTTGGTTTGGAGGATTGTCGACTCTGGGGACCGATCATTTATGATTCAGCCGAGTGAGGCCGCTTCATGAGCTGGTGATGCCACACCTTCTAGGTATCGTATCACCCCTCTTGAATGTCTGTGACGCTGATGAACACATAGGATGCCGAACTTGAGTCAGTTTAGGTCCATACCTGTGAGCAGGGTTGGGTTTATTGCAGGAAACTTTGACCTTCAGACTACCTGGTTTTCTTGATAGTGGATCAATTTTGTTGGGATCTGAGGTTCTCATCTGCAGATATATGATTGTTCTTGATAGAGCAGGTTTTTGATTGGGATCAGAGGATCTTATCATCAGATGTGTATTTGTTCTTGACAGAGCAGGTTTATGACTGGGGTCTGAGGATCTCATTATCAGATGTTTGTTCTTGATAGAGCAGAGTTTTGGTCATCAGTTGTTTGTTCTTGACAGAGCAGCTTCATGGTCCTGTATCAGAGGTCCTTATTATCAGTCGTTTGTTCTTGACAGAGCAACTTCATGGTCCTGTATCAGAGGTCCTTATTATCAGATGTGTGTTCTTGACAGAGCAGCTTTATGGTCCTGTATCAGAGGTCCTTATTATCAGATGTGTGTTCTTGACAGAGCAGGTCTTTGGTCCTGTATCAGAGATCCTTATTATCAGACGTTTGTTCTTGACAGAGCAGAATTATGGTCCTATGTATATGGCCCTATCAGATGGTTGTTCTTGACAGAGCAGATTTGTGGTCCAATACCAGGTTTTCGTATTATCAGATATAGTGGTTGTTCTTGACAGAGCAGCGTCATGGTTTTGTTGATACAAAATCTCCACAGCACAGTTGCCTTGATCTCCTGCTGCATGATTGCATTTTACATTGCTTTGCATACTCATTTGCATTTCATTAACGTGTGTCTGTGTTGCAGGTACCGTTTTCCCCGATCCAGGATTTCTTGCCTCCTATTATATTATTATGGGTTCTCTGAGGAAGACCGTGGCTTACAAATTCCCTGCCCTTGATGTGGTTCGGCTGATCGGTTTGATTGCTTTAGCAGATGATTCTGTGAGGGATGAGTTCAGAAAGTCTTACGGCAAATTGCTCAGTTTGAATCGTAGACCTTCTGCGTTCGAGTTGAATGGGTTGCACGCTCTGCTGCAGTTCTACGACCCTCCGTTGAGATGTTTCACTTTCTAGGATTTTGTTCTCGCGCCCACGCTAGAGGAATATGCTGATTTGCTAGGTGTGCCTATCAAGAGGCAGATGCCTTTTGTTAATATGGATATTGAGCCTGATCTGGCTGGTTTAGCTCCTTCACTTCATCTGGTTGCCTCCGAGATGGTATTGTCTAGTTGGAACAAGGTTCCTGGCTTCTCCTTGCAGTTTTTAGTGGGAAAGGCTTGGCAGTGCGCCAAAGACGGATGTTGGGTCGCGTTCAACGCCATCCTCGCTCTGTGCATATATGGCATCACTCTGTTCCCTAATATGCCCGATTTTGTAGACTTCGACGCATTTCACATCTTTGCATCAGGGAATCCAGTCCCTACCTTGATAGGAGATGTCTACCATTCTGTCCACTACAAAAACGAGAACAGGAGGGGCAAGAATGTCTCATGTTGTGTACCCTTGCTTTATAAATGGCTTGATAGTCATTTACCCAAGAGGGGTCCCTTTGTTTCGTCTGCAGCCAGAGCTGAGTGGTCCGAGCGTCTGATGAGTTTATCTGCAGAGGATATTGACTGGTTTGACAGAGATAGGTTGGGTACCGAGATTATCTTCAGCTGCAGCGGGTTTCTAAACGTACCTTTGATAGGCAGGAAGGGCTGTATAAACTACAATCCGTCTTTGCTGGTTCGACAATTCGCGTATGCTTTGAGAGCTCCGCCGAAGGATGAAGAGGTACAGGAATCTCTGTACCTCACTGGTCTTCTAGAGGGGGATATGTTGTCCAAGCTTCAGCGCGCTTTGAATGGTATCAGTAAGAGGGGAAAGCCATTGCTGGGGAGAAGCAATAATCAAGCCTACCCTCCGTATGTGACTTGGATCAGAGCCAGAGCAGATGCCATGTGGATGCCGTTTCCTCATGCCAAGCCGGAAAGCCCTCCAATGATTGAAGAGCCTATTACTGTGCCCATTCAGCAGCATAATCAGGTATTAGCTGAGCGAGATGAATTGAAGAGGGCAAACGAGGAACTGGAGAAAGAATTGGCTCAGCTCTGAAGCGAGAGGAACGAAGCCATTCATTCTTTCAAAAGGCAAACAGAGCTAGTGAACCGGCTAAGGACGGACCTGACTAAGCAGATAGCCGAGCGTGAACGCATGGGTCAGGACTTCAAAGCTGTCAACGACGTACTGGCTACGAAGAAGCAGCACTTGGACGAAGCGTATCGGAGGATATCCAAGTTCAACCAGCACTGGAAGGCTTCCCTGGCCACCAGGAAAGAGCGGGAGGATAAGCTGATGCTACAGATCTCCAAGCTGGAAGCCTAGGTAAAAGCTAATGAGAAGAGGTTTGATGAAGAAACCCCTCGCAGATATGCCGTTGAAGGCCAGCTCAACGGGGCTCTCGCTAACCTGAAGGAGCGCAAACTGACGTTTGAGTCCAAGAAACAGAAGTTAGAAGATTGTTTCGGCGAAGGAGCGTGGGAAGGTTCGGTCGAAGGACTTCAGTACACCATTGTGCAGAGGGAATTACTCGTCGAAGGGTTACTCACTCTGCCGGATCATCCAGAAACGAAGGAGTTGTTAGAAGAGTATCGCGCCCGTGGCCGTACTTGACTATTTGTATTCCTTTTGTTTTGATCATTGTTGTATGCTGACCATCACCAGGCTTGTTGGCTGGGGTCACGCTATTGATTCATCTTGTACTCGCTGATGTTGTGTACTGCCTTGATGGGCTTTCTTTATATATGAGATTGTTATTTCCATGATTGGACTCTGACTTCTTCTTATTATCAGCACTGACACTCAGGCACTAGGATCGGGGGAGATCTCCCTAACGCACAGACACACGTTTGCATTTGCATGAAGCATTTGCATAACGAGCATTTTGTTGTTTTTCCTAACCCTTTTGTGTTTTACAGGTTGTTTCAGGTTGTTTCAGGTGGTTCCAGGATTGATCAGAGACCTATTCACCGCTATCCGACTAGAGCTAATCAGACCAGGATCATGGAGCAAGTGCAAACTGATGTTTAGGAACTCTGCGAAAGAATGGATCGCTTCATGGAGCTCATGCAAGCGGTCACCAATGGCCAGGATCAGCTCAGAACCTTGGTTCAGCCTCTGATTTCGAGGGTTGATAGCAATGGCGTACTCCATGGTGGGACTGTGCCTACTCCTCCACCAGTTGAAACTCCACAGAATGGTGTTCCCGTGACCGGGGGAAACGGCAGTGCCAACGGCAATGTGATGGCCAACATCGGGCTCAATACGACGGGCGTCGGTAATGGGAGTTTGGGAGCTAATGTCAATGTCGGGCTGGGCAACGGCAATGCAGGTTTCGGGAATCTGTTTGGGCCTCAACCATGGATAGAGGATCAGCAGGACGATGTGTTCTCTCAGAGAGGTGCTGAAGGGGAGCTGAATGCTGAAGCACGACTTAGATTCAAGGCACTTGAAGATAAGATGAGAGATATCGAGAATCAGAATACTTTGGGCGTTGATATGTCCAAGTTGGGACTAATTGCTGATTTCAAGGTGCCTCCCAAGTTCAAGGTGCCTGACTTTGAAAAGTATAAGGGCATCATTTGCCCTCGTGTCCACCTGAGATCGTACTACAGAAAAATGTCTGCTCATTCCGAGGACGAGAAGTTGCTAATGTACTTCTTTCAAGACAGTCTTTCCGGGCCATCCCTCGAATGGTACATGAGTCTAGAACCTACTAGTGTGCGCACGTGGAAGGATCTTGCTGAAACATTTGTACACCACTACCAATACAATAGCGACTTGGCCCCGAACCGAGTCCAGCTGCAGAATCTGTCGCAGAGGAACAATGAAGGGTTTAAGGAATACGCCCAGCAGTGGCGTGAGTTGGCAGCTAGGGTTCAGCCGCCGATGGTTGAACGTGAGCTCGTGCAGATGTTCGTAGCCACCCTCCCAGGGGTTTACTATGAGAAGTTGGTCAGCGGTATGTACGGAACCTTCTCAGATCTCATTATCACTGGTGAGCACATCGAAAATGGGATCAAGCTCGGGAAAATTCAAGGTGAGTTATCCTCAGCTGGAGGAGGCGGGAAGAAACCTTATAGTGGCAAAAGACGGGAAGGAGAAGCGAGCGCTGTGACCAACGCTCGAAGGAAGGGTAAAGGCCTCACCAGCAGGTGGCCAGTATAACTATCCCAGCAGTTCAACAGCCACAGCAGCAGCAGCAGCAACCAAATCAACAGGGATACAGAAAGTACCAGAATCGGGCACCTTTGTCGAACCGTCACCTCGAGACACCGCCAAAGTCGTACGCGCAACTCTTGCAGACTTTGCTTCAGCTACAGTTGATCCAGAAGAGAACGCAGACTCTCTTGACAGGGGCACCTCCGCCAGGGTACGACGTGAATGCCACTTGTGAGTTCCACTCAGGGGCACCAGGCCACACAGTAGAGAACTGCAAAGCCTTCAAGCATAAGGTGCAGGACATGGTGGATGCCAAGATCATCAACTTCTCCGATAATGTGCCAAATGTCACGAAGAATCCTATGCCGAATCATAGGGGAGGCGGAGTGAACGCCATTATCAAAGACGAGAGTGCGGATTTGTTGACTGACGTCAGAGATCTGAAGACGCCGCTTAGCTTCATTAAAGCTAAGTTGATGAAAAGAGGGTTCTTTCTAGGTTGCGGAGAGCTATGTATGGACTGTGCCACACGTTCTGATGGATGTGAGCAGTTGGTAGAAGGAATTCAAAGTATGATGACTGAAGGGATTTTACAGTTTAGCCGGAGGGCTGAAAGTGGATCGGGAGAGGTAGTGTTGAAGCAAGACGATGAGGTCGCCACCATCACCATCCCTCGCCAGACGATAACTATTTCTGCACCCAGACCGCCCACAATTACTATCACCAGAGTTGGGCCGATACCCTTCGAGAGCACTAATGTTGTCCCATGGCATTATGGGGCTGAAGTCTACTGCAACGGACAAAAGTTGGAGCTGGAACCGTTTGGGTCGACGGTGGAGAACCTTGCGAGAATCAGTGGTATTACTCCGAGCGGAAGAGTGTTTGCACCACCAGGGGTCATGGCGGATAAAGCAGTCAGAGCTGATGCGGCTGATAAAGGTAAAAGTAAAGTCGTTGAAGAGATCCCACGTGGGGCAGAAAAAGACTTGCTTGTTAAAGATGCCGAGGAGTTTATGCGGTTGATTAAAAAGAGTGACTACAAGATTGTAGACCATCTCCATCAGACGCCCTCGAAGATTTCCATCCTGAACTTATTGCTGTGTTCCGAAGCGCACCGCAACGCGCTGCTGAAGGTGTTGAATGCCGCATATGTACCGCAGGAAATATCGGTAAATCAGCTAGAAGATGTCGTAGCCCACGTAAATGCTGGAAATGGGCTAGGTTTCACAGACCTGGAGCTGACGCCAAAAGGGAGGAATCACAATAGCGCCCTGCACATCTTGATAGAGTGTAGGGGCACGATTATGTCGCACGTGTTGGTGGACACGGGTTCGTCACTTAATGTTCTTCCGAAGAAGGCATTAATGAAGTTGGATACTCGTGGAGTGATTTGCACACCCAGTGATCTGGTTGTGAAGGCGTTCGATGGGACTAAACGACATGTTTTTGGGGAGGTGACCCTGCCAATCCAAGTCGGGCCGGAAACGTTCGACGCGGTCTTTTATATTATGGACATCATGCCTGCGAATAGCTGTCTCTTGGGCCGGCCGTGGATCCATGTTGCTGGTGCCGTAACCTCCACGTTGCACCAAAAGCTCAAATATGCTGTCGGAGGTAGCATCGTGACCGTTTGTGGCGAGGAAGACATAATGGTGAGCCATTTTTCGTCCTTCAAGTATGTGGAGATGGATGGAGAAATCCATGAGACTCTATGCCAAGCGTTCGAAGCTGTCAAAGTGAAGGACGTAGCTCCTGTAGTCACTGAAAAGCCGGAGATGACTCTCTCCTCATTCAAGGAAGCTCGGGCCGTTGTCCAAGCCGGATCTACCCCAGGCTGGGGGCGAATTTTGGAGATACCTAACAAGCAAGACAAGTTTGGGTTGGGATATTCTCTTGGAGCTGAAGCTTCTTCTTCTAGCAGTGCGTCTCGAGGTAAAGGGCCAATACAGTTTACCAGTGGCTGAGTGATTTTCGAAAGCATCAACGCGGTGTCTGAAGACAGCGGAGATAGTGATTGTGACCTCAACTCTTGGATCCAGCCAAGCAAGCCAGGCGAGGGCCTCAACAATTGGTCCGTCAAGGATATCATCCAGATGACAAGCGAAGAGATCCACATGACAGATGACATCGACTCTGGACCTTCTACAGCTCAATTCGACTTCGATTGCCCGATCTATCAAGCTGAAGAAGAGATTGGTGAAGACGAAGACCTTCCTGAAGAGTTGGCCCGCTTGTTGAAACAAGAGGAGAAAGTTATTCTGCCTCATGAAGAGGAGATCGAGATCGTGAATCTGGGTTCTGAAGAACTCGTCAGAAACGTCATGATAGGGGCGGCACTGCAGAATGATGTCAAGCAGAGATTAGTCGAAATGCTGAGAGAGTATAGTGATGTCTTTGCTTGGTCATACGAAGATATGCCCGGACTTGACACGGACATCGTGGTCCACCACTTGCCGCTGCGAGAAGATTGTCCTCCCGTTAAGCAGAAGCTTAGGAGGACTAGACCAGATATGGCCGTTAAGATCAAAGAAGAAGTGCAGAAATAGCTTGATGCTGGCTTCTTAGCGGTCACTACTTACCCTCCGTGGGTCGCCAACATAGTGCCTGTACCGAAGAAGGACGGTAAGGTACGAATGTGCGTCGATTATCGGGATTTGAATAGGGCGAGCCCTAAAGATGATTTCCCGCTGCCTCATATCGATGTGTTGGTCGACAACACAGCTCAGTTCTCCGTGTTTTCGTTCATGGATGGCTTCTCCGGTTACAATCAGATCAAGATGGCGCCAGAGGACATGGAGAAAACGACGTTTATCACTCCCTGGGGAACATTTTGCTATAAGGTAATGCCTTTCGGTCTGAAGAACGCAGGGGCCACTTACCAACGAGCTATGGTAACTTTGTTTCATGACATGATTCATCATGAGATTGAAGTCTATGTTGATGACATGATTGCGAAGTCCCAAACGGAGGAGGGACATCTGGTCAATTTGCTGAAGCTTTTTTGAGAGGCTTAGGAAGTTCAGGTTGAGGCTGAATCCTAACAAATGTACTTTCGGAGTACGGTCCGGAAAGTTACTGGGGTTTATCGTGAGCGAAAGAGGCATCGAGGTTGATCCTGCGAAAATAAAAGCCATACAAGAAATGCCAGTGCCAAAAACAGAAAAAGAAGTTTGTGGTTTCTTGGGCAGAATAAACTACATTGCAAGGTTTATCTCTCAGCTCATGGCCACGTGTGAACCGATGTTCAAGATTTTAAAGAAAGATCAGGCGATTACCTGGAATGAGGATTGCCAGAAGGCATTCGACAAGATAAAGCAGTATCTTCAGGAACCTCCAATCTTGATACCCCCAGTGGCTGGACGGCCATTAATCATGTACTTGACAGTTCTTGAGAATAGTATGGGGTGTGTTCTCGGTCAGCACGACGAGACGGGCAGAAAGGAGCATGCCATTTACTACTTGAGTAAAAAGTTCACTGACTGTGAATCTCGTTACTCGATGCTGGAGAAGACGTGTTGTGCACTAGCCTGCGCTGCCAAACGTTTACGACAGTACATGCTCAATCACACCACCATGCTAATTTCGAAGACGGATCCAATCAAGTACGTCTTCGAGAAGCAGGCTCTTTCGGGTAGGATTGCCAGATGGCAAATGGTGTTGACGGAATATGACATTCAATACGTTTCCCAGAAGGCCATCAAGGGAAGCGTATTGTCTGAATACCTGGCCGAACAGCCGATCGAGGATTATTAGCCGATGAAATTTGAATTCCCGATGAGGATATCATGTTTCTCAATGCGAAGGATTGCGATGAACCGTTGCCCGACGAGGGTCCAGATAGGAAATTCTAGTGGAAATTGATATTTGACGGGGCGGTTAATTCTTACGGAAGTGGCATAGGGGCGGTCATCACGACTCCCCACGGATCCCACATCCCGTTCACTGCGAGACTGACGTTTCCGGTCACTAATAATGAAGCGGAGTATGAAGCATGCATCATGGGTCTAGAAGAGGCAATTGATTTGAGAATCAAGAACCTAGACGTATATGGTGACTCGACGCTTGTGATCAACCAGATTAAAGGGGAGTGGGAGACTCGTCAATCGAATTTGGTGTCGTACATGAATTATGCCAGAAGGCTACTTCCGTTCTTTGATCGAGTGGAACTCCATCAAGTGCCCAGAGCAGAAAATCAGATGGCTGATGCCTTAGCCACGTTGACTTCGATGTATAAAGTCAATTTTTGGAATGAAGCTCCAAGAATTGTCCTTTCTCGTCTTGATAGACCTGCATTCGTCTTTGAGATCGAGGAAGCCGCCGACGGCAAGCCATGGTTCCATGACATCCAGACTTTCCTTATGACTAAGGAATATCCTGCGGAAGCGTCCACCCAGGATAAGAAGACTCTGAGGAGGCTGTCTGGAAATTTCTATCTCAATCCTGATGGAGTTTTGTATAAAAGAAACCACGATCTCGTGCTACTCAGATGTGTAGATGAGAAAGAAGCGAGTATGCTCATGGAAGAAGTCCATGAAGGCACATTTGGTACGCACACCGGCGGGCATGCTATGACAAGAAAGATCCTGAGAGCAGGATACTACTGGATGACGATGGAATCGGATTGCTTTAAATTCGCGAAGAGATGTCATAAATGCCAGATTTATGCTGATAAAGTTCATGTGTCGCCGTGCCCGTTAAATGTCATGTCCTCCCCGTGGCCGTTCTCCATGTGGGGCATCGACATGATAGGCAAGATCGAGCCCACTGCATCTAACGGTCATCGCTTCATTCTAGTAGCTATCGACTACTTCACCAAGTGGGTGGAGGCAGCCTCGTATGCTAATGTGACCAAGCAGGTGGTGGCTAAATTCATAAAGAGGGACATCATATGTCGTTACGGAATTCCCGAGCGGATCATTACTGATAATGGTTCGAATCTGAATAACAAGATGATGAAGGAGCTGTGCCAGACTTTCAAGATTGAACACCACAACTCATCTCCTTACCGGCCGAAGATGAATGGCGCCGTTGAAGCGGCCAATAAGAACATAAAGAAGATTGTTCAGAAGATGGTTGTGACCTACAAAGATTGGCACGAGATGCTGCCATTTGCATTGTACGGTTATCGTACGATGGTACGTACGTCGACCGAGGCAACTCCTTTCTCCTTGGTGTACGGTATGGAAGCAGTCCTACCGTTAGAAGTGGAGATCCCTTCTTTGCGAGTTTTGGTTGATGTGAAACTCGACGAGGCAGAATGGATTACGAACCGACTGAACCAACTCAGCCTGATGGACGAGAAGAGGTTGGCATCGATTGCACATGGTCGTCTGTACCAAAGCCGAATGAAGAAAGCTTATGATAAGAAGGTGCGTCCTAGAAGCTTTCAGACGGGTGATCTCGTCCTGAAGAAGATTCTTCCTCCACACTCCGATCACCGGGGCAAGTGGACCCCTAATTACGAAGGTCCGTATGTCATCAGCAAGGTCTTCTCGGGAGGAGCTTTGTTGTTATCCACGATGGATGGTGAAGATTTTGCATCCCCGGTGAACGCGGACGCAGTTAAAAAATACTTTGCTTAAAAATGACCCGCTGGAAAGAAAAAGAATATCCAGGCAAAAAAGGGGCATCCCGGCGAACCATAAAAAAGGAAAAAGGTTCGGGAAAAAATTAGGGATATAAATTGAAAAGAATGTACACCCGCAAAGTCGAAAACCCGGACGGGCGACTTTGGCAAAAAAGGGTATCCCGGTGAACTGAAAACCCGCAAAGGGCGGTTCACGCAAAAGTTAGGGATTTGAAAAAGCAAATGACTGCGTTCCGCGTGTGAACTTTCATTGTTTAGTGGTTTGGAAGACCTGAGGGCCGTTTATCTGAATCAATCTCTTCTGAAGCTGAAGCATCAGAGAAGTATCGAAGTCGAGTGGGTCATAGAGGGATCAACTCATGGTGTTCGTCTACGCCTCATTGCCGACATTTGTATATACTGATGTATATTTATGTTTTATTTTTTTTGCGCGGCTTCCTCATTCCAGGGGCTTGCATCCGTTGTAAAACATTTTTACCCATTCAGGGGTTCGTTATCAATAAAATGTATACTATTCAGCAATTCTGTTTGCCTGTTTAGCATTTATCTGTTTTGTTTGCGAAAAAGAACGCCGATGTTTTTGATAAAATGCGCATACATAAACTTACTGGCCTAGGCCACTGATTGTTGAAACAATGAATTACTTGAACATTGTCACAAGATGATAACCTTGATAGGTCCCTTTGAGAAGGGTATCTTGTCTGTTTGTTTGTGTTGCTGCAGGTGTAGCATATTCCAGACAGTGCGCCGTGCGCATCCCCCAAGCAGGATGATTCCTCCTGCTCCAGCAAAGGTCAGCAGCCTCTCCCCGCAGAGTCTGAACACGAGATCGTGAGCATTGATATGTCTCCCCAGGAAGAGAAGATTCTCTCCCCGATCAGATGCATCCTGAAGGAACGTCATTTCCTCAGCTGAGTCATGCGCTGAAGTGTGCAGCAATTGATGGTTCAAGACTGAAGTCTCCAGCGGAATCGAGATTCCCCATAGAGTCGTAATCTCCCCAGCAAGTAGAATGATTTCTTCTTCCTCAGCCGAGTTTGCAGATCCCCAAGAGAGCCGAGTCCTTGGAAGCCGCTCGGGCCATGATTGGTTTTCCCCAGTAGAATGTTGAATAGCTGATGTTGTGTTTCCCCGCCGGAGCCGTTATCTCCAGTGTTAGCCAGGAAGGCTGTGCAGTTTATTCCCGCGATTGACATCACTTCCTCTCAGTAGGTCCAGGTTCTCGTAGAGCTTTGTTCCCCTGCAGCAATCAATTGAAGCTCACTTCCCCACAACGCCCGATTGAGATTGGTGTGACCTTGTTCTCCTCAGCAGGATGATTCCTCCCCCTATCTGAGTGGTTCTTTCTCCTTGACAGGAGGATTCTCCCTTCAGCATTAATTTTGCTGACGGGATCGCATCATTTTGCATGACTGCATAGCATTTACCATAAATGCGTAGCATTTCCACCGTGTGGGAGCATTGCGCCATTGCCGAAGCATATGCATAATAAGTAGGATCTAGGTTGTTACCGTTCTTGTTTTGCAGGTGTTCAGCCGCAGAGTTGGTTGCTCAAGATGATTCTTGAATTCCCCCCCCCCCCCCAACAGAGTTGCTTGCTCAAGATGATTCTTGAAGTCCCCAGCGAAGTCTTCGGCTCAAGATGATTCTTGAATTCCCCAGCAAGGTCGCTTGCTTAAGATGATTCTAAAAATCCCCAGTGCAGTCGCCATAGTTGGTTGCTCAAGTTGATGCTTAGAGTCCCCGACGGAGTATTTGCTCAGGATGATTCCTGAAACCTCCAGCATAGTTATCGGTTCAGGATGATTCTTGAAGTCCCCGGCGGAGTTATTTGTCCATGATGATTCTTGAAGTGCTCAGCAGAGTTGATTCATCCAGAATGATTCCTGGATCCCCGAAGCAGAGTTACTTGATAGTTCTCCAGAATCCCCAGCGGAGATGTGTCATCCCCAGCAGGTTTCTGAACAGCGAAGTTGAAACTTCCCTCGAAGACTTGATGATTGAAGTCCGACCGTGTTAACGAAGCAGTTCTCTCAGCTGATGCGGAGTGCCTGATGGCAGAAGTTTGGGTATCCCTAACTAGCTCATGATTGACCGAGAATTCTATTCCCGACTTGCTGATGGAGTCCGGCTGATGCCCGAAAGTTTTCTTTGAATGCCCGATGGCGTGACTAACCTGATTGTTGACCTGATGAGTCCCGAGGAACCTTGATGCCTGACGGAATGATCGACCATGTATTACCGGTTACCGTGTGACCAATTCTCCAGCTAGTTGTCGTGCAACTAATATTTCAGTTTTCGAAGATTTGTTCCCATCAGAGTACCGTATACTTGTGCAGTTGGCAAATTTCCGGGTTTGTCGGTATTCAACCGTCTCGCACCTTGATTGGTTGAGAGCCGTTCGCTTCTCACCCAGTCAGGTTCAAGCCGTTTGAATAGGGGCAGCTGTTGCACCCCAAAATTTGACCAATATTTCTTTACCTAGCTTGTGGTTCATCTCATTCACATTAGCATTACCACTTGCATTTCATTGACATGTGTGCAGGAGCTGACTACCAATCAAGAGCACCACAAAAGCTTGAAGCTAGCCAAGAAGGTTATTCAAGTGTTCAAGGGTTGATATCTTTGTCAGAGAAGTTAAGAGATCCTCAGAGAGATTGGTTGAAACCAAGGTTGTGTGCCTCCTAACTTGAGAGTTGTGGGAGCTCCTCAGATGATTCTGAAGCTATGAGGATGGACTTGAAGCTTTGAGAGAGCTTAGGAGATGTCTTGAAAGCCATCATGAAGCCTAGATAGGTCATTGTACAAGATTAAGAGAGACTTAGCCATGAGTGGTATAATTAGGGTTTGACTGGGTCAACCCTAGGTCAACTGATGATTTGGAGAGGGTTGGGACTTAATCCAAGAGCCATGTGATCATGGATTGAATCATTGAGATTCTATAAGGATGATTCCAAGGTCAACTCATCATGATTGAGGAGTTTGAGAAGTTTCAAGCTAGGGTTTCTAAGGCTTGACAGTGTAAAATCCCCTAGTTTGACCCCTATCTTCAAGGCAGTTTAGCTCAAGATGTGATTGTCATCTCATCTTACCCCCAACATGAATGGTGTAGAGCTTGTTCTTAGCTTTAATTTTAGTACTAGAAGTCCTTGATAGGATTTGTAGAGCTCAAGTTATGACTTTGACAAGTTACAGGTCATCTGAGGTATGTGAATCTGGGGCCTTGAAAGTCACCCAACTTGCATCCAACGTTTGCCCAAGAAGTATGATTCCTATGAACTCTTGGTCAACATGAATGTTGTTACTTATCTTCTTATATTTATAGAGAGTACTAGAAGTCCTTGATAGGATTTGTAGAACTCAACTTATGGCTTTGACAAGTCAAGGGCATTTTGGTCATTTGGAGATTATAGGTCATTTCAAGCATAAGGCCAAAACTCCTATTTCCAAGCTTCAAATGGAAAAATCTTCAACATCAAACTTTCTTAAAATGATGTTTTAAGGCTAGTAAGGAGGTCATGAGATGTTGAAGAGGCTTGTAGCTCAAAATGGTAAAAATGACCTAAAATGAAGGCATAAGTTAAATAAGTCAAAGTTGGAAATTGAAATTTCCAAGCTACACATCCAAAACATGGCATGTAATAGGTCATTTTGACTCTAGAAAGCATTTTAGAAACAATGGTTCAGCCACATTTTTGATTTGAAGTTCAAATCATGGACTTGCTTTGGAAAATGGTTACTTGCATATTAAGGTACATATGCAAAACACAAGGGAAATCAATACACCAGTTAGCTAAATATCCTAACACATCATGCATCTCATCTAAGGAGATTTTCAAAGGAGAACAAGCTGCTGCAAGAGGTATAGCACGAGATGATACATGAGATGGATTGAAATCAAAAACTCATGACATGAGAATCTCAAATTCTCATTGGATGATTCCAGAAAGTTCTGGATGGTTTAGAACCATCCTATATAATGATTAGAACTTGCTCAGATGCAAGGTTGGGGAGAGATTAGAGAGGTGAGTGAGATAGCCATTCCAATTTCTTCCATTGCAAGTTGAAATCAATTCCTACATTCCACACCATTTCCATTGATTCTTTCAATCCTAACACCTTTCATTGATCATACTGAATGTGTGCATACCAAATTAGGAGCAAGATCGCGTGGGATTGAAGAGATAGCATTTGGATTTTAGGAGCTGCAAGTCACCATCGGATTTGGAGATTCAAGCTTCTTTGATCAAATCTTTTGCAAACAGAAGCATTAACATCAATCAAGGAGTGTTTCTGAAGAGTTTGAGAGGTTGAACTGAAGATTTGACCTATCTGATATTCAAGATTTGACAGGTTTGCAACTTTTCCTCTACACCCTAATTTAAGCATAATTAGTTAGATTTGTTAGGTTAGAATGGTTAGAGACAAGTAGGAGATGGATTCTGGAAACTTTGAGATCATTTGGTGAAGTTTGAGTTAGTGACACCAATTTTGTTTTGATCAAGAACACGATGTATAGTGAGATATAACATGAGTTTAATAGCAAGATTTAACCAGTGTGAGGTGGTGATCATTCTGAACCAATCAATTTCAAGAATCGTTAAAGTTGAAGTTTGAGCATAGTTTTGATCTTGGATCGGGTTTAGAGATTGAGGGCATTTCAATGGATTCTAATACCATGGTTGTGATCAGGGTTGAATTTAGAGCAGATTAGGGTTTTGAACCATGGATTTTGGTTGAGTTTGGATGGAATCCGAGTTAGGTATTTGAAGCTCTGTTCATGGAGATTTCCCTCCATTTTCGTGGATGGAGGAAGAAGATAACTCCATGGCCGTTGGATCATGCAAGGACCGGTTGACCAAAGCCAGATCGTGTGGCCAAGATTCTATTTCACGTTTTAAGACGAAAGTCTGAAGACAACCCAAAACGCATCGTATCATTTAATTTCTCGTTTGGGATTAAGTTGATACTAGCTATACGCACCCCCATCCATGGCCCAGTCAGAATTTGAACTAATTTTCCTTGCTTTCTGCACCGTGCTTTTTTCTTTTTCTTTATATTTTGTTATTTGTTTTCTGATTAAAAATTGGGCCTAGCGCACATTACTGATGGCACCCCCGTTTCAAGCCCATTCTCATATTGAACTGCACTGGGTTGCTATCTGCACCAATTATTTTCATATTTCATTTTATTTTCTCCATTTTATTTTAAACTTTGAAAAACCATATTAAATAGAAAAATAATGATTTTTACATGGGGATTTTTTCTCCTATTTCACATTGATGTCTAGGAAATTATAAAATCAAAACATTTGCATTTCATGCAATTTTAATATTTTTTGTGTATTTTCTCTTTTAATAGCTTTTTAATTCCTTTTATGTTGATGCATAGATTTGTAGAATTTTGTTTAGCTAGTTCCCTTCATATTTTTAGGCCATTCTTTTTAGGATAGTTAGATTAGGACTTTAGCTCCCCTATGGATTTATTCCATAATTTTGTGATTAGTTTTTGATTAGTTTTGATTAGATGACTTTAGGTTGTGTAGATTTAGGTCAATCCTTAACATAGGTCCACAATAACACTAGAATTTTGGGTTTCTAGGTCAAGTTAGATATTGGGACATATAGGGTATTAAGGGTAGGTATATAGGATCCCCTAGAAATTATATTAGATTTTAATATAATAGTATACTATTTTTAATTGATTTTTGTAGTTGATTGTTGTTTGTGTTGCCCTTGTGGGCTTGTATTTTGTTTTGCCTTGCTTTGTGGGTTTTTTCTTGGCTTGGTGGGCTTGGTATTGCTTTGTGGAGCATGGAGGAGCATAGTGGGGGACTTGAGGATTGAAGAAGGAGCTTGAGAGCTTGAAGACTTGTTTGTTTTGTTGTTGTTTTAGGGTTAGGAATTAAGTAGAGCTTAGACTTAGTTGATTCCTTTCTTAAACATGGATGGTATCTTTCACCTCCATTCTTCCCCATGATTCAAGGTCCTTCCATGGTATTTACCTCCCTCCTTTGGAGGGATAAGTGATGGTACCTAGGAATTAGAACCTTTGAGGGAACCATTCTTTTGATGTTAAACCCTTATAGGTCACCTTTGGTGGTCAATAAGCAGTTTAATATCCTAGCTTATCCAGTTAAGTGATTTCTTCTGGTTTGAGTATCTTGAAAGATGTTGGGCTTGAGAGTGAAGATGAAGACTTCATAGAAAAGGGTGGAAGAGGATGATTCCTTAAGCATTGCCATTGCAGCTGAAACTTGAAGAGCAAGAAGAACAAGTTGATACTTGAAGACCCAATGAAGATCCAGTAAAGACTGAATGAAGAGCTGGGGCTTGAGAAGAAAATTGAAGGATAAAGTTGACATTTCCAGATGATTGATGACTACTCTGAGAAGATGATGCTTATAGGAAGAGAAGACCAAGTTGAGACTGGTAGAGCACAGAGAGCTGAAGCTTGAAGACTAAGTTGATACTTATGGTTAAGAGTGAAGCCTGAAGGTGGAAATGATTAAGGAGCTGAAGCTTGGAGAAAGAGAATAAGTTGAAACTTATGTTGAAAGGCTGAGACCTGGAGAAGCAAATTGATATTTGTCAAGAGTGATTGAGGTCTGAAGACTGAGTTGCTATTAGAAGAGCTGAGGCTTGGAGTTGAGAGAGGAGTTGATCTGCTTTCTTGTCTGTTTCTTCTCTGTATTGCTGATGTGCCTTGTTTGATTTGCTTGATGCATTAGAATAAGTCCATATCTAGACTAGATTTAAACTAGGAGCATGATTGCACTAGAGGTTGAGTTGCTCCCTCTGCTTGTATTGTTACTGTATGGCTTTGCTTGCGGGTATTCGGTAGAGCCCTGCTCCCTTGCCCATGTGGTTTATTTTGCTTGATAGCATGATTTTATTTCTTCTGTATGATTACAGTTGTTATTATAGTTTGCTTGATAGCATGTTGTATTTCAGTATGATTACTGTTATTCATTCTTGCTTGAGGTTGAGACGAGCTTATGGAGGCTGCTGCCCCACACACATTTCCTCCCTCACTTGCATTGCATGCATTTTACAGTCGATTACTGTTTACTGTTTAAGCTGATGCTTTATCTGTTTCTGTGTATCATTGACATGATCCCTTAGGACTCTCATTCCCTTTGATAAGGAAGTGATGATAGAACTTTAGGTTGAAACCTATGCATGATAACTTCTAGGAGTTCCCTGTTTCAAACTTCAACTATAGGATGAATCCTTGGCATGACAACAGTAGGACTTGATAGTCTCCCCATAGTTGAGCCTGTTCTCTTATCATCTCAAAACATCTTAAGATACAATAATCATGAATGATTTCTTTCGTACGTTATGAGCCTTAAGCTATCTGAAAAAGGATTGTTGGAGAGTTTCTTTCCAACAGTCTGGATGTTTAGTATGGAACCCTTTGAGTGACATGCGACGCATTCACTCTCAGGTCATAGTCTCTAGTGCGATTGAAATTGCAAACACAATAAAAAACACTTCTTCCGTAAAAGACAGAAAACTAACTTCAAACCTTTTTGCCCCGTGGGCCCATAAGTCAAAGGAAAGCTTTTCTGAAGAAAAGAGTGTCGTTAAACTTCAGCGCCAACGCAAACAGGATTTGTCCTTAACTGCTGGAACTGCTGTTTAACCCTACTCGATAAGACAGATGAATCTGAATCCCCGCAATCCGTAGTTTCCCGAACTACGTAAGCTCTGATCTCTCATGCCTGTTGAGAGTACGTAGGCACAATACTGATGTATTGGCGAGCTACCTTCCCCGTAACCCGTAGTAGGTCGAACTACGTTGACTCTGATTTCTCATTCTCTGATGAGAATACGTAGGCATAAAGTGCGACGCTTTGCCGAGTCATTTTCTTTTTTGTTTAAGCCAGCCTTGATAGGTAGATAGATAAACCAACTCGTCCAGTAAACACAACAAGCGTGGATCCCGTCGAGTACGACGGACGTGAGGGTGCTAATACGTTCCCCTTGCGTAACCGACTCCCGAACCCAGACAACGGTTGCGACGACCTTGTCTTACCCTTTTTCGTCAGGTTTTTCTGATCGTTTCCTTTCCCGCTCTGAGGGATAAATAACGAAAGGTGGTGACTCTTCTGTTTTGTCGGCACCTTATTTTCGCGGAAGCGACAACAACACCGTCAAATATCATCTGCCATTGGGAACCCTTCTCTGGAACTTCGTCGGGTAATGGCTCATTGCAGTCCTTCATCTTTAAGAACACGATGTCTTTATCGGGAAATTCAAACTTCATATGTTGATAGTCATCAATCGGCTGTTCAGCAAGATACTCTAACATAATACCCCCCTTGATAGCTTTCTGGGAAACGTATTAAACATCATACTCTGTCAAAACCATCTGCCATCTGGCAATCCTCCCCGAAAGAGCTTACTTTTCAAAGACATATTTAATCGGATCCATCTTCGAAATCAGCATGGTTGTATGGTTTAGCATATATTGTCTTAGACGTTTGGTAGCCCAAGCGAGTGCACAACACGTTTTCTCCAACATTGAGTACCTGGACTCACAATCTGTGAACTTTTTACTCAAGTAGTATATTGCATGCTCTTTTCTTCCAGTCTCGTCGTGTTGACCGAGAACACAACCCATGTTGTTCTCAAGAACCATTAAATACATGATCAATGGTCTTCCAGCTACTGGAGGCATCAGTATCGAAGGCTTCTGCAAATATTCTTTTATTTTTATCAAATGCTCTTTGGCAATTTTCGTTCTAGAGAATCACCTAATCTTTTTTCAACAATTTGAACATGGGTTCACACGTGGCCGTGAGATGAGATATGAACCTAGCAATGTAGTTCAATCTACCCAAGAAACCACAAACCTCTTTCTCCATTTTCTGCGCTGGCATATCTTGAATAACTTTTCTCTTTGCAGGATCGACCTCGATTCCTTTTTCACTAACAATAAACCCCAGCAACTTTCCGGACCTGACACCAAAAGTGCACTTGTTCAGAAGGTTTACCAGATGTTCCTCCTTCATTTGCGACTTTGCTATCATGTCATCAACATAAACTTCAATCTCGTGATGAATCATATCATGAAACAAAGTGACCATTGCCCGTTGATAGGTTGCCCCTGCATTTTTCAACCCAAAAGGCACTACCTTATAACAGAAAATCCCCCACGGTATAATGAACTTTGTTTCCTCCATAACCTTCGGCGCCATCTTAATCTGATTATATCCGGAAAAACCGTCCATAAAGGAAAACACGGAATACTGCACAGTATTATCAACCAATACGTCAATATGGGGGAGCGGGAAATCATTCTTCGGGATCTCTTTATTCAAATCTCTATAATCAATGCACATATGTACCTTACCGTCCTTCTTTGGTACCGGTACAATGTTAGCGACCCACGGAGGGTAAGTTATTACGGCAAGAAATCCTGCATCCAACTGCTTCTGGACTACTTCGTTGATTTTCACAGCCATATCTGGTCTGGTCTTTCTGAGCTTCTGCTTGACCGACGAACACTCTTCATGCAACGGAAAGTGATGAACCATGATGTCGGTATCAAGACCGGGCATATCTTCGTATGACCAAGCAAAGATATCACTATACTCTCAGAGCATTTCAACCAATCTTTGCTTGATATCACTCTGCAATGCAGCCCCTATCCTGACGTCTCTTCTGATGAGGAAGAATGATTTTCTCTTCCTGTTTCAAAAGTCTGGCTAGCTCTTCTGGCAAATATTCATCTTTATCAATCTCTTCTTCAGCTTGAAATATCGGATTATCAAATTCAAAGCGAGTCATAGACGGCTATAGAGAAGTGTCATCTGCACTGTGAAACCTGCAATAATGATGATTTAATGCTTAAAATGATATGCAAACAAACACAGACCACATTGCCATTTTACTATTAAAAATAAAAACAGGAAAGACAAGGATCACAATATTTGAATGCAGAAAACGCCCATTGATTGATTGATAAAAAGATTGTTCAAACATAAATAATTAGGCCCTGAAGACAAATACCGCTATGCTCCGGGTAGAGCATAGGGGTATACAATAATCAGAAAAACAAATCATTAATCTTCTGTCGTCACTTGGATGATTTCTTCAACAGACCAGTTGTTTAGGCTTTGTCCTGGAGTGCATGGCCGAATCCACACGTCCATATCACAGTCGCTGTCACCGTCTTCATCTGATATAGCATTAATCTGCTCGAAGATTACCCCACCGCTGGTAAACTTGACAGGCCCCTTATCGTGCGACGCGCTCTGGGAGGTGGAATATGTGTTGTATCACAATCCGAATTTGTCTCGCATGTTGGGGATGTTTAGCACTTGGCCCCAACCTTGTGATGCCCCAGCCTTCACCACTGCCTGAGCTTCCTTAAAGGATGACATGGCGACTTCAGGCGCTTTGCTCACGACCGGTGCTTTATCCTTGATTTGCACAGTTTCAAAGGCCTGACATATAGTCTCGTGAATTTCGCCATCAACCTTGATATACTTGAATGAAGATAAGTGACTAATAATTATATCTTCCTCCCTGCAAACAGTGACAACACTGCTACCCATCATGTACTTCAACTTTTGGTGCAACATAGAAGTTACGGCGCCTGCCGAATGTATCCAAGGACGTCCCAGTAGACAGCTATAAGACGACTGAATATCCATATTGTAGAACATTGTACCAAACACTTCAGGACCAACTTGGATTGGCAAAGTCAACTCCCCAAATACGGACCTTCGAGTCCCATCAAAAGCCCGTACTACCAAGTCACTTGGCGTACACAATATACCACGGGTATCTAACTTCACCAGCGCCTTCTTCGGTAGCACATTCAAGGATGACCCGGTATCCGCAAGCACGTGTGAGAAAACAGCTCCTCGGCATTCAATGGATATGTGCAGCGCACAGTTATGGTTCCTCCCCTTTGGCGTCAAGTCCAAATCTGTGAATCCCAACCCATTACCTGCATTTACATGTGCCACAACCCCCTCGAGTTGGTTCACAGAAATCTCCTGTGGCACATTAGTTGTCTTTAGGATTCTAAACAAAGCGTTCATGTGCGTTTCCGAGCATAATAACAAGGACAAGATGGATATCTTGGACGAAGTCTGCTGTAAGTGATCAACAATCTTGTAATCACTCTTTCTTATCAAGCGCATGAACTCCTCCGTCTCCTTCACCAAGAAGTCCTTCTCACCAGCTTGAGAAGTCTCTTCCACCACTACTTTACTCTTCCCCTTGTCAACTCTTTCAGCATCCTCTTCAGGTGATGAAAATACTCTTCCACTCCGAGTAATTCCACTAGCTCCAACCAAGTTGTCCACAGAATCCACCAGTAAACTTTTCAACTCCTGTTTCTATCCTTTGTAGTATGCCTCGGCTTTGTAGTTCCACGGAATTGCCTTGGTACTTTCATATGGTACAGGACCAACTTTGGTAATGATGATGGTTGGCGGCCTAGGCGGTGCAGAAATAGTAATAGTCATGTATCGAATCGGGATTGTTGCAACCTCATCCCTCTCTTTAACCACTAATTCCTCAGTCTTCTTCTCAGCAACTCTGTCAAATTGCAAGACACCATCATTCTTCAACTTTTGAATATGGTTTTTCAACTTCTTACATCCCTCGGGATGGCTCAAACATTGAACACAAGCCTCATCACAACCTGGGAATACTCCTCGCCTCAACAACTTACTCTTTACAAAGCTCAGCGGTGTCTTCAACTCATCGACATCCGACACCAAATTCAAGCTCTCATCTTCAAGGATAGCACTGACCCCAGCTGCCCCGTGGATAGGCATGGGGTTATGCATGACATTGGATGCGTCGTGAGAATAGTTTATAGCCTTACTATCTATGAGATCCTATACTTTATGCTTAAACGCCTTACAGTTGTCAATGTGGTGACCCGGAGCACCAGAATGAAACTCACATCGAGCATTAGCGTCGTAACCAGGAGATGGTGCACCTGTCAATGGAGCCAAAGTCCTCTTCTGTATTAACTGCAATTGTAACAAGTGTTGGAGCAATTGAGAATATGGCATCGGAGGTGCGTCAAACTGCCTATTTACCGCCCTGCCCCGATCCTGAAAACGACAAGGAGCATAATTCTGCTGATTCTGTTATGGTTGTTGTTGTTGTTGCTATGGTACCGCAGGTATTGTGATACTTGCAATCTGCTGTTGCTGACGATAGTGTTGACGCTGATTTCTATTTCTTCCCCGAGAACTAGATACTGCGTTAGTTTCTCCTTCTCGCTTTTTGTTACCAAAACCTTTCTATTTCCTCCTCCTGCCGAGGACCCTTCGCCAGCTTGAATCTTCCCTAGCTTAATTCTGTTCTCGAACCTCTCCCCAGTAATGATCAGATTAGAAAAGCTTCCAGACATATTACCGATAAGCTTCTCATAGTATACACCTGGTAGCGTGGCAAATAACATATCAATTAACTCCCTTTTAACCATGGGAGGCTGCACCCTAGCTGCCAGCTCACGCCACCTCTTGGCGTATTCTTTGAAGCATTCACCATTCTTCTGAGACAGATTCTGCAATTGGACCCTGTTAGGCGCAAGCTCGCTATTATACTGATAATGCTTAACGAAGGCGTCAACAAAATCCCTCCAGCATCGGATATTGACTCGTTCTAAGCTCATGTACCATTCAAGTGAAGGACCCGAAAGGCTGTCCTGGAAAAAATGCGTCAGCGATTTTTCATCATCTGAGTAGGCAGACATCTTACGATAATAGAAACGCAGATGAACCCTAGGACAAGTAGTGTCTTTATATTTGTCGAAATCAGGAACTTTGAATTTCAAAGGTACATTCAAGTCTGGTATCAATCCCAGATTAGCCATGTCCAATCCCATGGAGTTCTGATTCTCAAAGCTCTGCATCTTCTCTTCGATCAGCTTAAACCTCTTATATGCCTCAGACGGAAACCCTGCACCAATATCTCGCGTAGAGAATGCATCTTCTTGTTGATCTTCATCCCACTGAGGAACATTGTTGCCATGCGCAGCATACGCCATTTCAGGCATAGGGATTCCACCTACATTACCTCCGCCCGGAGGGATAACCACTGGAGGAATAACATTAGCATGTGGCATGCCACCATCATTACGAGGAGGATTAGCAGCAGTTCCTCCGTGAAGTACACCATTACCATCAACTCTTGCAATAAGTGGCTACACCAGAGTCCTCTGTTTCTCTTGGCCATTTCCCACACCCTGCATCAAATCCATAAATTGGGCCATCCTGTCCCAAAGTTCTTGCATCTCAGCCTGCATCTGCTCCATGATCTTACATTGATTTCCCCGAGTGGCATACCAATGAGTAGTCTGGCTGTCAATCCTAAAACAAACTAACGAACCATGGAAATAAGGCTAACGGTCCCGGGCACATGCGGTGCAAAAAATGCAAAATGATGCAATATGCAGACATGTATATATGCGCTAGGGAAATTTCCCCCTCAATTCCAGTTCCAAACGAACAGCATGACAATGGAGAGCTACAGATAAACAATAAGCAAACATCTCATAAATAAAATGAGAGCGAATAGTCAGATATAGAGCACAATGCTACAGCAATACGATGGAAACAAAATGCCCTTAGCCAACAGGTCTGGTGATGGTCAATACATACATCATAACAACAGACTAAAAAGAAATACAATCAAGTACGACAACTAGACTGGAAATCCTCTAACAGCTCCTTCGTCTCTGGATGGTCAGGCCTAATAAGTAACCCTCGGATAAGCAGCTCTCTCTGGCTAATAGTGGTCTGCAAATCCTGAGCATAATCCTCACAGGCGCCATCACCAAAAGCCTCTTCAAGTTTACACCTCTTCACATCAGCTCTAGACTTGTAATCATCTAACATTGCAAGTGCTTCGTTCAGTATACAATCACTGTCACGTCAGAGTGGGGCTTCAACTGTAATCTTCTCATCCTTCACTTGGAGTTGAGCCTTCAGCTTGGCAATCTTATGTTTGAGTACATCTTCCCGCTCTTTGTTATTAGCGAGAGTAGCATTCCACCGATCATTAAACTTGGAAATATCTAAGTAAGCTCTATCCAACTCCTTCTTCTTATAAGTAAGGACATCACTGACAACCTTCAAATCTAAACCTAGACGGTCACGAGCGCGAATCTCTTTGGTAATATTTGTACCCAGCTTGTTTACCAACTCAGTTTGCCTCTTGCAGGAATGAGTAGCTTCAACCTTTTCACTTTGGAGCTGAATAATCTCTTTCTCCAACTCTTCATTTGCCTTGCGTAACTCCTCTTTTTCAGACCACAACTGATTGTACCTATGAATATCAACAATAGTAGGCTCCTCAATCATCAGAGGATATAAAGGTGCACAAGATGGAAAAGGTATCAACACTCTCTCAGCTCTATCCTGAATCCAAGTCACATAAGGATCGTAAGCTCGACTATTACTCTTCCCCAAAGAAGCTTTCCCTCTGGGATGAATTTTGTTCCAGACCTTCTCAACTTTAGTCAAGGTATCATTCTCCAGCAAGCCCGTGAAATACAGAGATTCATGTATTTCCTCTTCTCTCGGAGGCTCTCTCAAGGCATACCCAATATGTCTTACTGCAAGGGATGGGTTATAATTAATGCATCCTTTCCTTCCGACCAACGAGACGTTAGGAAAACCCCCACAACTGTAGATAATATTTGTACCTAGCTGATCCCTATCAAACCAAATGATATTCTCAGAAGTCAAGCCCATCAACCTCTCTGACCACTCTGAGGTACCAGCAGTATCAACAAAAAGGACCGGATTTGGGAAGGTGACTTACAAACCACCTGTACAACAAAGGTACGCAACAAGATACGTTCTTACCTCTTCGATTCTCATTCTTGTAATGCACAAAATGATAGACGTCGCCCAGAAGCATAGGTACAGGATTCCCTGAAGCAAAAATGTGAAAGGCATCCACATCCATAAAATCTGGAATATTAGGAAACATCATGATACCATAGATGCACAGTGCCAGGATAGCATTAAACACAACCCAACAACCCTCCTTCGCAAAGTGTCGAGCTCTAGCAACTAGAAAAGGTAGAGGAAATCCAGGCATTCCATTTCTCTTGACAAACTTCCCTTGTAGCTCAGAAGCATCCAAATGAAGGGAACCAGCAAGCTTAACCAGATCAGGCTCATCATCAGTGTGATAGAATGGCATCTAGTCCAAGATAGGCGCTCCAAGTAGCACATAGAACTCCTCTAGAGTAGGCAATACTACATATCCTGGAAAAGTAAAACACTGGAGCTGGGAATTATAAAACTGCAGCAGAGTATGGCATCACCTTCCTGTCAGCCATAGAGATCAAACTGAGTAGAGATCCAATGTCGAGAGTAAGGAACTTATATACCACTGTCTTCTTCAAGCTAGGCTCCATTTCAGCAGAGAAATAAGATCACTAGAATCTAAGGGGAAATATACACCTGCAACATAAATACATGTCATTGTTAATATGCAAATGAAAAATGCAAATGCAAATGCAACAGGGGATCGAGGTTGTTGCGCTGCTGATTGAGAAGAACTGGCGCTCCGCTTTTGCAAGAACATAGCACCATCATAAGGACCCACTGTATCAAAATCACAGGTTCACACTAACAAGAACCAGGTAGGTTGAAGGCCAAAGTTTCCTGCACAACCCAATCCCTCTCATAGGTATGAACCTAATCATTGATAAGGTTCAACATCCTATACAGTCATCAGTGTCAAATACTTTCGAGAAACGATGATACGTTCACCGTTTCCGGTTTGGAATCATAGTCTAACGAAGCGGCCTCACTTAGCTGACTCCCAAATGATCGATCCCCAGAGTCGGCAATCCTCAGATCCAACAACCTTTCAACTGTTCGAGACAGACTGGAAAGGTAGTCATCAAAGAGAATCTCGTCTGAGCGCAGATTTCGTGGGAACTAGTGCATGCCAAACATACAGGTTCACCACTACTTTCCGCTTCTAATGCTATGGTTGTACTCAAGCCTGGATTTTGGCTTATCTCTCAGTGGAACATTTCCCCTCAACAGCACAGCACAGTGATAATATACAATGTTGAAAGTAAAATGCGAATGCAAATAAAATAAAACACATATATACATACCCATAGATAAACACACAAGCACTATGATTGACTCACATAAGGGAACGGGAAAGGCTCCCCAGCAGAGTCTCCATGTTGCGGTGAGAATCGTGATATCAAGCTATTGATTAACTTGAATCTTAATTCTTAAATTCACAACCGGACTCTAATTTATCCAAAGGAAAGGTATAAAGAAAGAAAGAACCTTTTGCGCGATGTAACAACAATGCTAAGAGATTCGGGGATCGAGGGTTGGTTATGCATAGGGTAGGTACTTCACATCCTAAACATCTGTAGTACTCTACAGGAACCTTTCATTTGTTTGTATGCTAAATTGGTAAATGTTTGTTATGGTTACGGATTGGGTTAAAGGCATAGGTTAAGACCTAAATATATATACACTAGGTTTGCTCGCAAAGACATCGCGTCCTCTACCTACGTATCCTAACTAGGATAGAATCAGAGCAATTGTAGTTCACCTCACTAAGTTTGAAGAACACTTGATTTTGATCAAGGTTCCAAGGGGAACAAACATGACAATGCTTGTGTAGAGTTTTAAGAAAACTCTCTAGATCTAAGTTGAACATTCAAGAAGGGGAAGTAAGTAATCATGACGATGATTCTTACATAGAGTTAACAAACTCCATCCTAAGTTCTAGTTGAAAGAGCACTCTTAACAAGGGTGGGCTTTGTAGACTTAAGAAAAGTCTAAAGGACAAGTTCCACTTAACTAAGTGTATGAATGACTTAACGAAGTCGAGGGAGAGATGAGTTGTTTATGACCCAAGGGTCATCGGAAAGAATTTTCCTTTGGAAGGAGAGAGGGAGGCAGCTTGGATGAGAACTAAAAAGTTCCATCACTTGGGGAAGAAATACTTAACAAAAGCAAATGAACAATAAGCAAGATGAATAAGATTACAATCAAGTAAGCATGTATATTACAATAAGCAAATACTTCAAACAAACACCAATGGTTACAATCGGTAATCAAATATCTTAACAAAAATGAAAGCATATCTTAACAAAGATTGAAAGCATATGAAGGTGGCAACCATGTAAACAAATCACAATTTGAAAGTAAACATGTTATGAACTCAAAGTACATTTAGGGTAACAACAACATGTATTGATGACAATCAAACACAAGCAAATTAGTTTAACCTCATAATTTAGAAGGAATGTATCATTGGATTATGGTGACAACCAAAGGAGAGTAAACCCTAGCATGTTAACTAACACATGGGAAGCAAAGATCTCACAAGAAAATTCAAGCATGTTCAAAGGGAATTCAACAGCAAGTAAGATAACGACCTCAACAAATGAACAGATTTCCACATAGACAAAATACATCACAATTAATAACAACATGTAATATTTTTACACCACGTGAAAATAGACCTTAAGACAAGCATGTTGCAAAAAGAATGGATTCAAAAGGATAACAAATGGCTGAGATATGAATTTTGGAAGTTTGGATGAATTAATGTACAAATAAAACAATGACAAGAAAAAATAAAGTAAAAAAAGTGCAAGGGGTGGGAGTTGAACCCACGCCCCTCAACTTGTACACGCACGCGCATAAAAATGAAAAAGGAACAAAAGGGTTGATCCTCCTCAGGGATCGAATCCAGGTCTAAGCAATGATAGGCGCATTTAAGAGTAAGGTGATTACCACTGGGGTGGTTATACATCCGTTGATATAGCTGCCCCGATAAACATATAAGGCGTGTTTTCAATGATTTTCTGGGCAAATTGGAAGCAAGAACAAGGTATTTTTACAAAAGGCGTTTTGATGCTGACTTACTCAATTCTTAATGGATTCAGGTAAAATCTTAGTCGAAATTGAGTGTTTTCAAACAAGGAACAAGATGGTACAATTGGTTTTTTGAAATGAGGCCTAGAAAATAAAACACGATCGCAGTTGCAAAAATAGGATGAAAATGCATTTTCAAGATCAATGATCAAACCAGACATGTGTTGCACCCCAAAATTTGACCAACTACCTATCGCAATTTGGCTCATGTTTCGACTCATATCATTTCGCATTTGCATACTGCGTACATTGCATTTTTTTCAGTCAGATTGACTTTATCGGGATCACAGCCCTCCGATCACGCTTCAGGCATTTCAGGCCAATACGAGGACGTATTATGAGAATTGGTGCTCGTTCCCTGTGTTTTCAGTTATCGCTGTTGTTTTTTAGGACATCTCGGTGTCCGGTTTTTACCGTTTATTTCGCTATATTCACGCATCTTTTTTCTAATCGATTTAATTGGCTGTACTGTATTTTTAGATTTTTCCCCTTATTTTCTAGAATTTTTTTTTATGGATTTAATAGATTTTTCTAGATATTAGATAGATTTTTTATAGCTTTAATAGATATTAGATGTTTTTAAAGAGTTTTAATAGCAATTTCCCTTTTAGAATAATTCATTTTTTTAGATACTAAGTAGATTTTTTAAAATGATTTTTAATAGGGAAATTCTTTTACTAGGATTTTTTAATAGGATTAATAGAGTTTTTTCTATTTTTTATTTGTTTAGAAATTAATAGAATTTTAATAGTTAATTCTCTTTTTAGATTTAATTTGGGTTTACGATTAAATAGACATTAATTAGATTTTAATCATCTTTTTTGGATATTAATTAGGGTCTAAATTCATTTTAATTGGATTTATTAGCTTTAATTAGATTTAGAATAGTCTTAATTTTCATTTAGGCTTTAATTGCAGTTTTAATCTTTGTTTAGTATTAATAGGATTTAATTAGGGCTTAATCATCATTAATCATTAATTAGTCAGAGTCATTAAATTCGTGGGCCATGTGTCAGCTTTGGAGGCCCACAAACCCCAGTCCAACTCGCTGCCACTTGGTAGTATAAGAAGCAGCCACGCGTGTGTATCAGGTTCCACCACTTCATTCTCCTCTTCCACGTTTCATACCCAGAGGCTTCCACCTCATTCTCTCCACTCCCTCAGAACTAGCCACGCGTCCCACTATCCCTCTCTCCCCTTCCATGCAGAGCCCCACGTGACTCTCGTCTGTCTCACCGTCCCCCTCGCCGCCGGCCATGCAGCCGCCGTAGGGACCGCCGCAACTGTCGCCGGCGTCTCGCCGGAATCTCGCCGGAAACTGCGTTTCATCACCTTCTCCGAGCAACCTTCATCGTTTTCGTTCAACACTCATCCACTTTCGATCAAGAACTCACCAGAAAATCATCGGTGTTTGACTCCTCCACTCGTGTTCATCGGAGATTTTATCAAGAACTTACAAGAACCTTCACCGATCTTGTGAGATTCGCCCAGAACGATGAACATTCATCCATTCTCCAAGAGCCTTCAACGAACTTCATCCAGTTTCCAGAAATCCTCAAGAACGTCATGGTGTTCTTCATGAGTTTTCCAGATCTGTGAAGATCTTCACCAACAACCTTCATCTTCCTCCAGTTCTCATCAACGATTCCCAGGAATACTCAAGAACATGCATCCAGGTCTTCGTGTGTTCATCACTTCCCCAGATTATTCATCTTCCTCAAAGAATTCCTCAAGATCTTCATAGATCTTCGTCACCGTTCATCAATCGTTACCAGTTCGTCAGCGAACTTGTCCAGATCCATAGATCTTCGATCATCATCATATTCTTCATCAGTTCGTTCACTTTTTCCAGAAATCACCAGCGAGTCTTCAAAACCTCCATGAATTCTCGCCCAGAAATACACATGTGTTCATCGCAGTTCATCCATTCAACACACTTTTTAGAAGTTCATCAGAAATGATCAAGATCCACGAACATTCACGCCAAGTTCATAACCACCTCCGGTCAAAACACATCCACGTTCATCAATTCATCATGAGATTCTCCAGAAATCCTCCGTAAGAACAAATCTTCATCAACGTTTTCCAATTCCTTCATCGTGTTTATCTTAACTCTAGATTTTCCACAAACCTTCATGCATGTCTATCAACCTCATGATTCTTCATCAAATCTTCAAAGAGGTTCTCCAGATCTTCATTGTTTCTTCAAGAACATTCACCAACTCCTTCAACAAATCTTCGTCAACGATTACCGGTCCTCAAGAATACCAAAGGACAAATGATTACTTCCAGAAATTTGCTTTCTTTTGTTGATCATTTGTTTGGTAGGTTGTAAAGCGATTTGGATTTGAGAATTGATAGAGAGAGAGTTTGTGAGAGAGAAGGGGAAACGAGAGAGAGGGTGAGAAGAAGGTGACGGCGCAGTGAACAGTGAATGGAGTGGAAGTGGACTAGGTTTTTCAGAATGGGGAATGGGAGTGGGTACGTGTCTTGGTTCGACATTGGGCCTCTAAGGCCCACTCTGATTTACTCCCATTTTGCTTTCTTCACCCCCTCCCTCATTTGGTGAGGTCCCGTGGGCTGGGCCCATACTGATGTATTGGCACCCTCCGTTTTTGTTTCTGAACCCCCCTCCCCGTTTTTGTGCATTTTTGCTGGGCTCTGGGCCCAGTTTCATTAGCTTTACTAAATTGCAGCATCCCTTGTAATCAATACACCCCCCTTTACATTTTTGTTAATTTTCTTGTATGGTTTTAATTGTATTTTTTAGAATAGTTTGATAATCCTAGAATATAATTAGCATATTGATTAGCATGTTAGGGTTATAATTAGGATTTAATCTTCTTGAGAGAATTGTTTCAGTTTAATATGCTTAGACTATAATTGTTAGTATATTTTCTTTTAATAGAATAATTCTTAGAATAGGTTGTAATTAGCATATTATACTCTTTAGTGAATTTTAGAGAATATTTCTCTTAGAGTTCTCTTTTATATTTTCTAGAACAGAAATTTAGCATTTATTCCTTTGTAAAGAATTAGGAATTAGATATTTTTAGGGAATTTATAGATTTAATTCTTTAGAATGTTTTCTAGTAGAATTTAGTTGCCGTATTTTAGGATTAGACTTGTATTTCCATTTTGCTATTGGATTTCTCTCCTATTTTCGTTTCTATCCGATTTTATCTTCGACTTTATTGTTCGCTGATCGTGTGACACGATTCAATTGGAGAATGATTTTCGATATCATTTCTCCATCTTGTCTTTGACACGGACATCAATACGCTACCTCTTAGAGTTCGATTTCTCGTGTATGTCGAACCATGACGGTCTAAGCGTTACATTGTTCTTGATTCGAGCGTCAACATCAAGATCCAGAGAGGAGAAGATTGGAATGAAGCTTGCGCGCACGTCAGGAGCCCAGGAGCTGCTTCGTTCATCATCATCATCGTCTTACTCAAGTTTTCAAGCAACCGTCGAGTGTTGTGAGCTGTATCGTTAGATACGTAGGAAATAACAGTTGAGGAGTTCTTCTCAATCGTCTAGGATGTCTAGTATGGTACCATTTGGGTGACATGCGACGCATTCGCTCCTACGTCTTAGGTTCTTGCGTGTGTGTCCCGAGTTCCTTCCCGTTTAGGCGTAGGCCTGCTTCCTCTTTGCTCTCGCCTCCGTGCGATCGAAAACCCTTTTCTCTCGCCTGAACGCGATTGAGACCCCTTCTCTTGCCCCCGTGCAATCGAGACCCGTAGCCCGAACTACATCATGCTCTGATTTCTCTGACGAGAATACGTAGGCACAAGACACGATGTCTTGGCGAGAAATCTTCCCCGTAGTTTCCTGAACTACGTCCTGCTCTGATTTCTCTGACGAGAATACGTAGGCACAAGATGCGACGTCTTGGCGAGCAAACTTCCCTGTAGTTTCCTGAACTACGTCATGCTCTGATTTCTCTGACGAGAATACGTAGGCACAAGACGCGACGTCTTGCAGAGCATACTTCTATTTAGTTTCCCGAACTACGTAAGCTCTGATCTCTCAAGCCTGTTGAGAGTACGTAGGCACAATACTGACGTATTGGCGAGCCACCTTCCCCGTAACCCGTAGTAGGTCGAACTACGTTGACTCTGATTTCTCATTCTCTGATGAGAATACGTAGGCATAAAGTGCGACGCTTTGCCGAGTCATTTTTCTTTTCTGTTTAAGCCAGTCTTGATAGGTAGATAGATAAACCCAACTCGTCCAGTAAACACAACAAGCGTGGATCCCGTCGAGTACGACGGACGTGACGGGTGCTAATACCTTCCCCTTGCGTAACCGACTCCCGAACCCAGACAACGGTTGCGACGACCTTGTCTTATACCTTTTCGTCAGGTTTTTTCCGATCGTTTCCTTTCCAATTTCGAGGGATAACTAACGAAAGGTGGCCACTCTTCTGTTTTGCCGGCACCTTATTTTTGCGGAAGCGACAGCTGGCGACTCTGCTGGGGACTGCGATGGTTCTCTAAGCGAGTCTTGTCTTGGATTCTCTTTCTAGCTGTCTGGGTTATCCCCAGCAGCTGGCGACTCTACTGGGGACTTGATAGTTTCCTGGGATCCAACGTTCCGTATGCGAGTCAGTTTGGGGATCCAACGTCCCTATGCGAGAGTCAATCCTAGCGCTTGTTTGCGTGTCTGTGGGTGTTTATTTTTGTGTTGTATATTACTGATGTATTTACATTTCCCGCACTATATTATTATCTGTTGCTATTGTGCTGTTGTGGGATGGGAGCTCTGATGAGTGAGAAGCCAGACCCAGGCTTGAGTGTACCTAGAATTAGTTGCGGAAATTAGTGGGCGCGCACTTGCTTGGCAGGCGCTAGTGTCTCATGAAATCCACGCTCAGACGAGGTTCTCCCGGTTGACTTCTTTTTCAACCCTTTGGGTTGAGGGGGTTGTTGGTTTAGAGGATTGTCGACTCTGGGGACCGATCATTTAGAAGTTGGCTAAGTGAGGCCTCTTCAGGACAGGATGATGCCACACTTTCTGGGTATCATATTATCAGTCTTGAAAGTCTGTGACGCCGACGACCGCATAGGATGTCGAACTTGTGTCAGTTTAGGTCCATACCCGTGAGTGAGAGGGTTTTTGCAGGAAACTTGACTTCCAGCCTACCCGGTATTTTGGTTTTCTCTCGTCAGAGCAGACTTATCCCGTCAGCAGCGCAACAGTAATCAGAGCTTTGTGGGGGCTGTGATCCCGTGTTTGCTGCATCTTGCATTGCATTTGCATAAGCATCTTTGCATCATATTGCATATCATGCTCCAGCTAGCCAGAGCTCTTATCCAACCTTTGTTTTGCTTCAGAGGGTGATTCTCCGGTGTTGGTCTGAGCACGTGTTGATTGTTAGAAGACGACCAAGGGGTTGAAGCAGATTTGAGCAGTGAAGTCAGTTGAAAGTTGTTGGTAGTTATGTCAGAGAGCAACTTCCAGTTTGTTGATACCTTGTCAGGTTTCACTATAACGTCCAATCCTCTGTATGGTTCCGTGCCTGATGAAGACTTCCCGCAAGTGAACAACCTTACTGCAGCTCAGCTTGTACAACCTTCTGTTGAAGACCGAGGTCTACATGAGCAGTTTGTTTTCCGAGGTGAACGTTCTCCTTCTGTTGATACCTCAGACTATCAGGGTGTTGTATTCCCTATGCCAAATTCCCGAAGAGAGGTCCCGATAGCAAAGGCTGAAGACCCATTAGCTCTCGTGTATGCTAAAAAGTTTCGTGCGTTGGATGAAAGATTCAAAGTCTTGAAAGGTAAAGACGCTGTTAACCCTAATACTGCAGATGTGTGTCTGGTTTCCTGGCCTAGTGTTACCTCCGAAGTTCAGAGCGCCGAGGTTTGAAAAGTACAAAGGAGATAGTTGCTCGAAGCAACATTTGGTGATGTTCTGCCGAAGAATGACTTTGTTTGTGCACAACGACAAGTTGATGATTCACTGCTTTCAAGATAGTCTGACTGGGGCATCTCTGAGTTGGTATATGCAGTTAGAGAGTGATCAGATCCGATCATGGGTGGATTTAGCCAATGCTTTTCTGAAACAGTATGACTACAATCTTGATGTAGCTCCTAGTCGCATGCAGCTGCAAGAATTGTCTCAAGGGAACAATGAACCTTTCAAGAAGTATGTTCAGAGATGGAGAGAATTTGCTGCTAGAGTGCAACCACCGCTTCTAGACCAAGAGTTAAAAGGCATGTTCGTAAACTCCTTGCAGAGCCCGTACTTCGAAAGAATGCTTGGAGTTGCACCAAATTTCTCTGAATTGGTAAGGGCAGGAGAGCGCATCGAGTATGGTGTAAAGATTGGAAGAATCCAGAATGTTTCGGGCGGTCAGGCTAGTGAAACTGAATCTCTCTGTAGCTTTCAAACTGAAGAAGGAATTGTGATCAATGCAGTCATGAATGATGTTGGGTATCCTCGAGACAAATCGGTGAAATCTGTTGGTTCTCCGTCTCCTCAGCGGTCAGTATCCTCTGTGTCTCGTTATTTTGGACAGACAATTATGCCTAGGGCACCACATCGGGAACCTTATGTAGCTCCTCTTGCAAATCCACGAGCCCGTGGCCGAGGTTATCAAAATCAGCGTCAGAATCAGAACCGACCTCGTAACAACTTGGAACGAAGGAACGCTCCTTCCCATCCAGTGCCTGTGCCGTATAGCCAGATTCTGCCACATTTGATTCAGAATTCTTTGGTGGAACCCAAAGCTCTTAAGCCCGTGTCAGAGCCTTACCCTCCTGGGTACGATCCCCATGCTCAGTATGGTTACCATGGTGGATCTCCGGGGCATTCAACTGAAGATTGCAAAGCTTTTCAGGCAAAGGTGCAACAGTTGATCGACAAAGGGTGCATTTCCTTTCCAGAAGGAGTTTTGGTTGTGCATGACAACCTCTCAGCTGTCTGAGCTCGCAGATTCAGAGGGTTATTTCCAGAGGCCAGTGGTCCAGACGGGCAGACGTCCTTAGTATTGGCAGTCCTCAGACTTTTTATCATTTGCATTTGTAGTTTCTTTTCTGTTAGTTACTACTTGCTGTTAAACATTGTTTGTTTCGAATGGTAATATTGATAAAGTGACTATGCATTTTTTCTGAATTAATCATGTCGTTGTCACTCATTTATTGCATTGCACTGACACTTGCACTTTATTCACTCCACTTTGTCACTATGATTAGCAAAGATTGGAGGGAGGATGACGAAACTGAATACTCATAACCGATGATCGTATGCTTTCAGATAAAACCTTGTCGATGACGTACAAGGCATTGTTTCAAATCCCCAAACACCGGAGATATAAGGAGTTAGTCCCTTGTTAACCACTTCGACCCGAGAAGTAGAAGTTTTTTCGGACTTTTAAACCCTCACATTTTAACCCGGGGCAGGGTAGTTGTCAGTTAGCTTGACCGAGCGTTCAAGTCTTATGGAGGAGTGTTGTCTTTCGAGGACCAATCACATCGTATTCCTCCCCAGAGGTCGTACCTCGTCAACCACAATGGTTAAACCTCACCAATCAGGAGTGAGACAGTTATAAACCTCTCGGATGAATCCAGACAACCAGTGTCGCACGACTTGTTCCAAGAAAAAAAAAGAGAAAAAAGAAAGCCCGCTAAGTAAAAAGAAAAGGAAAGCTGGAAAGCAAACACTTAAGCAAAAATCAGGGCATCCCACTGGACTTCAAAAGAAAAATCGAAAAGAACTCTGAAGAGTCAGTCCAGGCAAAAATTGTGGAACCAAAAGAATGAAAAAGAAAGGATATAAAAAGAAAAATCCTCGAACAAGGACAAAGTCGTGTAGGTACAGGCACCGAAACGAAAAAGGAGTAACTGTCACTCCGTAACACCTTGTGAGTTCTTTAACCACTGTTCCCAATATTCAACATACCTCTCGAAGAGGCGAGCGCTCGAGCCAAGTTAACCGAACTTTAGGATCGGAGATCATCACGTAGAAGGGGTGGGTACAAATCATAATTTGAGCCTAATATCCTTTGTTTCACGAACCGTGAACCCGACCACGATACAACCCTTAAAAGACCTAATTGAGGCAGGGTTTATTCTGAAAGCGCATTACGATAAGGTTGAGTAACCTGACTCCTACACGATTTGCTAATCATATCCTTGTTGTATTTCTCACTGATCAAATCAGCACTACGTTTGAACTGTTGGTTCATTCGTCACTCACTATCATGACACGTAAATGAGTGACAGTACATTTTTTCAAAATCTGCATGAACACTGCATTAAAATTACCATTCGTGAATAAACAATTTTAATTGCAGGTCAGTAGTTGATATGAAGGAATTCCAACAGGGAATAGTCAATCAGGACTGAATCGTTAGCAGTCTGGATCAGAGTGGTATACTGTGAAACCCTGTGAATTTGGGGCATTGACTTCCAGTGAGTTTGGAATCAGTCGGTCTGAGGACAAGTCCCGAAGCATCGGTTGATTATGGGACAGCTTGTTCAAGAAGCAGTTGATCAGAAGTGAATCTTCTCGAGACCCATTCAGGGGCAGCTATCCAGAACTCCTGTGATTTGAGGGTAGATCCCTCCAGTGTTCAATCAGGGCAAGTTAAGTCGCTCAACGCTCGTTCAGGGGAAAGCTACTTCAGAAGTATATTGAAACCAGCCATGCTGAGAGTTGGTTAGTTGAGGATGAATCCTTTTGTTGTACAGATATTGGGGCAAGCCATCTGAAGATTGTCTCGTTGCCAGCTGCTTTCTGTTCAGAATGAATTTTCCCAAGAGTCGGATTGGGGCAAGTTGAATTGCACTGGGGCAAGTTGTTCAAATGAGTTTGTTCACCCTAGCAAGAGTTGAGTGTCGGGGAATCGTGTCATTACCCTACCAAAAACCTGAACCTTCTGAAGAAGCCTTCCTGTCATTGGATCGTTATCCTACAGCCTAACCTGTTACTTGGTAGAACCTTGTAACCAAATTGTTTTAAAGTCCAGTTCTCGTCTGGCAAACCGGAGATCAGTTCTCGTCTGAAATCTAAACCAGAAACCAGCCCTGTCTGGTCACCTTTCCTTTAACCTATTGTTCAACCAGTTCTCTTCTGGCCAACACAGTTTTAAAGTCCAGTTCTCGTCTGGCAAACCGTAAATCAGTTCTTGTCTGACAACCTAACATATTTTGCCACCAGTTCTCGTCTGGTAGTCTACCCTCGAATGCTAGTTCTCGTCTAGTATGTCCCCTTCAAATCTATTTTGTTAATAACCTATTCTCATCCCTAAACCAGAAAAAACCTAAATGTATTCGGCACGATGATTCCTAGTGACTCGTATGTTGTCACATTCCCCGACACAAGGCTCGAGTGATCCCAGCGCCATGATTGGTATTCTGTATTCACTGTGTTGAGGTTGTTGAATCAGGATTATTTTCTCAGCCGAGATGTACAGTTTGAGATTGTTTCCCCTGAGCAGTTTGAGATTGCAGCAAGTTGAGATGGCCTTTATCCCTTATCAGAATAGGATCAAGATTATCCTCGGCAGGTTTGATTGATATCCCCGGCAGAGTATGGCCATCCCAAGCATTGAACGGTGATTAGCCTGATGTGCTATTTTCCCAAGTGGGTTGACGTCGAAGCTTTCCCTGACCGACAGATTTGGGTTTATTTCTCCAGCAGTGGGACTGATACAATGTTGTATCCCCACAGAGTCCAAGTTTGACTCCCTTCCCCTCCGACTCTAGGTCATTGACTCATTCCTCAAGCAGAGGTCGACGTTAATTCCCTCACTGAGTAATCTCCAGACGGGTAGATTTTGATGTCAGACAGAGAAGAGTTATTTCTCAGCAGCTTGCTGCATACCCTATAAGGACTTAGGGTGTTCTAAAAGGACCGTTCAGGGTTGTTTTCCTCAATGAAGTGAGATTCCATTTTCAGTGATCGATTGGTATCTTCCGCTGCCGCCAGAGGTGTTTCCTTGATAGGATCAGTACATCTCCAACAGAGTTGTACAATGAGTAGCTAAAGGTTGATATCCCCAGCAGTGTTGATACACAGGTATTCCTCATCAGACTTGATAGTCCAACAGGTGTTACCCAGAAGGGTCAGTCTCCGTAAGACGTATGCAAGATTATCCTCAGCAGATCAGGATTGATATCCCCGATAGAGTGTAGCAGCATCTCCCCGCAGAGTCTGAATACGGGACCAAGAGCATTGATATGTATCCCCAAGCAGAGAAGATTATTTCCCCTAACCGGATGTATCCTGAAGGATCACCATCTCCCCAGCTGAGTCATACACTGAAGTGTGTAGCAATTGATAGTTCAAGACTGAAGTCTCCAGGGGAATTGGAATTCCCCACAGAGTCGTACTCTCCCTTGTAAGCAGGACGATTCCTTCTTCCCCAGCCGAGTTTGTAAACCCCCAAGAGAGACGAGTCCTTGGAAAGCGTTCAGGACATGATTGGTTTTCCCCAGTAGAATGTTGAATAGCTGATGCTATATTTCCCCACCGGAGTCGTTATCTCCAGGAAAGTTTTTGCCGCGAAGGCCGTGCAGCTTATTTCTACGATTGACATCGCTTTCCTCAGCAGGTCCGAGTTCTCGTAGAGCTTTATTCCCCTGCAGCAGTCAACTGAAGTTTGCTTCCCCATGCGAAGTCCGATTGAGATTGGCGTGACCTTTTTGATAAGAGGATTCTCCCTTCATCATTTATTTTGCTGACGGGATCGCAGCATTTTGCATGATTGCATAGCATTTATCATAAACGCGTAGCATTTCCACCGTGTGGAGCATTACGTCATTGTCAAAGCATATGCATATGAAAAATGAGCTAGGTCGTTACCGTTCTTGTTTTGCAGGTGTTCCTCCGCAAAGCCGCTTGCTCAAGATGATTCTTGGATTCCCCTAGCAGAACGGTTTAGCCCAAGATGATTCTTGAATTCTCCCTAGCGAAGTCGTTTGCTTAAGATGATCCCCAGTGAAATTGCCAGAGTGGGTTGCTCAAGTTGATGCTCAGAGTCCCCGGCGGAATGTTTGCTCAGGATGATTCCCGAAATCTCCAGCAGAGTTATTGGTTCAGGATGATTCTTGAAGTCCCCACGAAGTTATCTGTTCAAGATGATTCTTGATGTCCTCAGCAGAGTTGACTCACCCAGAATGATTTCTGGATCCCCAAAGCAGAGTTACTTGATAGTTCTCCAGAATCCCCAACGGAGATGTGTCATCCCCAGCAGGTTTTAAACATAGAAGTGGAACTTTCCTTGGAAGACTTGATGATTGAAGTCTGGCAGCGGTGCCGAAACCCCAGACTTGCTGATGAAGTCCAACTGTATTGACGAAGTAGTGTCTGACGGTAAAAGTTTGGATATCCTTATTTGGTTCATGATTGACCCAGAATTCTGTTCTCGACCTACCGATGAAGTCCGGCTGACGCCCGAAAATTCCTTTGAATGCCCGATGGCATGAATAGCTTGATTGTTAAAAAGTTCCTAATGACCTGAAGAGTCCCGAGGAATTCTGATGCGACGACGCAGAACGCCTGACGGTATAATCAACCATCCATTACCAGTTACCGTGTAACCGGTGACCCCTTGATGACTTGAGGACGAATATCTACAGCCAAATCAGATGATCATTCTGACGGAGATTTAAAATCAGACTTTTCACCGGTTACCGTGTGACCAATTCCCCAGTAGAGTTGTCGTGCAACTGCCATGCTCAGTTTTGAAGATGTTCCTACCAATCAGAGTATCGTTTACCTGTGCGGTTGGTCGATCACCCGTTACCGAGTGACCAGTGATCCCTCGATGATTTGAGGATGCAATGATATCAGATAAATCAGAGAATCATCCTGAAGGAGGTTCAGATAAGTATTTCTCCAGCTAGTTGCCGTGCAACTATGATTTCAGCTTCCGGAGATTTGTTCCCACCAGAGTACCGTGTACTTGTGTAGTTGGCAAATTTCCGGGTTCTTTGGTATTCAACCGTCTTCTACCTTTGAATGTTTGAAAGTTGTTCGCTCTTCAACCCTTCAGGTCCAAGCCGTTTGAATAGAGGCAGCTGTTGCACCCCAAAATTTGACCAACTACCTATCGCAATTTGGCTCATGTTTCGACTCATTTCATTTCGCATTTGCATACTGCGTACATTGCATTTTTTTCCAGTCAGATTGACTTTATCGGGATCACAGCCCTCCGATCACGCTTCAGGCATTTCAGGCCAATACGAGAACGTATTTTGAGAATTGGTGCTTGTTCCCTGTGTTTTCAGCTCTCGCTGTTGTTTTTGAGGACATCTCGGTGTCCGGTTTTTACCATTTATTTCGCTATATTCGCGCATCTTTTTTCTAATCGATTTAATTGGCTGTACTGTATTTTTAGATTTTTCCCCTTATTTTCTAGAATTTTTTTTATGGATTTAATAGATTTTTCTAGATATTAGATAGATTTTTTATAGCTTTAATAGATATTAGATGTTTTTAAAGAGTTTTAATAGCAATTTCCCTTTTAGAATAATTCATTTTTTTAGATACTAAGTAGATTTTTTAAAATGATTTTTAATAGGAAAATTCTTTTACTAGGATTTTTTAATAGGATTAATAGAGTTTTTTCTATTTTTTATTTGCTTAGAAATTAATAGAATTTTAATAGTTAATTCTCTTTTTAGATTTAATTTGGGTTTACGATTAAATAGACATTAATTAGATTTTAATCATCTTTTTTGGATGTTAATTAGGGTCTTAATTCATTTTAATTGGATTTATTAGCTTTAATTAGATTTAGAATAGTCTTAATTTTCATTTAGGCTTTAATTGCAGTTTTAATCTTTGTTTAGTATTAATAGGATTTAATTAGGGCTTAATCATTATTAATCATTAATTAGTCAGAGTCATTAAATTCGTGGGCCATGTGTCAGCTTTGGAGGCCCACAAACCCCAGTCCAACTCGCTACCACTTGGCAATATAAGACGCAGCCACGCGTGTGTATCCGGTTCCACCACTTCATTCTCCTCTTCCACGTTTCACACCCAGAGGCTTCCACCTCATTCTCTCCACTCCCTCAGAACTAGCCACGCGTCCCACTATCCCTCTCTCCCCTTCCATGCAGAGCCCCACGTGGCTCTCGTCTGTCTCACCGTCCCCCTCGCCGCCGGCCATGCAGCCGCCGTAGGGACCGCCGCAACTGTCGCCGGCGTCTCGCCAGAATCTCGCCGGAAACTGCGTTTCATCACCTTCTCCGAGCAACCTTTATCGTTTTCGCTCAACACTCATCCACTTCCGATCAAGAACTCGCTAGAAAATCATCGGTGTTTGACTCCTCCACTCGTGTTCATCAGAGATTTTATCAAGAACTTACAAGAACCTTCACCGATCTTGTGAGATTCGCCCAGAACGATGAACATTCATCCATTCTCCAAGAGCCTTCAACGAACTTCATCTAGTTTCCAGAAATCCTCAAGAACGTCATGGTGTTCTTCATGAGTTTTCCAGATCTATGAAGATCTTCACCAACGACCTTCATCTTCCTCCAGTTCTCATCAACGATTCCCAGAAATACTCAAGAACATGCATCCAGGTCTTCGTGTGTTCATCACTTCCCCAGAATATTTGTCTTCCTCAAAGAATTCCTCAAGATCTTCATAGATCTTCGTCACCGTTCATCAATCATTACCAGTTCGTCAACGAACTTGTCCAGATCCATAGATCTTCGATCATCATCATATTCTTCATCAGTTCGTTCACTTTTTCCAGAAATCACCAGCGAGTCTTCAAAACCTCCAAGAATTCCCGCCCAGAAATACACCCGTGTTCATCGCAGTTCATCCATTCAACACACTTTTTAGAAGTTCATCAGAAATGATCAAGATCCACGAACATTCGCGCCAAGTTCATAACCACCTTCGGTCAAAACACATCCACGTTCATCAATTCATCATGAGATTCTCCAGAAATCCTCCGTAAGAACAAGTCTTCATCAACGTTTTCCAATTCCTTCATCGTGTTTATCTTAACTCCAGATTTTCCACAAACCTTCATGCATGTCTATCAACCTCATGATTCTTCATCAAATCTTCAAAGAGGTTCTCCAGATCTTCATTGTTTCTTCAAGAACATTCACCAACTCCTTCAACAAATCTTCGTCAACGATTACCGGTCCTCAAGAATACCAAAGGACAAATGATTACTTCCGGAGATTTGCTTTCTTTTGTTGATCATTTGTTTGGTAGGTTATAAAGCGATTTGGATTTGAGAATTGATAGAGAGAGAGTTTATGAGAGAGAAGGGGAAACGAGAGAGAGGGTGAGAAGAAGGTGATGGTGCAGTGAACAGTGAATGGAGTGGAAGTGGACTAGGTTTTTCAGAATGGGGAATGGGAGTGGGTACGTGTCTTGGTTCGGCATTGGGCCTCTAAGGCCCACTCTGATTTACTCTCATTTTGCTTTCTTCACCCCTCCCTCGTTTGGTGAGGTCCCGTGGGCTGGGCCCATACTGATGTATTGGCACCTTCCGTTTTTGTTTCAGAACCCCCCCTCCCCGTTTTGGTGCATTTTTGCTGGGCTCTGGGCCCAGTTTCCTTAGCTTTACTAAACTGCAACATCCCTTGTAATCAATGCACCCCCCCCCCCCCAGTACATTTTTGTTAATTTTCTTGTATGGTTTTAATTGTATTTTTTAGAATAGTTTCATAATCCTAGAATATAATTAGCATATTGATTAGCATGTTAGGGTTATAATTAGGATTTAATTTTCTTGAGAGAATTGTTTTTGTTTAATATGCTTAGACTATAATTGTTAGTATATTTTCTTTTAATAGAATAATTCTTAGAATAGGTTGTAATTAGCATATTATACTCTTTAGTGAATTTTAGATAATATTTCTCTTAGAGTTCTCTTTTATATTTTCTAGAACAAAAATTTAGCATTTATTCCTTTGTAAAGAATTAGGAATTAGATATTTTTAGGGAATTTATAGATTTAATTCTTTAGAATGTTTTCTAGTAGAATTTAGTTGCCGTATTTTAGGAGTAGACTTGTATTTCCATTTTGCTATTGGATTTCTCTCCTATTTTCGTTTCTATCCGATTTTATCTTCGACTTTATTGTTGGTTGGCCGTGTGACACGATTCAATTGGAGAATGATTTTCGATATCATTTCTCCATCTTGTATTTGACACGGACATCAATACGCTACCTCTTAGAGTTCGATTTCTCGTGTAAGTCGAACCATGATGGTCTAAGCGTTACATTGTTCTTGATTCGAGCGTTAACATCAAGATCCAGATAGGAGAAGATTGGAATGGAGCTTGCGCGCACGTCAGGAGCCCAGGAGCTGCTTCGTTCATCATCATCATCGTCTTACTCAAGTTTTCAGGAAACCGTCGAGTGTTGTGAGCTGTATCATTAGATACGTAGGAAATGACAGTTGAGGAGTTCTTCTCAATCGTCTAGGATGTCTAGTATGGTACCCTTTGGGTGACATGCAACGCATTCGCTCCTACGTCTTAGGTTCTTGCGTGCGTGTCCCGAGTTCCTTCCCGTTTAGGCGTAGGCCTGCTTCCTCTTTGCTCTCGCCCCCGTGCGATCGAAAACCCTTTTCTCTCGCCTGAACGCGATTGAGACCCCTTCTCTTGCCCCCGTGCAATCGAGACCCGTAGCCCGAACTACGTCATGCTCTGATTTCTCTGACGAGAATACGTAGGCACAAGACGCGACGTCTTAGCGAGCAATCTTCCCCGTAGTTTCCTGAACTACGTCCTGCTCTTATTTCTCTGACGAGAATACGTAGGCACAAGACGCAACGTCTTGGCGAGCAAACTTCCCTGTAGTTTCCTGAACTACGTCATGCTCTAATTTCTCTGACGAGAATACGTAGGCACAAGACGCGATGTCTTGGCGAGCAAACTTCCCTGTAGTTTCCCGAACTACGTAAGCTCTAATCTCTCAAGCCTGTTGAGAGTACGTAGGCACAATACTGACGTATTAGCGAGCCACCTTCCCCGTAACCCGTAGTAGGTCGAACTACGTTGACTCTGATTTCTCATTCTCTGATGAGAATACGTAGGCATAAAGTGCGACGCTTTGCCGAGTCATTTTTCTTTTCTGTTTAAGCCAGCCTTGATAGGTAGATAGATAAACCCAACTTGTCTAGTAAACACAACAAGTGTGGATCCCGTCGAGTACGACGGACGTGAGGGGTGCTAATACCTTCCCCTTGCGTAACCGACTCCCGAACCCAAACAACGGTTGCGACGACCTTGTCTTATACCTTTTCGTCAGGTTTTTTCCGATCGTTTCCTTTCCCGTTCCGAGGGATAAATAACGAAAGGTGGCGACTCTTCTGTTTTGCCAGCACCTTATTTTCGCGGAAGCGACCACATGCTATAATCAGGAAGAGGGTTCCAACACATCTCAAATATCATGTACATCAAGCTCACACACTCAAACAGCTCACACATAGGTCAAAACTTCAACTGTCATATGGAAATGGAAGGAAATTGAAGACATGTTGCAAGTATGAGAGATAAATCAAGAAACAAGCCTAATTGAAATGAATAGATCACACATACATCCTCAAAATATCACATAAGGTGTGTCTAAACCTTAAAATTATTTACAAACAACATAGAATTGAAAGTCATATGTCCACTGCTCAAACATTCAATAAAATGCAAACTTTGGATCAAAAATGATTTGGAACAGTTGGAAGTTAGGAAAATGTCATACACAACTTTTCAAACATGGTTGTGAATGAGTCTATCATTTAAAATTGTCATGAGATGCACAGAACAAGGAGATGATCATCAAAATGCAATTGTGCCAAACATGTGGAATGGGACTGTCATGACAGCAAAAATAGGACATACAAAATGATTGATTTATGTACAAACAGGTCTTATATGCTATTAGAGGTCCAACTATGAATGAATTACCCTAAAACTAAACAAGCCACAAAAAGTGAAGTGTGTGCCCAAGTGGTTTTCAAAATAATTGCAGCAGCAGGGCACAAACATGGTTCAGTTGTGAATCAAAAGTCTCATGTTGATAAACATCACGCACACACCATAAATGTAGATGAGAGTGAGTTACAACTCAGAAAAGATGCACATGACAAGCAAGAAAGATATTGGCATATGGTCATGGTAAATTAGTTCAAAGATGCAATTTGATGGTGAAATGAGAAAGCAAGCAGTCATTGACCAAACCAATCATCAACACACATTGGAATCAAGTATACAAGTGAGTTACAACTCAAGACTAGGCATATTGCAAGCACACAAGAATTTTGGTATATTCATGGTGATTTTGGCTTAAAAGGAGCAGTTTGAAGTGAAATAAGAAAATAGGTACACATAGATCAATTTAATCATCCACACATCCTAGAATCATGAACATAAGTGAGTTACAACTCAAAATAATAGGCATATACAAATAGAATAACAAATTGGTATGCTATTGCAGATTTGGTGTAAAAATGCAATTGTGAGTGAAGTTTGAGGATTTGTGAAAACAAGCAAGAATAGATCAAGTAAACCAAGTATACACATCATTATCATGACAAGGAATGTGTTTTAACTCACAAAACAATCATAGGACTGTAGAAATGAAAAATGTTATGTTGTGGTGAAAAGTAAAAAATCTGTCTTGGCAAGACTTGTGGTAGCAGGTGGTTATTAAAGCAATGAGTTTTTTTGAAGGAATCAATGTTATGCACATGTCACATATATGCTAAAAGATGAGACCAAGCTCAAAAAATGGTTGAAAACCTTATCAAACATAAAATAGCACTTTTGGAGCTCATGTCACACAAAACAACAACTTAGAGATGCAGCCAGCAAGTTCATGACAGATGGGATGTTTTGGTATCATACACAAGTTTCAAATAGATAGGGCAATGATATTATGCACATGGATCATGTAGACATGGATTAAAACAGAATGTGATGTGTTGGTATCATGATATTTTGAAAAAAAAAACAACAGTTGAAGCATGACAAAACAGTTGGAATCATTTAAAGAGATTTGAGCATAAAAAGCACCATACACATTCTCAAAATAGGTAAACAAATGAGTTTCTAGTCTTAAGGTCAAGCAAAAGTGCTTCAAGCCAAAAATGATATGTTGAACCAAGTTTGACAGCAAAATCATCAATACCTCATGACAGGCCCTAAAGTTCAAGTTTCAACCAAAACAAACAAACAAGTAGGATCATGTAGGCATTAAACAAATGACTTAGAACAGTTGAGATACAAAAAGGTAAGCACAACAGCCCAACACACAATTTATGGTAATGACAAGCAAGAATGACACCAAAATAACATAAGAGCAAACACAAGAGTCACATTGATTCAAGCATAATCAAGGGCAGAGGGGATCCTATGAGTAACTTACAAGTTAATCCAGACATCACTAATGAACTAGGTCTAACAAGCCTAGGGCAAGCATATCAATATTTCAACATTGGATCCTAAAACTACCACAATGACCAAAATCTCACAAACAAACATATCATGACATCAAAGTAAGAACTTGGTAACATATCATCCACATATCATTTACAAATGACCATACATTAACAAAACAAGTAACATGACCATAAATCTAAAATCCTTGACAAAGAAACCACAATGGGGCAGCAATGGTTACATTTTCACAAAAATCAACTCAAAATGACAAAACATGATAATGTATGATTATTAGAGAATTGGAATGTCACATACCTCTTGTAGACAAACTTTGAGCAAGCTAAAAAGCTTAGAAACCCAGAGATCCTCCTTCCTTTGCAAAGAGATGAAGCTTGCTTCCTCTTGAAGCAACAAACCAATTCTCAAGACAGTTGGAGTTGTGTGATTTCCAGCTGGTTTTTTATAGCTTAAACACTTGAGATATGATGTATAGGAGGTGTTAGGAGTGTTAGAATGGTAGGGAATGCTTTGAGTGAGGATTTGGCTCTTAAAGTGGGAAAAAAGTCAAACTATTAGGGTGTGGAGGTTGACTTTTGTGAAAATGAACTTTTTGTAAGAGCACAGATTGTGTCTCAGTAATATCTCTATGTTTTGATGATAACATTAATGATAATTTGTATACAAGAATTATACTCTCTAAATTTGTTCTAAACTATTTTCTACAGGCACAAAAGATTTTAATCTTAAAGAGCAAATTTGATGTGAACAATGAATTCTGAATGGCTCAAGAGCATCTGAAGATTAGAAGAATCTGAAGTATAAGAGCTTAGTCATCAAGATTCTGAAGATACAACACGCTGCATATATTATCAAGAATCTGAATGAGAGAAGACTCTGAATGAAGAGACTCTGAATGAGAGAAGACTCTGATCTGAGTAAAGACTCTGATCTAAGAGCATGTTACGCTTCAAGCACACAGCTGCACCAGACTCTGACTCATCAACATCTAAAGAACATCTTAGGCTCTGAAGTTTCCAGAAGATTCTGAAGACTGAAGACTCTGATATTGATTGTTGATCTAAACTATCTGAAGAATTATTTGAAGAAGATTATTTTAATATATCCGTTGGAATATGCCAGCAAATCTTTCCTTATTTGGGATAGACAAAATTCTCTGCAAGAAGATTATTCCTCTGATACATTCCACATATGGTAAAGTCACAGCTCAGCAGACAATTGCTACACCCACATTTTGTGCGCCGTCTCTCTGCTGCAATAGTACAAAGGACAGTACTATTTGATATTGGAAATATCTTCTCTAACGGTAAAATATTCTCTCCAATATTCAAGTGGCTATATAAAGGATATCATAGCTCATTCTTCAAGTGACGAAATTGATGAACTTATTGCAAGAACTCTCTCACGCTAAAAGCTCTCATATTCTTTGCTGTTCATACATTGTTCTAAACTTAGAGAAATAACACAGTTGTGTTTATAGCTTTCATAGAAGCATTTATTACTCTTACATTGTATTACATTAATTTGTAAAGGAAGTTTTCCTTAAGAGGATCTAGGTTAGATCAGTAGCTCTTGAGAAGACTAAGAACAGTTGTTCTTAGGTGTTGCTATTTGTAATCAGTTGATTTGAATAGTGGATTAAGTCCTTGTTGAGAAAGGCAAATCACTCTTGAAAAGGGTGGACTGGAGTAGTTGAGTTCAACGAACCAGGATAAAAATACTTGTGTTTTTATCTTTGCTTATTTTCTGTCATACTTATTCAACCCCCCCTTCTAAGTATTTTCTCACCTTCAGTTGGCATCAGAGCTCCGGTTCTGAGTGTGCATTCGCCTAACCGTGACAGATAAAGATCCAGTGAGAAAAATACTCTGTTATTTATTTGGTTGCTAATATGGGTGATATTCCTACATCAAGCAACAAATATGAAGGAGACAGAATCAGCACCAAACCTCCAATGTTTGATGGAGAAAAATTTGATTATTGGAAAGATAGACTTGAAAGTTTTTTCTTGGGGTATGATGCTGATCTCTGGGATTTAGTCATTGATGGGTATGAACATCCTACTAAGGATGGCAAAAAGATTGATAGAAAATCAATGACTGAGGAGCAGAAGAAAGAATTCAAGAATCATCACAAAGCCAGAACCATACTTCTTAATGCAATATCTCATACAGAGTATGAGAAGATTACCAACAGAGAAACTGCTCATGATATGTTTGAGTCTCTCAAAATGACTCATGAGGGAAACTCTCAGGTGAAAGAAACAAAGGCTCTGGCGCTGATACAGAAGTATGAAGCGTTCAAAATGGAAGAATCTGAGAACATTGAGACTATGTTTTCCAGATTTCAGATTCTAACAGCTGGGTTGAAAGTTCTGGACAAGGGCTACTCAACATCTGATCATGTCAAGAAGATCATCAGAAGTCTTCCTACCAGATGGAGACCTATGGTGACTGCATTGAAGCTGGCCAAGGATCTGAACAAAATCTCATTAGAAGAACTCATCAGTTCTTTGAGAAGTCATGAGATTGAGCTGGAGGAAGATGAACCCCAGAAGAAAGATAAAGGTAAATCCTTAGCTTTTAAATCTAACAAATCTGTTAAAGCTTTGCAGGTAAATGAAGAAAGCTCTGAGGAATCTTCTTCTGAAGAAGAAGATGAACTATCTATGCTGTCCAGAAGGATCAACAAACTCTGGAAGCACAAAGGGAAGAAGTTCAACAACTTCAGAAGATCTGATCAAAAGAGAGAATCTTCTGGACACAGAAGATCTGGCAAGAAAGAGGTCACTTGCTTTGAATGTAAAGAACCTGGACACTACAAGAGTGAATGTCCCAAACTTCAAAAGGAAAAACCCAAAAGGAAGTTTGATAAAAAGAAAAAGGTTCTGATGGCTACATGGGATGACTCAGATGAATCTGAATCATCTTCTGAATCTGAGGAAGAATGTGCAAATGTTGCACTGATGGCCAACACAAATGATCAAGATGAAGGAATGTCATCATCAGAATCTGAGTCAGAATCAGACTCTGACTCTGAAGAGGTATTTTCTGAACTCTCCAGAGCTGAACTTGTTGAAAGTTTATCTGACATGTTGGAAAGCTACAGCAAGATTAAACTCAAATACAAGAAGCTGAAAAGCAATCTTGAATCTGAGATTGATCTTCTGAGAACAGAACTTGTTGAGCAGAAAGAAATAAATTTAAAACTCAAAAATGATTTAGAAACAACTCAACAAGAATCTGATACTGAAACAGAGTCAAGTGAAAATATTTTAGAAAAATATGACTCCAGTTTTAAAAGATTCCTCACTAAAAGCATAGACAGAAGCAAAATGGCTTCTATGATCTATGGTGTTAGTGGGAACAACAGAAGAGGCATTGGATGTGAATCCTCCTCTGGAAGCAATCCAAAGTCTGTTGATAAACTCCTCATCAAGAAGACTCCTCTGTATTCTCATTTTAAGTTTGGTCATCTGAATGATATTAAACATACAAGCTCTGAAAAGAGTACTTATGTGTTTAAGCCAAGGGCTAGCCAGAATAAACACTATGTTGAAAAACAGAAGTTTAGGCAAAACCACAGAACATCTAACCCCAAAGGACCCAAGAAGATCTGGGTACCTAAAAGTAAAATTATACCTGTTGCAGATGTTCTTAGCAGCAAAATCCAGACACCAATCATGGTACCTGGACTCTGGATGCTCACGACATATGACGGGCGAAAGGTCTATGTTCCAAAGCCTGGAACTTAGATCTGGAGGGGACGTGAAATTTGGAGGGAACCAGAAGGGCAAGATCATTGGCTCTGGTACAATAGGTAATGGTAACCTACCCTCTATTTCTAATGTTCTGTTAGTTGAAGGATTGAAACATAATCTATTGTCCATAAGTCAATTAAGTGACAATGGTTATGATATCATCTTTAATCAAAAATGTTGCAAAGCTGTATGTCAAAAGAATGGTTCAATCCTGTTCAGTGGAAAGAGGAAAAACAACATTTACAAAATTAACCTTTCAGAACTTAAAGTTCAAAATGTAAAATGCCTTTTATCTGTGAATGATGAGCAATGGGTCTGGCATAGAAAATTGGGACATATTAATATGAGACGTATATCTCAGATTAATAAACTCAATCTGGTCAGAGGACTCCCTAATCTGAAGTTCAATTCAGATGCTCTGTGTGGCGCATGTCAAAAGGGTAAATTTTCAAAATCTCATTTTAAACCAAAAAATGTTGTTTCCACCTCTAGACCATTGGAATTACTTCATATTGATCTGTTTGGACCAGTGAAAACTGCATCCATCAGAGGCAAGAAGTATGGGTTAGTCATTGTAGATGACTACAGCAGATGGACATGGGTAAAGTTTCTAAAACACAAGGATGAGTCTCATTCTGTGTTCATTGACTTCTGCAATCAAGTCCAGACTGAAAAAGAATGCAAAATTATTAAAGTCAGAAGTGATCATGGTGGTGAATTTGAAAACAAATATTTTGAAAAATATTTTTCTGAAAAAGGAATTGCACATGATTTCTCCTGTCCTAGAACTCCACAACAAAATGGAGTTGTAGAGAGGGAAAATAGAACATTGCAAGAAATGGCCAGAACCATGATCAACGAGACAAATCTGGCAAAATACTTTTGGGCAGAAGCAATAAATACAGCATGTTATATTCAGAACAGAGTGTCTGTAAGACCTCTTCTGGAAAAGACTCCCTATGAATTGTGGAGAAACAGAAAGCCCAACATTGCTTATTTTCATCCATTTGGATGTATTTGTTATATGCTTAACACTAAAGATCATCTGAACAAGTTTGATTCCAAAGCACAGAAGTGTTTCATGCTTGGTTATTCTGAACGCTCTAAAGGCTACAGAGTATTCAATACTGAAACACAGATTGTGGAAGAATCTATTCATGTTAGATTTGATGATAAGCTTGGCTCTGAAAAGCCAAAGCAAGTTGAAAGTTCTGCAGATAGAGAAGTTATTCTCACTGACTCTGAAGGCTCAGAGGCAGACAAGACTAAAGACAAAGACTCTGAAGCAAACCCAGATGCTACACCTCTAACTTCCCAACTTGACAATCTGCATATTTCTGAAAGACCAACAGTCAGAGGATCTTCTTCCAGAATGAAAGCTTCTCATCCAGAGGATGTGATAATTGGAAAGAAAGATGATCCAATAAGGACAAGAGCATTTCTCAGAACTTCTGAATCTTCCTTCTGTGGCTTAGTGTCAATTATAGAACCAACATCTGTTGATGAGGCTCTGGAAGATAATGAATGGATTTTAGCTATGCAAGAGGAGCTGAATCAATTCACAAGGAATGAAGTCTGGGATCTGGTTCCAAGACCTAAAGGTTTCAATGTCATTGGAACAAAATGGGTTTTCAGAAATAAACTAAATGAGAAAGGAGAAGTTGAAAGGAACAAAGCAAGACTGGTTGCTCAAGGCTACAGTCAACAAGAAGGCATAGACTACACAGAAACATATGCTCCTGTTGCAAGGTTAGAGTCTATACGCTTGCTTATTTCATTTGCTGCACAACATAACATCACTCTTTATCAGATGGATGTTAAAAGTGCTTTTCTTAATGGAATTATAGAAGAGGAAGTGTATGTCCACCAACCTCCTGGTTTTGAAAATGAAAATTTTCCAGATCATGTTTACAAACTGAAAAAATCTCTTTATGGACTAAAACAAGCTCCCAGAGCTTGGTATGAGAGGTTGAGTAATTTTCTTCTGAAGAAAAATTTCATCAGAGGAAAAGTGGATACCACACTATTTTGTAAAACCATTAAGAAAGATTTGTTGATTTGTCAAATTTATGTAGATGATATTATTTTTGGATCAACAAATATTATGCTTGGAAAGGAGTTTGCTAAATGTATGCAGGAAGAATTTGAGATGAGCATGATGGGAGAACTGAGATTCTTTCTGGGAATCCAAGTAAATCAGACTCCAGAGTGCACCTACATACATCAGACCAAGTATGTTAAAGAGCTTCTGAAGAAGTTTAACATGCTGGATAGCAAAATGGCAAAGACTCCAATGCATCCTACAAGCACTCTAGGTAAGGAAGAGGTAAGTAAGAAGGTAGATCAGAAACTCTACAGAGGTATGATAGGATCTCTTCTTTATTTGACTGCTTCTAGACCAGACATTCTGTTTAGTGTTTGTTTATGTGCTAGATTCCAATCAGATCCTAGAGAATCACACTTAACTGCTGTTAAGAGGATTCTAAGGTATCTGAAAGGTACTGCTAATGTTGGTTTGTGTTACAGAAGATCTGACAAATATTCACTAGTTGGATTCTGTGATGCTGACTATGCTGGAGATAGAGTTGAGCGCAAAAGTACTTCTGGAAGCTGTCAGTTTCTTGGAAGTCATCTGATCTCCTGGTACAGCAAGAAGCAACCAACAATTGCACTATCAACCACAGAGGCAGAATACATTGCTGCTGCTGGATGTTCCACTCAGATGCTCTGGATGAAGAGTCAACTAGAAGATTATCAAATCTATGAGAGTAATCTTTCTATCTTCTGTGACAATACTTCAGCTATATGTTTATCCAAAAATCCAATTTTACACTCTAAGGCCAAACATATAGAGATTAAACATCATTTCATCAGAGACTATGTTCAGAAGGGTGTAATAAATTTAGCCTTTGTTGATACAGATCATCAATGGGCAGATATTTTCACAAAACCCCTTGCTGAAGATAGGTTTAAGTTTATTCTGAAAAATATTTGTATGGATTTTTGTCCAGAGTAATATTTCTCAGAGTCAACTTCTCAGATGCTAAGTGTTTAACACTCTGAAGTATTTCATCTGTCTTGCTTGTTTATTTTATCTGTGATTTATTTTTTTGTGTGAAACTCTGTACTGACCATCTCAGAGGATCTGAAAGTTGAAAACGTTTCATTTCTTAAGAGTTACAGAATCACATGCAAGCAAACACGTGTCACTCAGAATCTGAAAAGATGGAGTACACCTACTGATTATGACGTTTAAGGTATTGCTTTGAAAATCTCAATCTGTCTTGATTTTTCCCCCAAATGTCATATCATAATTAAAAATGATTACTTTTCATTTAATGCAAACGTGCGTATGTGTCCTATGTATGTCTGTTGTGTTTCCCATGCGTGCTTTATTTGTCTATTTAAACCACTCTCTTAACACATTCACACTTTTCACATTCTCAAACACATATGCGCTATTGTCTGTTGTTCTCTCTCTTTTCAAACCCTAAAAGAACTCAGAAACCTTCATCTTCTTCATCATCGTCAACAATGGCATCTACTTCAAAAGCTGTTACTACCAAAGATGCTACCACTATCATAGAACCAGTACGCACTCTCCTAACTCCTGTTGATTCACTAGAAGTGTTGTGTGAAAGTTTCGTGGATTTAGAAGATCTTGCTGAAAATGGGTTTGATCTGATTTCTTCAATCAAAGCACAAGGCTGGGACGGTTACTTTGATAGGCTTATGGGTCCTGTGTATCCAAAGTTAGTGAAGGAATTCTGGATTCATGCATTTGCTACTCCAAAGTTCATTCACTCCTCTGTGCTGGGGAAAAAGATTGTTATCACTGAAAATCTTATAAGGAAACTTATTGGTTTTAAGGCAACAGATGGAGTAACCTCTCTGTCTTCTGCGCGTGAAGATCTGAAAGATGTTTGTCAAGAAATCTGTACCACTGGTGAACCTTGTAAGAAGGTTAAGTTCTTGAAACCCACTTACAAGATATGGGCTAAGATTTTCATGAACACCATCTTTCACAGACCCTCTTCAAACTCATCTGATTATGTTAATGCTGAACAACTTTACTTCATGTATTGTTTACACCAAAACATTCAGATTGATCTTCCATATCTGTTGTTTAATCATCTGGTATCTCACGTCAAGGAAACAAGGGAAACAGCTAGAGATAAATTTGGAAAAGTCAGAACATGGATTCCTATGGGAAGGCTGATTTCAGATATTCTGATAGAAAACCAACTTGTGGCGCATCTGCAAGAGGCTGGGTTGACAGAAGATCTGAATTATATCATTGGCTCTGAAATAAATGGTTTAACTCTGAGAAGGATGAAACTGGTTGAAGATTTATCTGAGAAACCAAGGAAAACTAACTCAGAAGAAGTTAAGGGAAGAAGGATTCCTGTTGAGGATTTTCCTTTATTCACCTCAGATGAACCTAGAGAACTTATTGCTGAGTATGTTGCTCGCTGCATTAGAGATGGTGTTGAGATTCCTGCCAATCTTGTGCAGAAGGAAGGCCAAGTTCTTCCTGATCTGACAAGGGAAAGAAGACGTAAGAGAAAAGCTGATAGTGAAGGTCATCAGAAGAAAAGGAAGCATTCAGATGCTGAAAAGAAGAAGAAAAGGAAGAAGCTGAAGAAGGTTCAACCAAATCCTCCTGCAGCAACTTTTGAAGAAATTAGAGATACTCTGAAACAGGTATTTAACACTGATTCTAATCCTGTTCATCATTCTGCTACCCCCACACCATCTGACTCACCCCTTATATTTAAAAGATCTAGACCATCTGAGACTCATACACCACAACCAACAAATATTCAAACAAACATTCCTCAACAAACTCAACAAACAACACCACAACCACAAAACACTATCCCAGAATCTACCATTCCAGAGGATGTTCACCCTGAACACTCTGACCAACCTGAACATCTCATTGATCCTAATGAGATATTAGATGTCACACCTTTAAACCGTTCTATCATTTTATCTTCAACTTCTGAAAAATCTAACCACTCTGATACATCATCTGATGATGAATCATCTGGTTACATTAATGATTGCTTGAATGATCTCAAACAACCTCGTACTGAGAGTGTTTGGAAACAACTGTTTAAATCTCCAACTTCTGAACATCCACCTTCTCCACAAAACTCCCCAACTCAAACTCTCAATCCACAACCTCTTGAAATCCAAAACACTCCACAACCAACATCTGAACCACAAACCACACAACCAACATCTGAACAAACCACACAACCAACATCTGAACCAACCAATCAACCAACATCTGAACCACAAATCAATCCTCAAACATCTGAACCACAAACATCTGAACATCCATCTTCACAACCTCAACCTTCTAAACAAACACCACAAACACAACCAACCCAACCCAGAATCCCTGATGAAGCAGAATTGGGATCAAGTGTTTATACTCTGTTAAGAGATTTTGATAAGGATAATGTCTCAGAATTTGCTGACATTATGGATGTTTGCATGACTACTATGGACAAAGAGGCTGCTAATGCTGTTTGGAAGAAATATCTTTACAGACTGAATAGGGAGGCTTTGAAAATCAGGACTCAATGTCTTAGATTGTCAAAAGTAAGGCTTGCTGCTTATCAAAAACGGATTAAGAGAAACCCTCCTCCTATTCTTCTTCTAGAAGCTCCTCCACCTCCAGAAATTCCTGCACCTGATGTTACTAAGATTGTTTCAGAATCTATTGTTTCAGAATCTGCTATTTCAGAATCTACAGATCTTCAGAAGGATGTCAAAGAACTTAAGGATTTTATGGTTGATCAAAAGAAAACAAATGAAGAAATGAAAACTTGGATGGCTAAGCAAGATGAAAATTCAGAAAGGATTACAGCACTGCTGCAACTCATTGCTTCTCAACAAGCCTCATCTGCTAAACCTACTTGATGTTTTGCACAAGTTTTTCATGTTTTGCTTTGTTTTGATTTTCTTCTGATATGTTTTGTGTGCTTTTATCTGAATCTGGATGTTATCTTAATGACAATGATCTTTTTGCTTATCTGGATATGTGTTTCTTCTGCATCTTTACTGTTTTTTAAAGATTCTTTTTGATTATGACAAAAAGGGGGAGAAACAAAATAGAATCTGATTGTTCAAATCTATAAGCAATCATCTGAACTAAGTCAGACATGTTACTAACATTCTTTGAATCTAACCAGACTCTGACAAATTTACCTAACCAGACTCTGACAAATTTCATTGAAGTTTTTCCTGAGATCTATCTTTTCAGAACCTGATCAAAAATAGCTAAATCTGAGTAGACCAGACTCTGATATCTAACCTTGAGTACTATGATCTAAAAGATAACTCAAGACAGGAAATGGCAAGATAAACAACCAAGTGTTCTGAAGTTGTTCATCTGGCATCAAGCTTTAATATGGCATCAAGCTTCGACTCTAGAAGTCAAACATATGTCAACCAGGCTTCAATCAGGATGATAACCAGGATTCAATCAGGCTCTGAATCTGAAATGTAATCAGGCTCTGAATCTGAAATGTACTCAACCAGAAAGGGAAGTATCTAGTTCCATTAGAGTATTCATTTCAGGGGGAGATTGTTAATCTCAGGGGGAGTAATTTTAATTCATATTTTATTGAACAAATTGCTCATGTTTTGTCATCATCAAAAAGGGGGAGATTGTAAGAGCACAGATTGTGTCTCAGTAATATCTCTATGTTTTGATGATAACATTAATGATAATTTGTATACAAGAATTATACTCTCTAAATTTGTTCTAAACTGTTTTCTACAGGCACAAAAGATTTTAATCTTAAAGAGCAAATTTGATGTGAACAATGAATTCTGAATGGCTCAAGAGCATCTGAAGATTAGAAGAATCTGAAGTATAAGAGCTTAGTCATCAAGATTCTGAAGATACAACATGCTGCATATATTATCAAGAATCTGAATGAGAGAAGACTCTGAATGAAGAGACTCTGAATGAGAGAAGACTCTGATCTGAGTAAAGACTCTGATCTAAGAGCATGTTACGCTTCAAGCACACAGCTGCACCAGACTCTGACTCATCAACATCTAAAGAACATCTTAGGCTCTGAAGTTTCCAGAAGATTCTGAAGACTGAAGACTCTGATATTGATTGTTGATCTAAACTATCTGAAGAATTATTTGAAGAAGATTATTTTAATATATCCGTTGGAATATGCCAGCAAATCTTTCCTTATTTGGGATAGACAAAATTCTCTGCAAGAAGATTATTCCTCTGATACATTCCACATATGGTAAAGTCACAGCTCAGCAGACAATTGCTACACCCACATTTTGTGCGCCGTCTCTCTGCTGCAATAGTACAAAGGACAGTACTATTTGATATTGGAAATATCTTCTCTAACGGTAAAATATTCTCTCCAATATTCAAGTGGCTATATAAAGGATATCATAGCTCATTCTTCAAGTGACGAAATTGACGAACTTATTGCAAGAACTCTCTCACGCTAAAAGCTCTCATATTCTTTGCTGTTCATACATTGTTCTAAACTTAGAGAAATAACACAGTTGTGTTTATAGCTTTCATAGAAGCATTTATTACTCTTACATTGTATTACATTAATTTGTAAAGGAAGTTTTCCTTAAGAGGATCTAGGTTAGATCAGTAGCTCTTGAGAAGACTAAGAACAGTTGTTCTTAGGTGTTGCTATTTGTAATCAGTTGATTTGAATAGTGGATTAAGTCCTTGTTGAGAAAGGCAAATCACTCTTGAAAAGGGTGGACTGGAGTAGTTGAGTTCAACGAACCAGGATAAAAATACTTGTGTTTTTATCTTTGCTTATTTTCTGTCATACTTATTCAACCCCCCCTTCTAAGTATTTTCTCACCTTCACTTTTTGTGTGGTTTGAATGTATGGACACCTTCTACACAATGTTTAGAGATTGTGTATATGTTTTTGAGGGGCTTGGAGATGGTAGAACCGATCTTGAGTAGAGTTTTGCTCAAGACAGCTTTTTGGTGAAAAATGGAAATTTGAAACTTTGAAATTCTTAAGGAAATGAGAGGGAATTGAGAGTTGTTGTTTCTATGGTTTTGGAGATTGCTCTGGTGTTAAAATGACATAGAGGTAGCCCCTATTTATAGGAGAATTCAAGATGAGGGCAGATTTGTAAACTTGGCATTTTGGAGGGATTTTGAAAAGGAAACCCTTGGCTTGGGGTTTGGTACAGCTGCAAGCTTCAAAGCCTTTTCTCAACTGATGAATTAGTCAAGTTAAAAATAATGACATGAGATGATTAGAGTGGCTAGGAAAATACGAAACTGCAGCTGTAAGTGCAAGTGGCAAAAGTTTCTCTTTCCAATTTTATGAATATTATATTGTCAACTTGCCTCCAAGTTGCCAAGTCCATCAATTCCTTCTTTCTTCTGGTTTTCTCTTCATCTAGGCCTTAAGTTATCAGAATAAAACATGATCCAGTGGTTGGGGATGCCCCAAGTTGTTAAAATTTGAGCTTGTGAAGAATTGTCAATGTGGGACTCAAGTGTTAAAAGCCCATCTTGCCAAATTCATAACTCTCAGCTCATAAGGGCTATGGATGAGTTCTACCATAATTTGGAAAGCCCTCATGTAGCTCTATAACTTTCATGTTTTCATGAGTTTCAGTTTCTCAAAGGAGCTTGGCCAAAAAGCCTCTCAAAGTTGCTGAAAAATAAGCTTAAAAGTGAAATTTCTCTAAGTTATTTTCCCTTCTTGAAATGAATTTGATCATAACTCCAAATCTATGCATTTTCTGATCATGGACCACTTTAGGACTTTTTTAGGACTTGCCAAGAGATTTCCAATGAGCTTTGAACCAACTCAATTGGACGTGTGGTTAAGGAGTTATGGTCTTGCCCCTTTCAAAACCCTAATTCCCGACTTTTGTGATTACTCCTCAACCCTTGATCCAATTGTCATGAAATTTTATGGGTAGATGCAATATGTCATTAGGAACATTTTTTATTCACATCTTGAGGTCAGATTCCTTATGAGTGAAGAGTGGACTTTTCGGTCAACCGAACGATCGATCGGTGGCTACTGAGTCGACTGTTGATGCTCTGGACCTTTTGAGGCTTTGAAACTCTTTGAATAGACTTTAACAAGAGATATGAACTTTATAGACCATGATCCCACCATTATAACCCCTTTTAAATCAAAAGTCAAACCACAGTTGACTTTTCCTGTTGGAAAACCCTAATCGGGTATCCTGAACTTCACTGCTTTTAATTTTTGGGTGACAACCTCAAATTGGATTCATGCTTGATCCAATGGAATATTCTTGATGATGTGGAGACCCAATCTCAAAGAGAATCAATCCAAAACATTGACTGATCAACCCTCGAAATCTCGATTTCGGCTGTACAAAACCCTGATCCTCCCGTAACTTGACAAAGACCACTTGAAATGGGTTAAGGTTAGATAAACATGTGAACATGCTCCTAAAATGATGATAAAGATCTAAGGGGTCAAAATTTGGGGTATGACACTCTAGCTGTCGCATCGCTGCGAATAGGGGCCGACAAGGACAGAAGAGTCACCACCGTTCGTTATTTATCCCAACAAGAGGGAAAGGAAACGATCAGAGAAAACCTACGGAAAAGGGAGAAGACAGGTCATCGCAACCAAGTCTTGGGTTCGGGAGTCGTTTACGCAAGGGGAAGGTATTAGCACCCCTCACGTCCGTTGTACTCGACGGGATCCACGCTTGTTATCTATCTAAAGGGTGTTTATCTATCTAAGCTACAAGCCACAGGGACAAAAGAAAAAGAAAAGAGACTCGGTAGAGCATCGCCTCTCTATGCCTGCGTACTCCCTCGTGCAATGGGAAAGTCAGAGTCAACGTAGTTCGGAAAACTACGGGTGAAGGTGGGGGAAGGTTGCTCGCTAAGACATCGCCATCTTGTGCCTACATATCCTCGTCTGGTACGAGAAATCAGAGCAAACGTAGTTCAGTCTAACAAGACCACAGGTTTGTTCAAATGTTTTACTCGAGTAGGGTTAAACCTTAGCTCTAGTAGTTAGGTGTATGCAACTCGACCATTGGAGACTTAGGCATTACCTGTTTGCGGTAGAACTAAGAGTTAACTAAACTCTCCTTAAGAAAAAAGTAACCAATTAATTTCGAAGGATAAAAATATTTTGTGTTTTGTTTTGTGTTTTTTAAGAGAATAAGTGAATTGAACTTTGTTTGTAATTCATGTTACACTAAAGACTATGACTTAGGAGCGAATGTGTCGCATATCGTCCAAAGGACATACGCTAAACACTCTATACAATTGAGAGGAGGCCCCCCAATCATCATTCCCAAATTACTTAAGGCTCGTAGCATACAACACTCATTATCCTTTATTATGTGTTTTGAAAGTGTTTTGAGATGAGAAGAGAAAGACACACTAAAAGGGAGACTAAACTCAACCTAGTGTTCTCATACAAAGTGCACCTATGATTGAGATGAAAAGGGAAAGCTACCCTAATCTTGTCATGCATGGTTCAAACCTAATGTCTATCATAATCAATATTGAACAAGAACTATTAGAGGTCCTAAGGGAACATGGCAAAGAGGAAAGAAGAAAGAAGCATAAGATGAAAGAAAGAAATAAGATGCAAGCATGTAATGCACAACAAACATGAAGAAAGGAGGGAGGAACAAAGTGTGGGGAAGTAGCCTCCACAAGCACATCTCAACCTCAAGCATGCAAATGAGAGATGCAAGACAGAAAGGAAATGCACACCAAAGACACTAGACAAGTTCACACCAAAAGAAAGTTCTCAAAATGGCCTCTCATCCAAGTCAATTTCAAAGTGCAACCAAGAGGCACCAAATCAACTTGGATGAGTCCCTAAAGTCCTAGGAAAGAAGTGAGAACAAGAGAAGAGGATAGGAAACTGCAAGGAGGAAGCAAGCCAATACAAGTTGCAACAAAAGGCATGGTAAAGGACCTAAGTCCTAAACACTTTCAACATTGATCATCAAATGGAAAGCCTGAAAAGAATGCAACTTAGCACAAGAACCAAACAAATTTATAACCTATAAATTGGCATCCAACAACTTCAACATGTTAGGAATATGAATCAAAAAGAGTTGGAAGCATATGGGATCAACAAGGGTCATTTCCCATCAAAACTAGGTCAAGTGTGTATGTGAACCATCCTTAGGAGTAGCTTGACTTGCAAGTTACTCCAAAAATAGGAAAATAGTTCAAATAAATCCAAATAAAACACCAAAAGCTTATAAAGATGTTGGAAACCAGAGACCAAAGCTACACAACCAAGGTCCATTCAAAACATCACCAAAGGAGTTGATCCACTAGGGTTCACCATTTTGAAGGAGGGTTGTCGAGGGTCAAACAAATGGACTTGAAAGACAACCAAAAATAAATTAAACCAGGGTCAAAACCATCCTCTAAGACCCCTTAACTCATCATTCAAATGAGGAAAAAGTCTCACTCATTGGAGGTATCCATTGGTCAAGAATCAAGCATGAAACAAATAAGAACAAGTGAAAAATCATTTAAAAACCTTTCTAATCATTTAATTCCATTTTAACTGAAAAATAAAAGAAAAATGAAATTCAAAATTTGTGAAAATTAATTAATACATTAAAGTGTCATAAAATATTTTTGGTGGAATTTTTAAATGGTTGGAACTATTTTTAATTGATTAAAATCAGAACAAAAATGAAAATAAAAGTAAAATAAAAGAAATAAATGCGCACGGTGCAAATAGAAAGAAAAACAGTTCAAAACATTGGGCCAGATCAGGAGGGGATGCCATTAGCACGTTTGGCCCAAAATAATTGAACTCAACTCAACAAGCAAAATGCTACGTCTCACTAATTGACGTGGCTGGTCAAATAAAACACGCAATCAAGTCAATCAAATCCTGGACGTTCATCTGAGTCAGTCAACAGGTCAAATGGAAACACCTCAGCACACGAGCAAAGACCAAGCACCGGAGCCCTAGCTCCGGTCATTTTCTCCAGCGAGGTGGCCGGAGACCAGGTCTGAAAACCTTAGCAAATCTCAACAAATCTTATACCAAATTAAACGTCTCATCACGTACCATCCAAATCCAGTTCTCAAATTCATTTATCATGCATAAATTGTGAGATTCGAACGAAGAAAGTTTCAAGTGCTCAATTGTAAAACTCATCAAACAACATAATCCAGCTATCAAACTTTTCCTACAAGATATAGGACTTCAGATGCAGCAAGAATGAACCTAAAACAATGCCTAACATGAGAGAATTTTGGAAAAGAAGATTACCTAACGGATACACTCCGTTGGTGCTTCAATTGAGGTTGAGCTTGATCCAAAACGTGCAGATCTACTCCACTAAGTTCAAGGAAGAAGATGCTTGCTCTAATTTGGGTTGAATTGATCTAGATCTGGATTCACGATTTTCAAATTCTCTCTTGAATTTCAAACTTGAACTCTGAGCTCCCTCCACGAATTTCACCTTGTGAGCTCTCAATTTTGATTCTAAGCTGTTATATTATGGATATCTGATGCAATTGGAGGCCCATGAAGCTCTAACATGTTGAATTTGAGAAATGCCCAATTTGGAAACCACTCTCATGCACACGTGATTTCAACATGCTACACACTTGTAATTTGTTTCATTCTTTAGCTGGGAACCTGGATTGCTCATATGGATTGAATTTGGGCTTTGAATTGGTCCAATTATGAAGATTGGAATGAAAACTTCTTTGTGAATCAACCTTCATTTCCACGTGTTTTCACTTAATACACCAAAATAAATTTGTGCATTTCACTTGTTTAGACATTGTGAACAAAATTTGATACAAACATGGCATGAAAAAGTCCTAAAACTTGATCAATTGAATTCATGATTTAAACCTCATTTTTACTTGAAATATCTTCACCGATGTCTCTAACCACTCATAATTCATGACAATCTTAAGTTTCATGATAAAATTGAGGTAATTTGGAACAACTTTCATGTTGGTGAAAGTTTCATTTGATGTGCACAAGTGTATGTAAATGACCCATAATCAAAATGACCTATAATCAAAGTTTCCCAAAATACCCCTGCCTTGCAAGCTCTATAACTTGATTTCTACAAATGATATGAAGGACTTCTAGTACTTTTTTGAAATATAAGATCATGAGGAATAACTTTCATGTTCATCAAAAGTTGAGAAGAAACATGATTCTAGGTCAAAAGTGCCTTGGAAGTGAGTTGACTTTTATTGACTGAAAAATATGTTCATTTGAGACCCATAACTTGATGGCATCATAAATTGAGTTCCATAAACCCAATGGATGAGTTCTAGTACTCAAAAGCACAAACTTTGACTGCAACCTCTTATAAATGAAATGAACCCTTAGATAAGCTCCTCAATAATTTCAAAAGCACTCAATGAGCTTCTCCAACATCTCTTGTCCATAACCATGGCCATGTGAACCTCTGATGATCTTCAGTTGACCTCCAAGATAGGAGATAAGAAAAAAACATCTATCCTCTTTCTCAAAGTGCTTTGGTCACTTCTTGATGATGGTAAGCACTGGATAACTTGAATAAGCACTCTTGGTTGAGCTTGGAACCCTTGATAACCTTCTCTTGAATGACACACCTCCCTTGATCCCCTACATAAGACAATGCTATGCAAATAGAAATGCTAGAACAATGAAATGAAACAAAAGCCAAGTAAGCAAAAAGGTTGGGAAAATTTTGGGGTACAACACGATGAGAGAAAGGACCTATCACTACCCTCTCATGTTAATTCACCCATATTGAAATCCATTATCCCCCCTTACCTTGAATTTGATCTCTTTCTTAAAAACAATAGAAAAAATTGGTTCTTTTTGCCCTAGCTCTCCTTTCTCTATCTCTTCCTCTTTCACGAATGTTCGTTGTTTAATCCCACTAATACTCTTTAAACCCTCTTAATCAGATTTTTAATTCATTTAATTTTATTACTAATAATAATAATAATAATAATAATAACAATAATAATAACCATAATATTATAATATTATTATTAATAATAATTGAAATAATAATATAATTAATCATAATGCTCCTAATCTTGTTATTAAATTATCTTTTATTCTAGGTCCACATTACCCCAACTAAGGTGAGCTCTCTCTCTCGCTCCTAACCGGATACCCTTAATTAAGGACATCACAACCAATACACGGATAACAAAGTATAAAATGACAAAATAATTTAAATTGGGTGTTACAACTCTCCCCCACTTAAAGTATTTTTGTCCTCGAAAATGTACCTGATGAGAACAATTCCGGATACGACTCTCGCATCTTTCTCTCCAATTCCCAGGTCATACTTCCTCCAGCTGCTCCTTCCCAAGCTACTATCACCAATGGGATATCTTTCCCTCTTAGTTGTTTCATTATGCGGTCTTCGATCCTCAACGGCATCGCCTCCACCATAAGGTTATCTCGAACTTGCACTTCATCTCTTTGAAGCACATGAGATGGATCAACAACATACTTCCGAAGTTGCAATACATGAAACACGTCATGCAAATTTGAAAGTTCGGGTGGCAACGCCACTCTATAGGCAACAACTCCAACCCTCTGTAGAATCTGATATGGTCCAATGAACTTAGGATCCAATTTCATTGATTTCAGTGCACGACTAACACCGGTCACCGAATTGACTCTAAGAAACACATGGTCACCCTCGCTGAATTGCAATTCTTTCCTCCTATTATCATGGTTGCTTTTCTGCCTACTCTGGGCCGTCTTCATTTTCTCTCTAATTATCTGGATTATCTCTGTGGTCTGTTGCACAATCTTGGGTCCGAGTACCGTGCTCTCGCTCAACTCGTACCAACATAGAAGTGTCATACACCTTCTACCATACAAGGCTTCAAAAGGTGCTATTCCAATTACTAGAATGATAACTGTTGTTGTAAGTAAATTCAATCAGCGGTAAATGAGTATCCCAAGTGCCTCCTCGTTCGAGTATACAAGCTCTCAACAAATCTTCCAATGACTGAATAGTCCTTTCAGATTGACCATCGGTCTGTGGGTGATAAGCAGAACTCCATTTCAAACTAGAACCCAAGCTTCTTGCAAGCTTTCCAAAATCCAGAAGTAAACCTCGGGTCTCTATCAGACACAATGCTCGATGCAACCCTGTGTAACTTCACTATCACTCTGATATAAATTTTTGCTAACTTCGTCAAAGGAAAAACTGATGTTAATTGGTATAAAATGCGCCGACTTTGTCAATCTGTCCATAATTACTCAAATTGCATCAAAACCTCTTGCCGTATTCGGCAGTCCAGTCAAAAAATCCATTGCAATACTATCCCATTTCCACTCCGGTGTTTTCATCAGTTGCATCAAACCGGATGGTTTCTGGTGTTCCACCTTTGACTTCTGAAAAGTCAAACAAGCATACACAAACTGAGCTATGTCTTTCTTTATACCCGGCCACCAAAATAATTTCTTCAGGTCTTTATACATTTTCGTAGCTCCTGGAGGAATACTCAAGCTACTCCTGTGGCTTTCTTGCAAAATTACCTTTTTCAAATCAGGATTATCTGAAACACAAATTCTGTCTCTGAACTTCAACACACCAGAATCATCTACCTTAAAGTCTTCTTCCTTATCCGTGCCGCCTACAGTCATCAGGTCTACCAATTTCAAATTCAGTTTCTGACCTTCGCTTATTTCACGAAGGAACTCATTATTCACTTTTAGCATCCCCAACATTACACTTTCTGAAGTTAAATCACAAACCATACTCAAGTCTCTAAACTGCTCGATCAAATCCAATACTCTAATCATCAACTTCGACATATGTATCATTTTCCGACTCAAAGCATCTGCCACGATGTTAGCTTTACCGGGATGGTAACTCAAGCTAAAGTCATAGTCTTTTAGAAATTCCAGCCATCTTTGCTACCTCATTTAATTCCTTCTAGTTAAACAGATATTTCAAACTCTTATGGTCACTGAACACTTCGAATCTCGACCCGTACAAATAATGCCTCCAAACCTTTACTACGAAAACCACTGCAGCTAACTCTAGATCATGAGTAGGATAATTCCTTTCATGAATCCTCAATTGTCGTGAAGCATAAGCCACAACCTTGCCATCTTGCAGCAAAAAACTGCCTAATCCCATTTTAGACGCATCGCAATATACCACAAAAGGATCATTCAGGTTTGGTAAGGTAAACACTGGTGCAGTAGTCAACCTTTTCTTCAGTTCTCGGAAATTTCTTCACACAAAATATCACATACAAATGCCTGGCCTTTTCTAGTCAACTGGGTCAACAGAAGAGCCAAATTAGAAAACCCTTCGATGAACTTATGGTAATAGCCTGCCAAGCCTAAGAAACTTCTAATATCTATCACTGACTTCGGAGCCTCCCACTGAAGTACAATGTAACGCCCCGATTCTGAATTTCCCAATTTGTTTGAGTCCTTTTTGATTTATTTGGATGAATGTTATTTTAATTATGGAATTTATGTGTCGATACATTTAATTGCTTTTTATGCTATTTTACCGATTCAGAGAGTTTTCGGGGAAATAGATTAAAGGGTATTTTAGACATTTAGTATTTTATATTAAGTGGGGTATTTTGTGAGAAAATGTTTTAAGAGGTATTTTGAGGAGAAATAGAGTAGAATAGAAAGAGGTATAAGTGAGAATTAGAGAGAAAAGAAATGGGATAGAAAGAAAAAGGAAGGAGAGAAGAAAAGAGAAGAGAAAGAGGAGAAATGGAGAAAAACCTAGAAGTTCATCAAGAAACAACTTCCAAGCTTCAATCAATCGGGTAAGGGTGTGAAACCTTATTATTATATCAATGTGTATAATCATGTATGATTTTTGTTGGATTGTTTTGGATTGATTGGTAGTTTTCTACACTTTCCATTTTAGGTCGAAATTGGTTTAATCGATAGAAATCGTTGTTTAACTGTTAGAATCGTGATTAGATGACGTAGATTAGTCGGTATATGTTAGACTAAGGCTACTGGAACAACTTTGGATTTAATCGGGTGATTTTTGGTGAGTTTGGAGGTGCTGGAGTAGAACTGAATGTTGTTGTTCGCAGGCGACTCGCTAGCAGCTCGCTAGGCGAGCATGCAGCGAACGCTCGCTAGCAGCTCGCTAGGCGAGCGTGCAGCGAATGGTCCCAGACTTAGGACAAAATGGTTTTGATGTCCTTCGCTTGCAGCAAAGGGAGTAGCGAGGAGCTCGCTGGAGGTTCGCTGTGGCGAACGAGGTAGCGAACAAAGTCTGGAGCTTCTGTTTGTGCTCTCTAGCAGTTCGCTAGGCGAGCAAGTGGTAAACGCTCGCTAGCAGCTCGCTAGGCGAGCGTGTAGCAAACGTAGCAGAATGGGTTTTCCCTGTTGCTGTGTGCTGTTGTGGCTTAGGGTTTTGGTGGCGATCGACCTTTCTTTGGTTTAATAGCTTGTGTGCTGATTTGTAATGTGTTGTAGGTAGCCGTATGGCGTGAATCCTAGTTTATGGTTGTGAAGCATAAGTGTGGCCGGTTGGCAATTTTGTGCATTTGCTTAGTTTGAATAGAAATGCATGAGGAATTGATTGTGAATGTGAGCCATGTTTGAATGGTGTGAATGAATGATGAATATATATGTTTTGTGATACATATATTTTGAATGCATAAATGAATATATGCGATAAATGTGAAGAATGCATGAGTGTGTTTGTAAACATGTGTGCATTTCATGAGTATCATGATGAGTCATGTCGCATGTGAAACATCGTGTGCCCATGTGGGGTGTGAGCGATGGTTATTTCTTGATTCCGTAGTGAATCTACAGAACGATTGTGTGCCCGTGTGGGGTGTGAGCAATCGGATTGTGTGCCCGTGTGGGGTGTGAGCAATCGGATTGTGTGCTCGTGTGGAGTGTGAGCACTACAACATTTGTTGTCTCTGGCAACACTTTTTTAGGTAACATGTAAAAATTGTTGCCTAAAATTCGTAAAGGCAACAATTTATGGCTGTTGACATCGTGTGCCCATGTGGGGTGTGAGTGATGGGTGAACATCGTAGGCCCGACAGGGAGTTACTTCGGTAACGAGCGATGATTCCATTTGGTTCTTCAATTGAACCTGTTGAAATGAGTCGGTACCCGCATTTGCATCTGCATAGAGTCATGAGTCGGTCTCTATGAGTTGCATGTTGACATCTTACATGATGTATGGTGAATGAACATAAGTGTAAATGTTTGTGTGAATTGTGGATGATTGGAATGATTGGTATGCTTGAAGATATATATGTATATGTGAATGTATGTATACGTATGTTTTGTGTGTTTATGAACTGATATAAACATTGTTGACGCATATTGTATATGCATGGTGTTCTATTTGTAAATAGATAATGTGAATACATTGCGATGTACAGTATGACGAGGTGAGTTGCGGTGAGAATGCGAAAGACGTATATTGGATATTATGTATATATATATATATATATATATATATATATATATATATATATATATATATATATATATATATATATATATATATATATATATATATATATATATATATATATATATATATATATATATATATATATATATATATATATATATATATATATATATATATATATATATATATATATATATATATATGTATATATATATATATATATATATATATATATATATATATATATATGTATATATATATATATATATATATATATATATATATATATATATATATATATATATATATATATATATATATATATATATATATATATATATATATATATATATATATATATATATATATATATGTATATATATATATATATATATGTATATATATATATATGTATA